>VWPW01002722.1:129203-361566 GCA_013389825.1 Crypturellus undulatus | reverse complement strand
CGGGCTGACCCCGGCGGCGCCCGCGGCTCCGCGCGCCCCGGTCCCGGGCGCGACCCCCGCGCGGACCCGCGCTATTAAATTATTTATTGATTTTTATTTAATGGCCGGAAAGCCGTGCTAGGCGCGGGGGGGTCCTGCCCGCCCGGCGCGGTGCCTGTCGCTGGGTGGCGGGGTTGAGGCAGGAATAGCTGGGAGAGACGCGGCGGGGGGGCAACGGCCGGGAAAGTTGCCACTTGCAGCCCTTTAAAAAAAAAAAAAATCCTGAAATTATTTTATTCGATATTTATTGCCCCTCGGTAGCTTTATTTATTATTTCACTGGCAGGCGGCAGCCCCCGGCCGGAGGTGGCGGCAGGGGCGACGCGGGGGCACCCCACGGCGGGAGGGGGCGACCAGCAGCCCCCGGCGCGGGCCCGTGTAGGGCTCCCTGCCCTGGCGCATCCCGGCGCGGTGCCCCCATCCGCCGCCCGGCCTCTCTGCCCACTCACACCCGTGCGCGGGGGCCCGAGGCCGGCCCCGCTGCGCGGAGCTCCTCTGCGCGGAGGCCGCGCCGCCCGCATCCCGGCCTGCCGGGGACGTGTTTCCAATTAACATTCCAAAATGGCTCCGCCGCGCTGCCTGGCGGCGCGGGGGGAGGCGGACAGAGCGGCCTCCCGCTCCTCCCGCCGCTGCGTGTCCTGCTCTGCGCCCTGCCGCAGCCACCGGCCAAGTTTCGGGGGGGGGCCTCGCGGCCGGTGTCCTAGAGCCGAGTGCCGGGTTAGGGGGCAGAGCCGCCCGGGGTTTCCTCCTGCCGGCCTTCCCGAGCGGCGGAGCTGGCAGCGGGAGCGGGCACCGGGGTGCTGTGCTGCCCCGGCTCGCGTGGGGCTGAGCCCGCAGCACTGCCCTGGTACGGGGCGCGTGTAGTGATAAACCAGGGCTGAAGACTGCGCCCGTGGCAGGTCTTGGGGCCGTCCTCCCTGCTGCAGGGTGAATGGTTTTGATGGGGCTTTAGTGACCGGGTTGGATATGTGGTTGTGCTTGTGGAGGAGGATGCTCTGGGACTGCTTGTTTTTTTTCTTTTTTGCTAGGTAGCAAGATAGCTCTTGTTAAAACTACCCCAGCCTTGTGTTGTGGAGAACCTCAGTGAGGCAGCACTGAGTGTCTCTGAACGTGGTTGTGTTTTAGCTTCTCGTGCGGTGCCTGCGATTTGGCCCGTGTCCATCACGGGTGGTATCGAACCTCTCCATGAGGTCCCTCTATAGCAATGCTCCCTGTGGAAGCAGAGGGAGATGCCTCTCCTAAGGATATCTTTGGAGAAGCTGAGTGGATACCAGCTTCCTGCTGACAAATGCTTACTTAGTAGCATGTGCATGTCTTCAGGTAGAAGGATTAAAAACAAAAAAAAAAAAAGGGAGAGAGAGGGAAAAAAAAAAGAGGCTCCATTTTGAGAGTAAAACATCTTTCTTTCTGCCTTTCTCTCTCCCTCCCTCTTTCCTCTTCCCCTTCCCAGGTGGCTTTAACAAGTTTCAGACCGAATATTCTGAGCATTGTGAGACCAACCTTGACAGCTCCTCGCCCAGCAACTCTCCCCCTGCGTCGGTGCTCGGCCTGGGAGGGCTGCGGATAAGCTCCGACTGCTCGGACGGCGAATCCGACAGGGAACCCAGCAGCGCCACCGAGTCGGACGGGAGCCCCATTCCCAACAATCAGCCTGCCTTTCCAGTGCAGATCCTACCTTACCTGTACCTGGGCTGTGCCAAAGATTCCACCAACTTGGACATCCTGGGCAAATACGGCATTAAGTACATCCTGAATGTGACTCCCAACCTGCCAAACATGTTCGAGCACGATGGAGAGTTCAAGTACAAGCAGATCCCCATCTCGGATCACTGGAGTCAGAACCTCTCACAGTTCTTTCCCGAGGCCATTGCTTTCATTGGTAGGTACTTGGCAGGACATCCCTTTTCAGGCTCACTGCTCGGGAATGCAGCGAGCCACTTCCCCAAGCGCTGCCTGGTCCTTAGTGTGACCTGCTGGCCCCAAGGCCTGTGCCGCGCTTCTGAGGTGGCAGCTTCGGAGAGCCGGTCTAGCCTCCCCTTCCCAAAATTCCGCCCTTCTTACACCATCTCTGTCTAGTTACCTGAGAATGGTGGTGATGGTGGCAAGCTGGGCCCGGCCCCTGCTGTATCTTGCCCTTTTATGGGGATTTTCACTTGTGTGAAGCAGCTGAACCAAGGCAGTGGGGGGACTCTGCTTGCTTTACTCAGAGAAATGAGCGCTGATCGGAGTTGTGTTACTGCGACGGGTGCCAGCAGCTCCTTAGCTCCAGCTGTGCTAAAATCTGGGGGAAGGGAGGGGTTCTTTTCCTGAGGGAATCCGCTAGTCTAGTTACGATCCTGCTGTAAGTCACCATGGTGTAACTAACTCCTTGTATGGGTACTTCTCCTAAGGTAAGTATCAACACAATGAGTTAGTGATTATAATTACATTGTAGAGCTAAGCTGGAAAAATTGCTGTGCCGACAACCCTTGAGACAGTTCTGAATGTCTGAATGGCTTTGGAGGGAGCAGCAAGGCAAATCTATTTTTTTTCTTTCTACCCAAGACTAGCACTAACTTGGCAATTGACTGCTTATTTTGTGAGAAGGGTCTGACAAGAAGTGGTCACTGCCAGCATGACATGTACTGTTGGCTGGTGATTGCCATTAGCCAAATCAGCTGTGATTTACAGGGGTGAAGGGCACAGGTAGCTGCTGCCTCTCCAGCTATCAAAAGCCCCATGGCTTTGTACCTGGCTTAAAAGGCACTAACCGAGGTAAAGGAGAAGGGACCCCTTGCTTTCACACTGAAATCTCTGCAGCAGATTTTGAGGCTTCTTGGCTGCCCATGGTTTCTCACCCAGCTGTGTTCACTCACTCTACTGTGTTTTTTTTTTTTTTTAATTAGGACTGAAATGTCTGGTTTTCAGCACTCACAGTTCAGTCTTCACATGTTCCTTTTTCTCCCCCTTTCTCTCCTCTAATTATATGGTTCTTGTTGGAAGCTTCTGCTTCAGTGTGGGAACAGGAACCCGTCTAGTGTCCAGCCCGCAGAGCATGTCACTAAATGTCCCGGGGCAGGTCTCTGCTGGTGTGTGCCAGGGGAGCTATCTGCATAGTGCTAGTGCGTTCCCTTTAACAGCAGGAAAGGGAGGATTACCTCACTCTAAAACCAAACACCAGAAACGTAGCGTGGGTCAGATGAAAGGCAAAAAAAAAAGAGCTCAGAAAAACGTTGAACAGGGAGAGATGACGGGGAGGACTGTGCAAGCTGGCGGGCAATTGTCCATTGTACTGGGAAGCCTTGCCTGGGATGGAAGGCTGGGGCAGAAACCTGCTGTGGCTGTGGTCCGAATTTCCCTTCTTTTTGCTTGCAGCACTTCCCTGTGTTGGGGGTGTCTTAGCTCTGCGCTCACCTGAGCTTCTCCCCCACCTTCTCCCCGTGCAGCGTGGGCTCGTGGTGGGGCTGCCCAGCCTGTGTGCATGCAGCGCGCAGCGGCGTGTCCTGCTTTCAGCGCTAGGATGTCAATTCATAAAGGGATCACGCTGTTCCGGCTGCGAGCGGGACAATGATATGTGTGTGCTTGCCAGTCGGGGGCAAGGGAGGGGAGGCTGCGGAGCTGTTCTCAGGCGAGCTTTTTGTGGCGCAGGCTGCATTCCTCTGCTCTGCGCCCATTCATCGGCAGCTTCTCCTCCAGCACAAATGTTTGCACTACGGTGAAGTGCTGCTTTAGAGTCTAAAGGACAATTTCACAACAAGGGAAGTTCCCACACTTCAGCCTCTGCTTAAATTGTGTGTGTGTGTGGGGCAGGGGTGGGCTTCGATTTGGATAATGCCTGGGAGGGAAAAGGCAGGAGAAGCGGAGGAGACCGGCCTGTGTGGTGCTGGGTTGTCCCCTCACGTGCAGCCTTTGCTGCTTAATGAGCGTTGCAGGGCGCGATGAGGCCAGGCACCGGCGTCTCCGTGGAGCTGTTGTCCCCAGCGCTGCCTGCCTCTTGCAAACGACCCGTGTCTGCGCAGAGGAAGAGCGGTCCCTAGGCAGGGAGGTGTTGCTGGGCCTGATTAATGCTTTTGGAGCACATGAAGTGTGAGGTGCTTGGCTTTCCCATACAGGGTAGGGATGTGTGGTTTTTCCCGGCACACTGGGATTCTCTTGGGACGCCTTTGGGGAGGGATGTGATGTCGGAGGTCCCGGTGTGGTGTTGCTGGGAGCAGTGGATCCAGTTCTGGCAGTCGTCCTGGTGCTATAAACGTGCAGCTGCCACCTGGCCCTGCTCCAAAGCCGTGCATTTTGGGTATGGAATAATAGACTCCCCCTTCCCCTTGTCCTCTTTCAGATGAGGCCCGTTCCAAGAAGTGTGGGATCCTGGTTCACTGCCTCGCCGGCATCAGCCGCTCTGTAACAGTAACTGTCGCCTACTTGATGCAAAAACTCAACTTGTCCCTGAATGACGCCTATGACTTTGTGAAAAGGAAAAAATCCAACATCTCCCCAAACTTTAACTTCATGGGCCAGCTACTGGACTTTGAGAGGACTCTGGGACTCAACAGCCCGTGCGACAACCGCTCCCCCAGCGAACAGCTGTACTTCACTACCCCCACCAACCACAACCTGTTCCAGCTCAACACTCTGGAGTCCACATGAAGGGGATTTAGCGTGGTCAGGAACTCGAGCATCGAATCGCTTCTCTTGAGCATTTCAACTCTTACAAAAGTATCTGTCTTGCCAGGCAGCTCTGGAAGAACTAGCTTCCCTGAGCAGAGGTGTCTGATTGCTGCTTTAAGAAGGTTAATGCCATTCATTAGTATCCTGGTTCCGATCAAAGCAGAGAGGTAGTCTTTTGGCAGGGGGTTATTTAATACGGGCGACGTTACAGCGTTCTGAACGCAGCTGTTACCGGCAATAACCGCTTTCCTAGGTGCATTGGGACCATCAGAGCACGCACATGCGTGAAGAGCTCCCGGGGGTTAGCTTGCTGTGGAAAGTGAGGAGATTTATGCACTTGGAAACCTTGAACAAAAGGTGTTGGCCCAAGACTGTTTTAAAACCCAAGTTTACTTTTTTTTTGATTTTAAAAAAAGAAAAGGTAAATCTTACTCGAGCTTTGGGTTCAAACTCTTTTTAAATATGTAAGTTCCTGACTGTTTGTACAGACAAGGTTGCAAAACCAGTATTTTATTCTGTTTCTCGTTTGATCATTTATTTTTTTTAATCAAATGTTTATATTGACCAAATGCATTTTGCACACTTTGTGAAGCCTTGGTATGTCCTGGCATATTACTGGGTACTTCAGAGAGAGATACATGCTGCTGCTGTTGTTGTTAGCATCTGGTAGGAAGCTTTGTTATGTGTGAAGGCCAGTTGGGCTTAAACGCAACCCCTTCACCACGCCTGCACTCACAATCACAAACTCTGCACTGATTCAGCCAAGGTGACTAAGCCACAAGCTTTTTCTTAAGGCCACCCCTGCCAAAAACAGTTTGCTGTTGCCAGAGGTAAAACTCTTCTAGCCTCTGGAGTTGGTAGAAGCATGTCTGAGCCGAGCACTCATTCTCTGCTGCCTGTTGACTGACTTAATGTCATCCAGCTGGCCTGAAATCATTCCAGCTTCCGAAGTAAAGAAAGTATTTGTGATGTTGGCATATCTCGCACACTTGATTCTTTCCCGTGTGTGTGCGTGTGGGGTGGGGGCTATGGGCGATGGAAAACGCAGCGAGAGCCCGGAGCAGAGCAAGGATTGTGCAGTGGGACAGGCCTGACTCGCCACGCTTGGTGCATGCGAGGGGGCAAAGAGATGTGGAAATAACAACAAGAGCGTTGTAACAGAAATTTTATATACATATATATAAATATATATATATATATTAACTGGCAAAATCCGAGATGATTGGAGCTTTCAACAGAGGTTCTAATTTTCCTTTTTCCTCTTTCGAATAACTTTATGCCGTGCCTTCTATTCTGAGAAGACTTGTTTATATTTCTGGCTAGTGTTTGGCAAACACCTTGTACCAAGCTGGGAGGGGGAGGAAGTGGTAATTTATGGGAGGAGGGCAGAACGGATTTGGAGTTTTCTTTATTGGCTGCAATGTAGTCCCTCCTTTCTCCCCCCCTCCCTGTCCACTTTAGCTCTCATGTAACTGAAAAAAAAAAGCCACGGATTTTTTCTAAATATCCATTTTTTTGTACTTTTTTCAAAAAAAAGAGAAAAATAATAATAAAAAAAAAGTCTTCTGGAGGAATGTTTGATGCTGTCACATCCTGAAACTGTTCTTTTTGTTAAAGATATTACCAGAACGTTGGAATGAGCTTTTTTCTGGTTTTCTGGTTTTGTTTGTTTGTTTGTTCATTGTTGGCTTTTGTTTGCAACAATGTTTGGATCGTGGGTCACTGGAAAGGAGAATGGGTGTAAGTATGGCTGCGAGTGAGCAAATTGAGAATATCCTAATTGCATCTTACCTCATGGAGGAATTTATTTTTCAGGGATTTTTTGACAGTGCATCTGTATTGCATTACAGCTAAGCTGGTTTGTAAAGGCTTCCTGTGCTGTTAGTGGTCTTTCTTTAAAGTTTTTTAAAAAAAGATGCGTCTTCTGGATAGTACAACTGAGAGCTTGTTAGTGAGGAGTGGTTCTACTTTCTGAGTTATGAAGGAAAATTAATGACCCTACGTATACTGATCCAATATTGGGACTTTGTTTATATTGCAAATAAATATTATTTTTTCTTTAAAAAATGTTTGTCAGATGCTTGTCTAGCCTCGGTCCGTATAAGGGCATGCTGTTTTCTTATCCCCACCACTTTTTTTTTTTATGGTCGATTACTGTTCTTCTGTGACCGTGAGCAGCATTTGCTGGTCTTTGTTCAAGCGCAGTGTTTAGTTTCATGCATAGTTTAATTTTTAAGACCTGTGCTAAAATGGAGAGGGGCAGTTGAGGGGCGAGGAGGACTGGGGTATTGGGTAAACCAGGGAACAAAGAACAGCTCGAGCGCGGGGCCAGCATTGACCCCAGCCATCCCTTGGCTCCAAACGCAGCTGAGCTACAGACACTGCGGCACAGCGAGGCCTTGCCACAACCCTCGTGGTAGCGGCCTCCTTTCAGTAGGAGAGTAGCAGCTTGCAAGGCCACCTGTGACTTCTCCCCCAGGTCCTCGAGAGCAGGAGGATGTCGAGCCAAGGTGCCAAGTCAGGGGTCTACGTGTGGCTCCTTCGCGGCACCATCCTTGGTCATGAGCAGTCTGAGAGAAACCTGGCTGGGCTCTTGGGGCTGTTTTGGGTAAGGCCTGAGTTGCCTCAGCTAGGGGAGCTGTGGTCAATGTCCCCTCTGTGTCCCCTCTGGTGTGCAGGACTGAGCTAACCCAGCTGAAAAAAATCACTAGGAATGTTTTGGGGGCTTTGTGGTGGCCCTGTTTTCCTGCCCCCTTGTTTTAATTCACATGACAAGAAAGTAAGTGACTATCTTTCATTTTTTTTTATGGATTCCTCTAAGACTGTGCATATGTGCGTCTATTTTTGTCCTTCAAATCCCACAGCCTGGGCACGAAGGACTGCTAGTCTTATTCTAGAAAGAGCCCCGATGGAACCGTGCTCCATGTATCATGGCCTAGAACAGCTAGTCAGAGGCTGGAACAGGAGACAAGTGAGCGTGTATGAGCCTGGATTTGTTTGTTTACTCCTGAAATGCACAATGGGAACCTATATTTTGATTTAGAGGCCTGTTTGCGGCTCAAGAAATAAAATTCTGCGTGGCACAATGGGAAAAGAAATTTCTTTTTTGGTTCTTTTTTCCTCTAATTACATGGTAGAGTAGCTCTTGAGGAAGCTGGGCAACTGTGCTGGAGTCGGGCTGCACACCGAAGGGGAGCGGAACAGCCTGTCGGGTGCGTAGCTGTGTCTGCTTCCACCTCACTTCCTCTTGCAACTTTATGCTGAGGGGTGGAATGGGATATCAGCAGCTAGCATGAGCTCTGTGAGCGAGTTTGCTTGGTAGCTGAGTTGTAGCTGTCTGAAACAGCACAGATGCCACCAGTAAAGGTCTAGGTAGAAGCAGCACTATGCAGCCAGCTGCTACGTCGTTCCTCAGCAGGCAGCTCTCCTCTGGGAGATGCGAGTCTATGGTGAACGTCCCTGCTGTTGCTGCATTCAAAAGTCCCACAGCTAGAGGCAGGAGATGGCTTGTCTGAAAAGTGTGCAGAAGGTGCTCTTTTGTCCAGTACCCGAAAGGATCTTCCTTCAAGCTTCCTGGCCTTGACAGAGGAGCGCGACCTGCCTGCTGGCCTTGGCTGGGTCCTCAGCAGCAGTGTTTTAAGGATATCTTGCGCTGTGCTTCTTGGCTTGGAGTTTCTTTGGAGACCTTGTGTCCTGCCAGATTAATTGGGTGAGAAGGCAAGAACAGACATCTGCAAAGGGGCAGTGCTAGAGAGATCATATACACGTATATGTATATATATAGAGAAAGGATTCTGTCTACAGTCCCTTTCAGTGGTGGGCATGGGCCCTAGCTAAGTGTAAGAGCACAGGCTGAGTGAGCAAGCTGGTTTTGCTGGGCATGGCGGAGCTTGGCCAGGAGATACCGCTTCCCACACGCAGCGGGGAGAAGCTCCTTGGTTAACCCATTGATTCCAGACAAGCCACTTGTAAGATGCTCTGTGGTGCATCAGGGAATTTCCTGCTTGGGCTGAGAGATCTGCTACCACCAGGTTTTCACTTGCGGTGCCACAAGCCCTCAGGTAACAAAAGTGGGAACTTCTTTTTTTTCTGCATGGATTACTTTGACCTCTCTAATTTCAGCAGCTAGAGGGACTGCAGCTTGTTGCTTTCAAAGGGTTTCTATCTCACTTTAAGTCACAGTGACACCACAAAGTTCTTAACACAGAGTTAAACTTCTGCAATTCCCTACTGGAACGTCCATGTAGCTTCTGTGCGCTCCCAGCAACTGCAGCACTTCTTTGCTCCTCCATCCTTCTGGCTGGTTGAGAGCTCAGGCAGCTCTCCCAGTCGGAGAGGAAAGGGATGGAAAGCAAGGGCATAACTGAGCATGAGTGAAACAGAAGAGCAATGAACAGGTCCAAGGGCAGCATAGTGTTAAGATTACTTCTGGTGACCCAAAATGACAGAGCCTGGCTGGCCCAGGTTGTCAGGAGTAGAACTGGATGTCTTCCTGGGGCAGCCACTGGTTCTTGTCTTTCTTTTCCCTTGCTGTATTTTAACTGGGTCCCTCCAGCTCACGTATCTGTAGCTCCGATCTGGGCAACAGAGCCTCGATTTGAAGCTGGGGACGGCCCAGTGAGATGAAGTAGGGACGTCCCAAACTACTGCGGAGCAAGATGTTCAGGGACGCAGTTAGCGACAGCACATGAATACACAGAATGGGGGCTCAGGGGAAGGGATGTGGGGCTGGCTGGAGCTTTTCCCCCTCTCTTCAGTCTAACCTTGCCCTTCTTCTAGGCCCTTGTTTCTTGGTGTGGCATCCAGCGCGCTTTGAGCATGACGCAAGGGAACCTCTGCAGCTCTGGACTTGCCTCCCGTTGCATCACCCCGAGACACCCGTGGCAAGCAGACGCTTCACGCCATCGCCCCAGTTTGGGTGCTCGCATCTCCAGGGTAACCAGGTTATTTGTGGGTTGTTGTTATTTTCTTTTTTTATCCCTTATGTGAGCAAATCAGGCTATTTGCAGCGTCGGAAGGTATTTAAATAGTGCAGCTAATCAACACATTCCTGTATTTATAGTCAGCTGGCACAGGCGGCAATAGTCATGTTCTGGACTGCTCAAACAGTGGGTAGAAGTGGGGTTTCTCCCTCATCTCAGGCCACTCGCCCTCGTGCAGCTGCAGGTCTTTCTCTCAGTGCCGCCAAGGTCTGATTAAATGCACGTGGTGTGCTGAGGTGAATGAGGGAGAGCCAGGGCAGGAGCAGCGCTGTACGACAGCTCCAGTTTGGGAAATGGCTATAAAACAGTGTCAGCGGCGGCTCCGGGACAGCGTCAGGACAGGGCTGAGGCTGCTCGTTCACACAGCGTTGGGCGGCAGCCATTTTGTTACCCCGTGGTTGCAGCGCACCTGTCCTGATATGGCGGCCTGACATGGCAGAGACCTGCTGCGCCAAAGAAGCATCACAAAAGTTGTGCTTTCCTCCTGCAGCCTTGCCATGGCTCTGCTTTCCCACCTTTCCCCCTCAAACGTGCCCAACTGCCGCCATATGGAGCTCATGAGGAGGAAGGACAGCCCACGGGTGACAGTTGCTGGTGACCATGGTGCCCATGTCCTCGGTGGCAGTGCCGTCCCCAGCGGCCACATGGGCCGCGAGGAGCTGCTGTGAGTTTCCAGTGCCTCCGGGCCGCACTGGACAGCGCCGCGTCGCCTGCCGGGCCGCGTCTCAGAGCTGTTTTCGCGCTGGGAGCTGGGTCAGGAAGGAAGCTGCGGTTCGGCTTTGATGGCGCCGTCAAGGGTTGGGCGTTAATTATGGGTCGGGAATTAGTCGTGCGGCAGGTGCAGGCGCTTGAGCTGGCTGTGCTGCCCTGGGCTGCGCAGAGCCGCCTTTGCTGGGGCTGCCCTCCCTGCCTGGGGCAGGATGAGCCTGTCAGTGCCCTTTCCGGCCTTTATTTCTCCATTCTCATGAACATGTGCTATTTTATTTTATCATTTGCATTACCCTTGATTGATTTCTCTGGCTACTTCTGTCACCTCAGGTGTTGACAGCTGATGTGGGAGCTGCTCCTGAGGAGATGTGGTCCTCCCACAGGATCCTGCAATCCCGGCTCTATCTCAGAAGCACTGGGGCACATAGGAAGCGGAGACCCATCCTGCTGCGCGGACTCAGGGTCATCTAGCTCCTAGGGAGCATCTAGCTCCTTGCTGCTTGGTGGCACGTGGTGCTCGAGAGCACACAGGGCCTTAAGAAGTGAGGAGGGCCTAAGATGGTGAGAAGACCAGGTATGAGTAGGGGGGAGAGGAATCCAGACAGATTTATTTATTTTTCTGCTTGCTTTCCCCGGAGAAACATCTGGCTTATGTAAAGCCATTTGCTGGGTTTCTCACTGCTTTATTTTGGTAGCTGTGAAAATCTCTTTTCAGACACTCTGCTCTTCTCATCTCCCATCACTGCCTCAAGGGCAGATTCTTTGTGATTTGGGGTTTCGCTTTTATGAAGTTTACTCTGTTTCTGATCTGTGTTGCCTTTTTTTTTTTTTTTTTTTGGTAGGGCCTGGCTCTAGTTTGCTTGTGGTTTTGCCTTTTTTTCCTTCTGCGAGGTGAACTGTTGGCGATAAACCCTGCACAAAGTGGCATGGAGCAGACTGTTGCCTTGGTGGGACGCTGCTCCCCGATGAGGTGTTGATGACAACGCAGTGCTAGAGAGAAGCTGAGACGCTGTGAGCACCGAGGCAGGATCCCCCAGGGCTGTGCAGAGCAGGATGCTGTGCAGCGCTCTGGACATGAGGTTGCGCAGCCTCTGACAGAGCGAGGGCTCCTCTATGTCAGCCTCCCTCTGCCTTCATCTGTGACGCTGGCCACCCTCCCTGTGTCCCGCTCGTGCCCTGCTGGCTCCAGGCTCGGCTCCCGTTCCGTCTGCTGCCTTTGAATGAACGATCCTGCGCTAGAGCTTCAAACAAGCTCCTGCGTGTCTTGGCCCTGTATCCATTTGGCAGAAAACTAGAGAGCTGTTCGGGAAGCTGTTTTTTAACATGAAGCTTCACTATTCATTCCCCAAATAGCTTTCCCTCTCATTGGATAACTTCTTCCTGCCAGGACAGTCCAAGCCTGTTCTGACAGGCAGCTTATCTGCCCTGCAGCTCTTGCTGCTTCCTCTGTCTGTCCTTTGTGTGGGAGGTGTTTTGTCTTTCCAAACTTCTGCTGACTTCAATGGGCACTTGCTTGTGCCCAAACATGCACTGATAGTGCAGCTCACTGCTGAAATTCCCTGCTGGTTTTTATTTATGTCCTTGCAGCATATTTTTCTTTGCAAAGGGAAGTACCCAAGCTGTTTGGGGAGGGGCAGGACGGTTGTTGTTGAAAATCAGGGACGCAGCCGTTCCCTCTGGCCCTGTCTGCCTCCATCCAGTGAGTTTGTCAGCAGAGCTTGGCGACCTCACTGGTGTTGAGGAGCAGCTGCCCATAAGGGTCCCAATAAATCGCTGACCTGTGCTGAGCTGTACAAGTGCTTCATCTGAAAAAGTCCAGAGCAGCCAGCTTGCTCCCTTCCTTGCCGGCTGCTCGGGCTCTTTGAGAGATTCCCATTCTGGTTTTAAATCTGGTAAAGGTGGAGATAAGTGCATATGTTTGTGTATGAAGCAAGAAATACAGTTGTCAGTGGTGTAGGTTTGTTTGTTTGGTTGTTTAATAAGACAAATACAGTCATGCTGGAAGCACTGTCTCCCAGGGTGCAGTTCCTGAGATAGAACCAGTGCCACCTCGAGATACAGTTTTCCAGCAGGTTACTGGAACTGCCACTGCCTGTCATGGAAAGTGTAGCCTTGGCTGAGTCCGTGCCTTCCTAAGGCAGTGTCTGTACCTCCCTAGGGCAGCTATATCAGTCTGCTGCCTCCTTCTCCAGATTGAACTTGCTGGGTGCCCCTCAGGTAAGAGGGAGGATGACCCTTTTTGGAGAGAGGTATCTGCACTGGGGATAGTACTTCTGCAGCGTTCATGACACAGGACAAAGCTCCTGTTGCTGCCTCCGCTGTTGCTGGCTGTTGGTTGGCGCGGTCAGACGTCCCCTGAACCTGCAGAAACACTCGGTGCATCCAGATGGGCTGGGACGCAGTTCCTCCCATTGAAAGTCATGGCTGAGCGACACTAGCCACTCAGACCCCCATTTTCCAGGGAAGACACCTGCACCATCACTTGCCTTTGCTGAGGGAGTTAGTGTCGGGTTGTACACGGGAGGACTTCCTCCGCCTCACTGTTAAAACCCAAGTTCTGATGTCTGAGGACCCAGAGTAACCCCCAGATGCCACTGTCTGGGAGTAGCTAGGAATGAAGCTCTGGATGCTAGTGAGTTTTTCTGAATCACCCTGTGAGCTGGTCCCTTGTGGAAGCAGGTTTCATTTTGTCTCCTGAGCTCTCCTCTTCCAGAACTGTGGGATACTTCCCATCAGCCATGCCACGCCACCGTGGGCCTGGTGCTGCTGCTTGTGCAACGGAGGCCCAGGGATGTTTGTAGGTCAGAGATGGGAGCAGGACTCATGAGTGCTGTTATTTAATTGCATTCCAATGGCAGCGAAAGCAGTAGCAAGAGTAATAAACAAATTATAATCTATATTATGAAGCTGACAAGTGCCACCCACTCATTACCTGTCTTTAACCACTCTCATTACTACCCTGCCCTTGTGGGAACTAATCTTGCTTCCCAATGTCCAACTTGTTCACTTAATATCATTATCTAAAGCAATCAGCCACTCCCTATGAAAGAAGAGGAAGGTGCTTTTCCTAGGGATCCTTCTCTGGGCACTGACATGTGGGCAGCTCTGGGGTGGAGGAGGCTAAAGCAACACCTCACAAGAGTGGCGTGGTGGGGAGGTGAAGACTGAAGTCTGGAGCTGAAACCACAGGGACAATTTGGAGGGGTGGTGGCAAGATGGAAGATTGTCACAAAGGGAAGATGCTGAGCCCTGTTCCTCTCGCTAGGATTGAGGAACAGCATCCAGCAAAGGGGTGTTGGAAGACCCACATTTTTCCCCCACTTGATCTGGGAGCAAGCTGAATTGCTGAGTGATGAGTTGTCTTTGTGGCTGCAGCAAGGCCAGGGCTCTGCGGGAGGAAGGCCGGGTGGTGCTTCTGTGGGGACCTGTTCAGGGTCAACCACCAAAACCTTCCGAGCTGCAGTATTTTATGTAGGGATCTAGCAAATGGCTGGAGCCCAGGAAGGCATTTGTGGTAAAGCTTAGCTGCATGCTTGTCTTGTCCTTATCTCCTTCTGTAGGTGCTGCTGTCAGCTCTCACTGGGGACAGGAACAGGGGGCATGGCTGGAGCAGGAGCTCTCCGAAGGTTATTGCACATCTGCCCTCAAAAGGCCCCCCGGGATAGCTGGAGGGGAGCAGTTGTCCCCTACATGAAGGCCATGGGGGCTGAGCTTGGGGCAGCCACCGTGAGGAAGGGCTGTCAGAGACTCTATTCAGCAGCTCCATCACTCGGAAACGAGCAGTTTCCTTTGGTGGTGGGAGGCTGCACTGATCAATAAACTCACTCCTCCCGGTGAGGAGCATTCAGGCAAGGAACCAATTCCCGAAATGTTCTCTTCCACCCACCCCTGCTTTCCCATCACTCCTTAACTCCTTAAGTACCGTGCTCTGCTTAAGGAGGACCGGACGGCTCAGAGATGTAGCTGGCTGGGCCTGGGGGCTCACCCTGCCCTTCCAGACCCTGTGGGCTACTTTATCTGCGGCCACAGTGGGCTGGAACACTGTGTGGGAACCTAAGAGAGATGGGTTACTAGTGCCACTGCTGATCAAATGGCCCGGTAAGTCTTCTGATCTGCTGTGGAGATAAGTTTTAACAAGGACTCTCTCCTAATCCTCATTATCCTCTGTTGGCGCTTTCCTGCCCACATACACTAGATATTCCCTATCAAAAGGGAGTAACCTCTAGAGAAGATAGGATCAGATTCCCAGGAACCAGAGACTGTAGTAAGAGGGAGGGAAGAATGAGGAAACTGTCCTAATTTGAGGCTAATCTTATAAACACAGGGCTGGATACAGACAATAGCAAGAGAAATGCCAGGAGAAACGCTTCAAGACTTAGTGAGGGAAGATCCTCTTTTACCAGGAGTAGCCCTAATTTTAATTTGCAATGTGGCAAAACCGCTGTTTGATCTCAGCTTCCGTGGAGGGAAGGGGCAGGTGCTGCCTTGTGCGTTCAGAGGAGGTGCAGCCTGAGAAAAGGACCAGAAAAAGCTGCTTTAAAAGCCTTTTTCAATGTCACTCCAAAATACTAATTTAATTTAAGCTGTAGTGCTTGGATGTAGCGTTTCTTCCTCATTTTTGGCTCAGATAAAACCCTGAACCCTGCGACGCCTCTGTTTTGCAGCAAGATGAGAGCCCGAGCTCGGTGTGAACCGAACCACTCGGTGGGGTGCGTGGGGTCCTGCACCAGGCTGTGTGGAGCTGTTATTCCGGCACCATCCCATATCCATACAAATGAGCACAATGCAACAAGGTGTGGACACCGGTTGCTCATCCCCACCCTGGAGGTGATGTTGCAAGTTCCTGGAAAATGCCGTCATGTCCTCGCGGGTTTGGACTCGTTTGGCTTTTTAGCATCCAGCTCACTCGCCGGAGCCCGCTGGTGTTGATACCTGCAGGTTTGTGGATTGCCCAGGTCCGGGCTGCTTCCTTGGGAATGCTTACAGGCCTTGTCTTGGACTGGGCTTATGAAGCTAAGGCGATGCACAAAATCTCTGCTGCTTCTTAGGAGCTTTCTGTCCCTTTAGGGTAGTCCAGCTTGGACAGATCTCCCCAGGCATCGTACAGCAGTTCCCTGTCCTCTCTGGCTCCTTGAGCATATCTGCACCTTGGTCTTCACTATCGTTTTTGGAAACATTGGCTCTGGGACTGCACCTGAGCCCTGAGCTCAGGGGCTTCTGCCGTGTTCCCCTCGGCAGCTGCACTGCTTTGCACAGGAGGGTGTTTTTGGGGTGTGCTCGGTTTGAAGTTACCTGGATAAAAATCTGAAGCAAAAAGCAGTGCCCAAGAGCAGAGGGTTTTAGTTGCCTGTGATTGCGTCTTCCTTGTGTGAACAGAGCAAAGCTCTGAATGGAGAGCACTGCCTTTCTCCAGCCTGTGCTGAGCAAAACTTGGGGTGCCTGGCTTGAAAACATGGGCTGAGAACCAGGTTAGGGTATGTGCTGCTCTCCTTCTTCCACGTTCCTGCACTGCCCCAGTCGTCAAGGCTTGATCCTAGCGAGCGCCTCGGTGACAGGGCTCTCGTGTGAAATAACAAGCTGGCAAGTCCTGACTCCATATTTATTTTTTGGTGACGGTTTTTATCGTGTTTCCTGCAGACACACATAGAAAGGAACGGGTGGTTCTGCTGTTGGCGTGCCTTTCTGATAAAAACACGCAGAAAAGGCTTCGTTTTGGAAACATACTCCTTTAAGAGCCCACTGAAGGCATGGAAGGTCTGCAGACCAAGTATCAATCGGTGTGACGTACCAGAAAAGGAAATGTTTAACTTTTTTGTTTATGGCCAGTAGATCTTGATGAAGCCTGCAATGAAAAAACCTAGAAGGGAGCAGTCAGTAATGGAAAAACCAGCAGAGTATCCTGCATCCCTGTTCCCCGTGCAGATATCTGAAATATCCATTTAGCAAAAAAAAAAAAAAAAAAGTACTTCAAAATCCATACATTTCTGCACTGGCTAAAGCTCCTTTTCTTCCCTGTCTCCTGTGCATCCCAGGAGGATGTGAGTAGGAGGGATCCATTCAGAGGCGCAGCGGGCGCTTCTGCAGGGGCAGGGCTGCACTGGGATGTCAGTCACCTGGAGATCCGGGGCAAAGCAGAGGTGAACAATACTTTGGTCTCCTGAGCGTAAAACTTGTGGGGCATTTTTGTGGGTCTGTTGGGTTCTTTAGAGGGCTCCCTGGGGCACAGGGAACCCAATGGGAGCAAGGTCAGGAAGGGGAGCTGGTGGGCATCCCCCCGCTCCCTCACTGCCCATGTAGGGGAAGGCTGAGTGCAGGCTCTGTTAGAAGACACTTCCCTTGGACACAGGTCCTGGGTGCCGGATCCCATGCTGGGAGCGCTCTGCCCAGCGGGAGCGAGCGCGGGGTCTGCTGCTGCGCACGCCGCAGCGGCCGGCCCTCCTGGGCACTCGGAGATCGTGCCGGGCAGGGGGGCCACTGACCCTTCAGGCAGCAATTAGGACTGGGGCAGTACCTCTGAGTCAGCTAATATGTCTGGGTGGTGCCTTGGCGTATTTCCGATGGCAAATCCTTCCTTTCTAAGCCTCGTGTTCCTGCGTTCTCCCCTGACATCCCGACTGCTCCACCTGGAAACCTGATCAAAAGCCTGTGGTGATATCAAAGGGAGACTTCCTATTGAATTCCCTGGGTTTCTCGTGCTCCTCTAAACCTGCGGACAGTCCCAGGCAGTTTCTTTGATGCTCTTTTTTCCCAAGTGGATGAAATAATTATGACTCCTGTGTGGCAGGCTAATAGTCTAAAGGCTTTAGTCAGGCCTATTAGCAACAACCGTGTTTTAATGAAAAATGTTTGGGTAAATCCTTCTGAATTGCAACCCTAATTACTCTGCAGCCTGATGTGCAGCAATTGCAAAGCTAATAGGATCACCTGCATCTAGTTAATGAATCCTCTGTTATGGCTTGGCTGTGACTCACAAGATGGGTAATGTTTCCTCTGCTCTCCCCTGCCCTGCTCCATTCTTGGGAGAATATTTATGCTCTGTGTCCCTAAAGGTAAGAGAGGGGGAGGTAATCTATACTGTGAATGAATTAACTTAAATATATGTGTATTCTTCTTCTCATTTGCAGAGAGTGTGTGGATCAAGAGCCTGGGTTTTTTGTTGTAGACTCCAAGTGAGTTCATTCAAAAACATCACAGACAGTCATTGCCACCAAGGCTCTTTACAGGCCTCCCTGCTGGTTTTGGTGAGAAATCTCCACAGTTCAGTCTTCTCCTTCCCCGGTAGGAGTTTGTCTCTGTGTTGGAGAACAGAGCAAGGTAAAGTACATTTTCCCTGCCCCAACTGGCATTTTAAAGTAGTTTGTCCTGTGTCAGGACAAGGGAAAAGTGCTGCCAGGTTAAATAGTTTGTTTTTTTTTTTCTGGAGACTTTTTCTTTTGTTTTCCATCCCTTACTGGTAGGGGAGGCTCCCTGCCCACCCTGCAGCACTTTCAAAGGAAGCGGCCTGCTAACCACCGCCTCTTTCCTGCTCCTGACCTGGCTGCAAATTGAGGCTCTGGTCTCTGGATGCTCAGCACCCTTCAGAGCAGGGGGTTCTGGGGTGGTTTAGGGCTTCTTGAAAGGCTATGTTGAAGGCTGACGTTGTTTCCTCTGCTCTTTTGGGGATGAACAAACATTTGGTATGAAAGGGGCCTTTCAAAACATGCCTCCATGTTGACCTGTCCTGAATATAGTTTTTTTTTTTTTTTTTAATGAGCTGTAAATGTACAGATAGTAGAGAAATACATAATTTTAAAGGATTATCTCCCTTCTTAGGCACACTATAAAAAGCACCTCTGACCCTGCACCTCGTAACTATAGTAATAGCAAGGAAGTGTTGCTGATGAGTTTTGAGGCAGGAAGCACAGTAAACATCCAGGGGATGTGAGGAAGAGATGTGGGCAGGAAGGACAGAGCGACACGCCAGAGTAGAGACCTGCCACCAGCTGCCCCTCTGCGTAAGCCGCACTCTTCCCCGCCGCCTGCACCCCGGACATGGCCTGACTGCAGTGCTCGAAATCGCTTGCGAGATGCTGGGGCAGAACACAGCGCTGGGCGTTTTCAGAGGCTTAAATAAATCTCCGTGCAGGAACTCGAGAGCTTTGGATAAGAGGGGAAAAATGCTAAATGATTCAAGTGTTGTCGCAGAGAGAGATGAATGAAGTTATGAAGGAACTGTGCAAATATTTATGTCATGCTAACAACAGATTTCAGGACGGTCTGTTAGAGCTGGGGGGAGGGAATGGCGCTAGCTGAGGCTTTTATGTGCAGTCTAAAGAAAAATGTTAAATGGGTTTTGGTGACATTTGGAAAGAGGAAGCAAATCAAGTAAGTGCCAAGGCGAGGAGGGGAGAGCAGCGGAGATGGTGCTGACTTCTGGGGCGTTCAAGGTGCAGGGTCATTTCTGTGGCTGCTCCCACCTTGCTGGAAATGCAGAGAGCCCTTACTGAGTGCGTGGGCTGAAAGGGAGGAAGGAAACCCGCTCTGTTTCTCTTGGATTTTAAATATTTGAGTATCAATCTTCCACATTTCTTTTCTCCTAAAAGTTCAGGGCCTGCATTTTGAAGGCTCCTGTCATTTTTAGTGTTTCTAGGCATTTATCATCTGTTCTCTCTACCGAGTTTGGTTACCAGGAAGGGATTAGGAATGTAGGGGCTGTAGCACAGACAGATACTGCTTTTAATCTCTGTTTTCTTCTTCTGGAAGAAGTGAGTAACATGTTATGGGGCCAAAGTTGGCTTGGCCCTGACCTCTGGCTCTGAGATGCCAGATGCCTACGCAGTCCCTTTAGCAGCATGGCAAGGGATGAGGGTTACTGTGTGTTTGCTCCCTGCCTCCCAGAAGGTCACCGGGTTTTCTGATAGCAGCGGGAGGAAGTCGCTCGCCTCCTCCTCCTCAGACAGAGCAGAGGTCAGCTCTCTCACTTCTGTTTTTCTTAATTTTGCTGATAAATGTTTTTGATATTGTGGAAGCTGGGCATAGGAAGCTCCAAAGTCAGCACTGGTCAGCTGTCTGGCAGGGTGGGAACTGCTGCTTCCCAGGGCGCTGCTTCACGCGGAGCGCAGCGGTGGGCAGTGCCCCTCACCTCTCCACGAGAGGCTCGGGGCCACGGGGAGGTCTCCGTGCTGAGCAGCATGGCTGTCTGCTGGATGAGGAAACAGGAGCCTCCAGCTTGGCTCCTTCCCAGGTCTGGGCTGGAGCGGCCAAACTGCGCTCTCCTGCTCTCTGAACCTGCTGCAGCTAGTGGGAGTTTGCTGCATGTTTCTGAGAGGGACAGAGCCTTAACACCCTTACCCTAGCCCATGGGGAGAGTATTGGAGAGGCTTTAATCTTTGGAAAAGCATTGGATTTTTTGGTGATGAAAGAACCATTATTTACCTATCAACAGCATAATCCCCCTCCCTCCTACAGATTGCAGGCAAGCTCCTGGGGCAAATGGCACTGTAATTAAGAACAAATATTTACTATGAAGGACTAGCTGAGGCCTGGCTGGGCAAGCAGCCATCAGCATTGTCTGAACTTGCCTTCTGTTCCCCTTTGAAAGCAGGGAGTCAAAGTCTTTTGTTGGAGGAGTGTTTGTGAAGCGCAAGAAGGTGGGTTGGGCCCCTGAGCAGCCAGGAGCCATCAGGCTATTTGTTCCAAACCTAGGAAATCCCCCACAAGCTGGATTAGTTACATCAAGAGGCAATTCACATTTTTTTTTTTATTAGTAGTATGAATTGTTCTTAGATATAGTTCTGCAGAGGAGGGTGGGTGCTGAGATAGACCCGCACACAGAGACTGCAGCTGCTTCTCTGCTACGAGCAAGACTGTGAAAATATTTGTTGGGCATCTTTAAAATCGCCAATTAATTTAGGCTTTGTTTGCATCTACTTTCCATGATGATTTCTGTTGCAATTCCAGAGTATGCTAACTGGGACTCCAGCCCTGGTGTTGAGAGACAAGGAAACTTGGCTGCTGGAGAAAGTTTGTCCTTACGAAATAGCCAGCACTGCTTCACAGCCCTGCCACCGTCACGGACAGCGAGGAGGGTGACGATGACCTTGCTCATCTCCTGGCGAGGCCCGGCAAGGCGAGTTTGATAAATAAGTCAATTGTGAGTAACAGAAGCAATTGCAAGGATGTGGTGTGTGGTTCAACCAGCCATCGCTGGGGTGGTAATGCAACAAGGCGTGTGATTAGACTGGGAAATTGCTGCAGCGTACCAAGGTACCCAATGCGAGTCACACAGAGCGAGTGGACGTGGGCAACGTGTGCACAGACACACATAGGTTTGAACTGAGCGTCTGCAGAGACAGTGCAAGGGGGTCCGAGCCTCCCTGCTGCTGAGATGGCTCCACTCTGCTCTCCTCTGTAGAGCTGCTGAACCCCAAAGACCTCGTGAGCTCCAGCTCATGCAGGAAGCATAACAGGGCCAGAGGAGAGGCCCGTGTTTTAAACTGTGGAAAGGAAGAGTTAACTGCTGCTACCTGAGCACACGGTGAAAGCAGAGCTCGGTTGGCTGAACACTGGAGGGGCTCTTCTCATGCCAGGTGTAACAAGGATCATCTGGTATAAATGTTGTCTGCCCGAGACACGGATCTCCCTTGGACAGGGGTTCAGCATGAGTGGAGCTTGCTGGCTCCTGCAGGAGCTGGGTCCTGAGTTGAGAAAAGCCTGATAGAAATTGGATCCAGACCCAAATGTCTGCATGGCATATGATATTTACTGAAATAAGGCATTGCTTGTGTAAGCAGCCTGCCCTTCTCCCTCACTCTGGAAACCATCTGGGCTTCATGTGCAAGCAGTTACAAACCAGGAGCATGGGAGCAGCCGATGCTGCCTGGTTCTTGTGGCGCTTCCCTCTCTGCCCCACTTTTGTGGGCACAGGAGTCTTGGCCATGCCCTGACATCCCCTGCCTGAGAACTGCCTGGGGGTTTTTCTCCTTTGTCCTGGAGTGGTGGTTCGGGTACGAGTGTGAAGAGTTTGCACAGGGCTTTGCTGATCAGGTAAGGGGCAAACTCCTGCCCAGGCCAGGACGCAGTCACTCCACTGGCCAAACCTTCCTCTGTTTCTAGCTGGCTCTACAGCCAGCAGCTTTACTGGCTCTAGTGACTTTTATAGCAGCTGGAGTCGCGGCCCCTGGGAATGAGGAAGGGAAGTTTGGCGTGTTCCTGCTTTAGAATAGGAAGTGGTTTGTCCCCAGGAAGCCACGGGAGCCGGGCAGTGCTCGCCAGCAGCTTTGGATGGGGCAGGGCTCTCCATGCCCTTCCCGTGGCCAGGCTGGGCCTGCTTGGCTGGAAGGGCCCAGGACACCGGGGAGGGCAGGGCAGAGGCCCCTGCCTGCCGAGCACTGGGCACTGGACACCTCGCTCTGCTTCCCCTTGCTGCCTGTAGCACCTCTGGGGTGGGGCTGGGACTTCCTCTGCTGTTTGCAGGACTTTCCTTGCTGCTTCCTCCCTGTCTGTGTGCACACTCTGCAGCTTTGGGTTCTTACACGGAGCGTCAAATGACAACCTAGCATCTCTGATCTCGCTGGCAGCCGATCCCTCTTCCTTCCTGAGCTTGATAAACAGTCCTAGTAGCTGTGTGTGTGAGTGCATGTGCGCCCTGCAGAGATCCTCCCCTTGCCTCTCAGTTGGTGTTTTATTTTTTTCCTTTTTACCCTTCCATCGCAGTTTCTGGTGCTGCTCTGCTTTGCCTCTTCATTTCCTCCTGCTGTGGTTGACTTGCTGCAGATTGATGTGAAGATGTAGATAATATTGAACGCCCATTTCTGAGGACCTCAGCCTGTGCTGCTCTGGCCTCACACCCTGGTGGCACAAGATTTCCAGGGTGTTTATGGCTGGGGTTTCGGGGATGCCTGAAACGACATTGAGACCTGCCAAAAACCAGCCTGCTCTTCTCCCTGGCATGTGGGCTCTGTGGCTTGCAAGTTACCCAGGTGCCCTGTTCAGAGACGTGCTGTTTAGAGAGTGGTATTTGCTTCCAGCCCCATCAGCTTGTGCTTTGGGGGCCAAAAGATCTGGGTCTAGCCATGTTACTGCTGTTTGATAGTGGAGGCACCTGCCAAACCCTAGGAGGTCTGAGGGCTTCATCTCTGTACCTCCTCTGTGAGGGGAGTGGGGCCTCGTGCAGAAGTTCCTTGAATCTGTGGATCTGATCTCTTGGCTGAGCAGGGTGCCCTCTCTCCCTTTTTGAATCAGTGCCCATGTTTGAATCTCATCCTCCTGGACAGGTGGATCAGTGCCAGACCTGCATTTCCAGAACCAGGCTGGCCTTGTGCTGCATCATCAGCTCCTTGACCGAGTCTGACCCTCTCCTCAGCCGCAGCTGGTGCTTAGGAAGTGACGTGTGTCCCTCCCTGTTCTCCAGGGGAGCAGGAAGGTTCCCTCCTCCATCCTCCCTTCCTCTTCACCACAGTGCCTTGAAGAGATCTGGCAGCAGCTTTCAAACAGCTCTCCTAAATACCGAGCTGCTCCTCTCCCTCTCCCCTTTTTGCTGCCTTTAGCTGCGCCTGTTTGATTTCATTTTGATCCATCTCGGATGTTTAATCCCCGCCCTGCAGGAAGATGGGCTGGAGAGATGCTTTTCCTTCCCTGAGGTGCTATGAAGAGCTGCAGAGTGTTATTTCATTCAGTCCGAAGAAGCCCTCTAATAACACAGAGGACGTGTTGTGCTCTGGTGAAAGGCAGCTTTGAGAGATCTGGTCATCTGCCTCTGCTTGGCCATGTCCTGTCTCTTGCTGTAGGACTGGAATGAAAATACCATCCTGGAGGCTGCAGGAGTCACTTCAACCAATTGCAGCTCCCTATTCTGGAGGAAAATCTATTTCTCCTTCTTTCCCATTCTAGCTGAGAGTGATGATGATGATGCCTGGAAAGGTTGGTGCTCAGACTAGGTTTGCCCTTTTGAGGGGAGGTGAATCCTGCAAAGGAAGAGATCAGCTTTCCAGCAGGTGGGCTTGGTGGGTAAAGGATCTTGGAACAGGACAGCGATGGGATGGAGAAGAGGAGTTGATGGACCCCATGTCTCTCAAACAGGAGGATTGTCAGGGTCAAGGGTTATTCTTGAGTGAAGGAGTAGGGGTCAAAGCCCTGCTGCAGGTTCAGTTCTGCCAAACAAAAGGTTTCTTGTGCTCCTCCACGTTGCCTGCATCTCTTAGCAGAAGGAGAATGGGCTGAGAGCTTCCATCTGGCTGTGCTCATTCCTGCTGAGCCATCTCTCTCGGCAACCCACCCTGTGATGTTGTATCCGTATGGTGGTGCCTTAGCTAAGCCAAGCTCTGCGAAGCCCACCAAGGAGATGGGCCTTGTGTGTCCACAGAATAGATTTTTATGTGGCCCTTTAGAACTGCTATTTACCAGGACATAGCCTCCTGAGGCAGGTCTGTGAATGGAGCCAAGTCCTCCTTCCTTTTCCCTAACCACTGCTCTCCCGGGCCAGCTCAGGTGTTCAAGGCTTTTTGCAAGCAGGGTCTGGTGATCTTTTTTCTCTAGGTTCTTGGGGGAAGGATGGAAAGAGGCAAGACCTTTGCTTCGGCTGCTGTCATCTCCCTCCTGGAGCTCCGTGAAGTCCTCACTACTCCTGTGGTTCAGAGGAAGCTCCTGCAGCTTTATTTACTTGACAAGGGTGAGGATAAAATGGAGGGAAATGAAGAAGCCCACACCAAGAGCAGGGGCTTTTTGTTCGCCACCAGCAGTGCTGCGAGTCTGGCCCCACTGTAAAGCGAGCGCTGGATGGCCAGCAGCCATTGCATCCCGCCTGCAGAGCGGAGCAGAGTGCGGCCACCGGCTCCTGCCGCAGCAAAGCAGCATCCACGGTGCGATGCTCTTCCCAGGAACTGCTATCGGAACAGGCGCGCGGTTACCCGCGGTAGGTCGGCTTCTTCGAGCGTTCTCAGTGCCCGACCCCCTCCTCCTTCCAGATGCTGAAGTGTCTCTGAAGAATTCTTGCTCTGGATAGACTTTTTTTTTTTATTTAACTGCTTGGCCTCTGCCCAAGGGAGTCTGTGTGGCTTTCTGGGAAGAGGCCTTTGCTGCGCAGCAGTGGGATGTGCGCCCTGGAACGTGGGCGCAACACTCAGCCGCGTCGGATTTGCACTCTCGACCGCAAATGTTTGTGCACGTGCGTTGATTGAACTTATCTGTAAAGTTATAATCCTCACTCAGGCAGAGCTTCTGGTGTTAGGAATGTGCTTCTCATTGTCCATGCTCTGCATTTGTTAAGCCCACTGCTGCTTCCTTCACTGCGGCAGACAAGGAGGTGGGTCAAGAGAAGGCTCTGTAAAGTGAAGATGAAGGTGACATAAGAAGGACCCAGGGTAAATCTCAGTTTGCCATTAGATTTCCCTCTTACTGTGGTGTGAAGGTGTGGAACAGCCTCCTGCAGGAGCAGAGTGAGGTGGTGTTGAGAGGGTGGATCACTCTGCAGAAAGAGTATTACCATTTTTAGAAGACGCTTGGTTACGTAAAGGGGCTGTCTGGGATCTTGACCCACGCTCCTCTCTGGTGCGTGTCACTCATTGCCAGCGGCTTCTGGAGCTCTGCTGGGTGTCTTGAGGTGGCAGAGGATGTGTTGTGTCTTTGTGTGTGCAAAGGTACTGCTTTATGTGCAGGGGACCCACGGGAAGAGAGGGGCTCCCTTGTTTGCAGAGTTCCTGCTGGGGCATCTGTTTATTTTAACAGGATTCGTTGCAGGTAGCCCATGCAGCCATTTGCTAGCGATTAGGGGGACAGTGTTGTCATCGGGGTTAATGCTTGTGTTGCAAGAGGGTGGTTTGTTTTAGTTTACTCCTACTCCGTCTGGATAGGGATTTGGGAACGGGGCTGGCGCTGGGGGGAGGGAGGCAGGAAGTCTTCCCGTTGGCGTTTCTTAGAGAGGAAATGAGCGGTTTATTTTTGGGGGCCCTGCTGCCGCACGGCGCGGGGACTGCAGTGTGGTGGGAGCCTCTGGGCTCTGCGGTGTCAGCAGGCACTGCAGGGAGCAAGTTGGGGCTAAGTATAGAAGCTGGCCCTGCCACAGCTCTGCCCCTCGCCGCAGTCCCATGGGCACCGGGCCCTGCCTATTGTTGCGGGCACATTCCTGTGTCCCACCATGGGGCCTCTGATGGAACAAAGGGAAGAAAAACAGATGAGAAACAGTAACCCAAGGAACAGGCCCTGAGCTTTGCTGGAAGCTTCCAAAAAAAGCAGAAACCCCAAATGTATTTGTGCTGGGTGAGGGAACTGGGGGAAACCATGGGCTTTCTCCAGTAGCTTTCCCGTGCAACAAATGGTTGTAGTGACAGCTCTCTCAATCTTTTGGCAGCATTCCCAGCTGTCCTTCCTCTGAGCCATGTCTTGCAGGCATCCAGGTAAACTGAGCCCTCGAGAATGGCACCAGGAAGTTGAAGATCCTGATGGCCAGACCCCCTTTCCATGCCTGCCACATGCCAAGGCAGCAAGGGAAGCTAGGGCAGCCTGGTGCTGCTAAATGCGCTGCAGGAGGAATGATCATTAGTGCCTGCAAGGCTCTTGGGAGAGCTTCATGCTTGGTGAGCGGGAAGATTTCAATGAAATTAATGGTCCTGACCCTGCTGCTGCCTGATGTTTTTTCGTGTTTGAAGCCAGTGTGTGATATTTTCCGCAGTGCATGGTTGTTATTTGCAGTACGTCTCGCCTGAGCGTGTGCAGGGAGCAAGGGTATTTGATGCCTCTGGAGGTGAGGGAATAACCGAATCCCAGAATGGCTGAGGTTGGAAAGGACCTCTACAGATCATCTCGTCCAGCCCTCTGCTCCAGCAGGGGCACCCAGAGCACGATGAAGCTTGAGCCTCTGCAGAGCTTGGTCCTAGCTCTCACTTTCTCCAGCTGCAGCTCGTGTGAAACGTCTTGGTTCTCAGTGATCATATGTGTCCCTCTGCATCCAGATAATGTTGAGACCACAGGTGTGCTCAAGTGGCACGCTCCAAAGCTACTGAAGCCAACATCTGGGCCCCTCTTTTTGTTTAATAGGCCTTGGATTAGGCTTGATGTTGCTTAGACAAATGGCCATTTGCAGGATAACAGCCCTCGTGTGCGACTGACCACAGTGCTGGGAGGCTGTGCAGACAGCTGAGCACCCCAGGGTGGTAGTTCCACAGGTTACTAGTGCAGTGTAGTACTAATGCAGACCCCTCTTTCAGCAGAGAGGTTTGCACCACCCAGCAGTGACCTCTGCTCAAATGCAAAGTGAACATTTTCTCAGCAGTGTGACCATTGTGGAAGCAAGGGCAGGATGCCGGGAAGGTGGCATGTATCCGTAGGCACTGTGGTGCCACATGGATACACCAGGGGAGCGGGCAGGAGAGGAGTGACTTCTGTCTTTTGGAGAGTTGCACACATAGAAAGATTTCCAAGGGCAGAGTCTGGCTTGCAAAGTGAGGAACAAGGGGAAAAAATGCAGTTTGGGCTAGTCCAGCTCAGAGATGAAGTAAGGAGAATTCTCCTGTTGTCCTGCCTTGCGTTTGTGCATGGCAGCAAGGGTTGCATTGGTCCGATGCAGCTTTAAGGTGACAAGAACAATAATAAAAATGCAACACACAGTAGGGCATAAGAGGTTAAATCCTTGGTTAATCAGCTGCACACATGGGGAAAAAATGAGGCTTCAGTGAAGTACTGAATTCCAGCATGGTGGGTTGGCATTCAGTAATGCCACACTGCAATATTTTGTTTTGGAAAGAAACCAAAGTCACTTCATCCTTTCTTAACATGGAAGCTATTCTGTAATTTGCAAATGGAAAGTGCAGCCTGGGGGAGCTGACTGTGTGTGAGCCCTGGTTCCAGGGCTTTTGAAGGCTTTGGATTCTAGGAGTGCATTTGCCTGTGGTGGTGGTAGCTTTGTCTGTTTTGCAGATGTAGTCTCCAAACTAGCTGATCTGGAAGCAGGCGTCATTCGTGCTGTAGTCCCTCAAGGCCTCGTTGTGCTTGTCCCCGCAGGGTCACTGTGTTCGCTGGAGGCATCAAACCAAACTGTGCCCATCACTGCTGTGGATTCCCTGCTGGAGACTCCATCTCTTCTTCTGGCAAGTGGAGGATGCTTTACGTAGCTTTCAGTATCATATTGGTGCTTATGTAGGGATTATTTTTTTAATAATGGCTAGTGTCCAGTCCATCCTGCCCTTTCTATGCAATGATCTAATCTCCCGCATGCATGGCCAAAAGAGCAGCCCTGAGCAGCTGCAGCACATCCAGAGCAGTGGCAAATCCACAAATCCAGCTCGTGCTGCAGGTTATCAGTGTGAATTGCCTTCCCCCCCTCCCTGTCTCTCCTGACAAGAGTAATGGGAAGTTGAAAGGATTATTTAACATAAAATAGATATTTAAAGAAAGACTTCTTCCTGTAAAGTGTGTGCGTGGTTATCAACATGCTAAGGAAGAGCATTTTGTCTTTTGCTCCTCAGTGATAGGAACTTACAGCGCTGTAAATTACACCAATATAAAAGTTAATGTACTCAGCCTTAACACAGGTATTTTACTGTTATTATCACTGTGGAAAGTGACATCCGTCATGGTGACATGCACCCAAAAAGGAAAAAAAATGCCTGGTGTGGTTGTATGTAATAACCCCAATTACAGAGCTCTTCTAATGCCTCTTTTATAACAGTTTTGCAGCTCTGTGTTATTTCCCATTTGTGTGATTTCTCCCTCACCTATCAATTCCTCAGGATCACCTCTTCCCTTCCACTTTCCATAACTGCCATTTCTTAGTCACATTTCCCATAAAACGAGGCTACAGGCAGCACAGAGACATCTGTGCTGACCCAGGTAGCCCCTGCTTTTCCTTTCTGTCCCTCTGAGCAGTAACGCACCCATCCCCGTGGCACAGAGGGTTCCTTAAAAGCTCCAGATTCTCCATGCGGGAGCCTGGCTGGCCTCGGCAAGGCTGGATGGGGGTCAGTTTAATGCTGAGGGCAAAGAGACAACCACGTTCTTGCCAAGGAGGCACCTGGATTTCTGTTTTCCCATTGCAGAGAGATACAGGCCCTCTGGCCAGCACTGGTAAGCGGGGAGTGGGGAGCGTTAAGGCCCTTGTAATTAACTACCAGGCAGTCCCCCTCCTTCGCCCGGTTCCCCCTGCACTGCGCTGAGCGGCCAGCTGAGTTTGGAATAGACCTCAGCCTGTTTTGACATATCTTGAACTGCAAGGCAAGAGCCAGCTGCCTCAAGCAGGTCTCTTCCTGCCGTGATGTTTCTGCAGTCTCAGCCCGTAGTGGTGGGAGAGCGGCTGGAGGAATGAGAACTGGAGATTCTGAGCCCGCTCCCAGGGCAGCATCTCAGCTTCCCGAGCAGGCAGAGGCTGCCAGGTGGTTTCAGTGTTTAACACCGAGGTGAACAGCATTTAGTGGACTAGACTTGGCACCCAAGGGACACGTACTTGCAGCAATAAACAAGCTAACGGTTGTCGCCCAAAGCCCCCTGAAAGATTTCCATGGGCTGGGCATGGGCTCAGGGCCTTGGTACCTATACGTTGTACGCTGACATATATTATCCTAAGGGGTCTTTTAGCTTTTTTGCGATGGGCACGTAGGTGTTTGAGGGTTTGACCTGGCTTTGGTTCTGTTTCCAGGATCCCTGCCCTCGGTAAGGCACATCTCTTCTGAGAATTCGACAGTGATTCCCCTTTCTGCTGTCACAGAGGAAATACTTCCAAGCCTGAGGAGAGTCGCTTGGTGACACAGCACCGCAGCGGGGATGCAGCTAGAGGAACTGCTCGTGCTTGTCTCCCGGCAGCTCTCATGGCCTGCGGAGCCTTTCTGGACAGCCTCTGCTCAGTAAGTCCTTAGAGTCCAAACTCCTGGGATCAGGCACTGTACAGCTCAGTACTGCATGTCCTGCTGGGCCTTAGTGAATGGAATATGGCACCAGGAAAGGCTATAAACTTGACTGGGCAGGAGATGGTAGCCTTGCAGGTAACAAATAGATTTAAAGACTATTGTTTTAAGCAACAGTTTGATTGGAGATGGCAATCTAAGATAAATGCCCCTGCCAAACTGAGTACTTCAACAAGAATAGCTGTGCTGGGGAGGGGAAAAAGAATGAATAATGTCCTTAAAGGTTCGGGGACTTGAGAGCTTCCCGAGCACTAGCCAGTTCCATGGCTTGCTCTGCGAAATCCATGCCCAGTGCTGTCACACATGGACCTGTCTGTTCAGTCCCTCCCTGGTAGTGAGGTTTAACTGCTTCCTTTGTGCAAGTCTCCTCTTGTTTCCTGTGCCCATTTGTGACCTTCTTGGGAGGGCTGGAAGCCCCAGGGTTTCCCCTGGAGGGGCTATTGCTCATATGTGAATAAGATGTTTACTCTTCCCTGTAATTGCTTAGGGCTTGAGCAGTGCCAAACCCTAACTGTGCTTCCTTCCCATCTCCTTGCTTTCATGTAGAGACATGGGTGTGTGAATTGCTCGGGGAGGTTCAAGTTGTGGCATGATAAGCTCCATCTCTGGCACCTTTCCAATCCATTTTGTCAAGAGCAGGTTCTACTCCTTGTTGTCTATCCATTGCAACCTCCAAAGTAGATCAGGGTCTCCTGGCCTTTCTCCAGTGCTTTACCTACCTCTGGGTCAAAATTGTTGAGGATGTGGCTGCTGCTTTTAAAAATCAGGGAACAGATTTCCTTTATTCCTTATTATGCTCTGAAAAACGAGGAAGTTTGGAGCAACGGAAGGGAAGGGAGCATGAGTCCCTTCCAATATTTATTTTGTTTATTGAAAAATAAAAATATTTACCAGACGGCTTTCAGAAACTAGCAATCCATAAGCTTGGTTTTCATTAAAAAGGCACTCATTGCTTTTCTCTTGAGGCTTTAGTGACATTTTTCGAATCTTCTCTGCACAATAACTGCATTTTTTTTATCAAATTTAGTTCTGACTTTGTGACCACAATAAAGTTTAGGAAACTATTATTTATTGTGGGGTAAAAAAAAATACCCTGTGAATCTGGCTGCTTTGCTTGACTACTGGATCACACTGTGGTTCTTCCCTGCCATTGCAAACCCCTTTGTAGCTGCCGCTTTCAGACTCTGTGGGATGTTCCCAAAATGCCGTGGAGAGCTACTGACTTCAGCATCTATTGCAGGGCTGGGCTGCCAGGGCCCTGTAAGAGAAGCCTGGGAATAGGCACCCCAGGGAGCAGGAGAAGGGGATATGTGATCCCTGTAGGTTTCCCTTTGAAAAAGGATTTCTTGGAAAATCTTTTATTTTTTCGGAGATAAGGAGGTGATCTACAGAAGATCTGGCATTGCTGTAACCTGGTTTTTAGCTCCCTAAAAGCCTGAGAACAGAGGGTCTGTAGAGCATGTAGACATCAGAAGTCCTGTGGGTCTTGTGTCCCTTCAACACAGGCTCTTGTTCCTAGCAGAGGCACAAGCGACAGAGCGATATGGAAGACGGTAGAGAAAAGATCAGAGATGTATTTATCTATTCCCCATTTGTCCCCGTAAAAAATGTCTTAAGACATGAAAAGATTTTTAAAATCCAGCTTCCATTCAGTTTATGGCCTGAACTTGCATAGCTACCTGTGTAAATAATGCATGAAAGGTCTTGACTGTTCTCCTGCATGTTAAACTGCCACAGCCAGTGTAATTGGTTGCAAATACTGTGTATAACAGCAAGAGGAAAAAAAAAAGGTTGTGCTCAGTATTTATTGCATTTCGCTCAGCTTAGCCACCAGAAGCAGTGTGAGTCAGCTTTGCCTCATCTCTCACACCCTTAACCCAGAGCTGCGTTGTTTAGGTTCCTAGCAGAACTGGTTGGGAATCTTTTGATGAGATGGTTATTTGCCAGTAAATGCTCAGTTACGTAGTTGGTGCCTATTAATGGAGAATTTTGTTTAATATTTTTGTAACCAAGACAGAATTCTAGTACTGCCTCTTACATGCAGAGAGCCCTGTTCACTTGGGCACAGACCCAAGACACAGGTGTATCGGAGTGTGAAAGTTCCTGCCAGCGGATCTGGCACCCCAGAGACTCCCCTCAAGATCTGCTCATGTTGCTGCTTGCAGTGAGCCCAAATCCTTCTTGCCATGAGGGACTGGCTGCCCTGGGGAGCCAGGCCTGGAGAGAGGGGCCATCTCTCTGATGGGAAATGAGTCTTTCACCTCCAAAACAGAGAAGCCTTTTGTTCTGGTTGTATGTTAACACTTACGACCTGGAAATGCCCATCCTCTTGTTATTCCTGTTTTCCATAGGATTGGTAGGGAGCTGACTTTGCTTCCCCCACATCCCCAGCTTCTCCTCTGCTGCAAACAAAGCACTTTGTTTGCAGCAGAGCTTTGAGATTTGACTCCATGCACAGACTATTTGAAGCATTAAAACTTAGGAGGCTTGATTTTTGTTTCCTTTTTCCTTTTTGAAGGAGGCGGGAGCCTGGAAGTCCCCACAGCCAGAATTGGTTGGAGCAACTCGTATGTCTTTCTTCCTGAAGCCAGCTGACAGTTTTAAACCATCTTACCTCAAATATTTATGTAGAGAACTCTCAGTAAATCTTAATCAAAATCTGGTGTTTCCCGTGTAGAAGACAAATCCTTGAATCTGCTTGGGCAGCTGTGGAGCTTTCAGGTATATGTTTATCTGCACGTGCTACCGCATCCTTTGGCATTGGCCTACACTTCTAGCTGGCCCATTCAGAAAGCAGGAGTATCCTAGTGTTTGCAGGCAGGTCCTGTGAGTTTGTAGATTTATGTGAGTGAGGGCCAGGAAGAGGGTCAATGGGACAGGTACATATAAATACAATGAGCTAGTGATCCACGCAGAATAGCTGCAATCTGGCTTTGTAAATAACAGCAGCCTTTAGCTCTCCTAGGAGGTCTGGCAGTCTTACAAACACACACACTGCTAGTTAGCTGAGATCAGAGCTCAGAAGGGTGTCTAGGAGTGCTGTTGGCCTGCTGCCATTTTTAACCTGCCCCCATTCTCTCTTTTTTGTTTGTTTGTTTTGTTTTTGTTTTTTGTTTTTTGTTTTTTGTTTTTTTTTTTTTGTTGTTTGTGTTTTTTGGTTACTGAAGCACAAGCCCTGCCTGGGCTACTCTCTCTCACTGCTGCTCACTGAAGATGAATGATTAAGCAGGCCCAACCTGATAAAACAGTGGAAGCTACTCCCTAAAGTTAATCAGACCAAGAAGAAAGAGGGGATGGAAGGGGAAAACAAAAAGCCCCAGAGCTAGTTCTAATTTTTGAGCCTCCCCTGGGAATTGAAAAATGCATATATCATGTTCTCAGCCCGGCCTCGCCATCCTCCTCCAACCTTCGTTGGGAAATCAGAGTGCAACCCAGGCGATGGGTTTTAAAATGCAACTTCCGATGTTGCAACGCAGAGGAACATGATTCAACAGGACTTGCGCTGCAGTCAGGCTGCTCATTCACGGCGCCTCATCTGGTAATAGCGCGGGGAGCAGGCGGCTGCGGTTGCAACCTGCTAATCACTTCCACTCGCATCTGTTGTGTCACCCCGGCACGGAGGGAGGCGAGGGGGCCAGGGAGCTGCCACCGTGAGTCACGCGGTGCTTGGCCGTGTAATTAGGCGGGAGCTCTGTGCTTCCCGGTCTGCCAGTGAGACTGCTCAGGCCTGAAACATAGTGAGGACTTCCACCCACTTGAGCGCTGAATTAGCATCACCCTTGCTGATGCTCGGAGGCTGAGCGCCGGCTGGAGGCCTCCTCGCCTCAGGAGCGAGGGAAACTGACTGTGAGCAGGCTGGGCAAGGTTGAAATGTGTGTTGTGGTGCAGCTGGAAAGCAGGGAGCTGAGCGGATTGCCGTGCGTGAAGGCCCTGTGCTGAGCGGAGCCGAGTTGCACAAGGGCTGCGGTGGGACATGCCTCTCCCCGCCTGTGCCTTGTGGGGCTCCAGGGCCGCCCAGGGTGCTGCCAGCTGCCCGCTCTGGTGTTGAGGAGCATCCTTGAATCCCTGCTTGTGGCGCTGACCCGGCGGCTCCACGGGACCTGCAGGATCCCGGCCCCATGGCTGAGGCGACAGCTGGGTCTAGCGGTTACGCTCGCCTGTCGCTGTTTCTTTTCATCCTTGGTGCTGTCGTCTCCAAGAATTACCCTGAGCTCCTAGTGAGCAGCAGGAAATGTGTTAAACCCTGAAACCTTCACACCACCAGTGACCTCGTTCCAGAACGAAGAGACTAATTAATCAGTGAGAGCGCTCCAAGGGATTTCATCCAATTATCCTGTGGTTCCTCCTGGCCTCCGAGTCCACTTCACACAGGAGAGGCATCGTTTCATTAGTTTAGTTTACTTCAACTTTGGTGTATTCAGTGTTTAAGAGTATTTTATCAAAACAGCCGCTCCACGTGATCTTAATTCAGAATTAAATTCCAGTGATACTGTCAGGAGAGAAACCACCCTTGGCTGCTGCAGATCAGCAGGACAGTGCTGACTTGTTCCAGCCAAGGGTCGGCCCACCCTTGTTTGAAAGGAAAACGCATTTCCTCACGCTGGCTACCCAGACATCGCATATTAATAGGCGGCATTATCTACAGCACCTCCTTTTGCTTTTCAGCACTTGTTTCGCTGGGTTTGTGTTTGCGCTGCCCGCGCTCCGTGCCAGGGCAGGGCAGTTTTTCTTTTGGAGATAAATTTCATCCGGAGGCTCACGGGTCTTGGCACAGCTGACTTCTCTGAGGGTGGGTTTAATGTTGCACAGAATATGAAAGAGGAGATTATCTTCTGCAAAATAAGGCTTCTGGCTGCAATATTCTAGTTCTTGTTGCAAGCAACCTTTGTGTTTTATATTGGAGCAGGGTGGGGGGGAGTCTCCTACTGTTCTTTATTCTTTAAATGGTGCTTCAAGAAGCCAAGGGTTGCTGTGTGATTACACTCCTCAAGGCAGAGAGCTCCTGAAGAGCTGGGTACCTCTTGAGACAACTAAGAGGACTTTAAACTGGCTCTTGAGCAATTTCTCTGCAAGAACCACCTCTCCTGGGCTCAATGAGCCACTTTATCTTCGCAAAGAAGCATCTGCCCTCAGCAGCGCAGCCGTTGCCGTGCGCGGGCGCTGTGCCCGGGCCCAGGTGGCAGCGACCCTGCCCGCGCAGGGTCACGCGGGTGACACATGCGAAGCAAGTAGAGGGGCTCCCGCACGCACCAGCTCCCACAGCCACTCTCTGCGTGGCAAGCAGGAGGCCAGAGCCGCATGGAGCCGGCCCACAGCTCTGCTTGTCCGCTTGGTCAATGGGAGGTCGCTGAAGAAAATGAAATGAGCTGGAAAACAGAAGGCCTTGGCAGCAGAGCAGCCTCTTACGGGAATGGGCTCGTTCTGCAGCCATAAATGGAGGACCCTGCTTTGCCTGGCCCTGTGCAAATCCTACCAGGGGTTTACAAACCACGATGTGATGAGTGACACCGAGCAGCGGGGCCGCAAGGGAGTGACGTGCTCTAAATCCCTCTTCTTCATTTGATTCGGTTCCAGGCTGACACAGTCCACCTTCATTACAAACAGCTGCAGAGGGAAGGATGGCATGTCTTTTGGTGGTTTAACCTAGCTTTAGGGAATCTACTGGGAACTTCGCTGTTGGATGCAGCCTCCCCGACGAGCTTTTGGGCCGGCCTGGCATCAGGGGAGTCGCAGCCCTGCCGGGGCCCTGCACTGCCTTCCGCCTCTTGACATGGAGCCGTATCGAAGGCTCAGCCGTGCTTTCGTTTCTACCCAAAACGCTTTTCATCCAGCAGTCGAGGAAAGCGTTAGGACCCGTTTCAGAGCCAAGAGATGTGACATCTGTCTCCCAGTGTCACTTCCTGGGAGGAAAATGGGTTTGTTGTTTACTGTGCTATTCCATCACAGCCTTCAGTTTCCTTTGCAGATGCATCAGTAGAAACCCCTTCCCATGGTCCTGCAGTCTGGTTTTGAGGAAAACTCCTGTACAATTGCTGCCTGCCTGCAGACTTCAGCCAGATGTGGATGAAAACTCAGTGATACCAATTTCCGTCTTTTTTTTTCCGTTTTTGTGTAAATAAGCGGTAGGTAGGGAAGGAGATTCTACTGCTTCTCACTGAGTTGCAGCAAAAGCCCCATCCTGGCTAGAAATCCTAAAAAAAAAAAAAAAAAAAAGCTTTACTGACTCCCTCAAGTCTTGTCCATTTGGGAAGGGACTGTAGTGAATCCCCCTGCTCTGTGCCATAAACTGAGTCCAGTTTGCTGTGGTTACAGCATGAACAGGGATCTGCCCAAGTGTGCTACCTGAAGATCTGCCTGTTTCAACGGGGGAAAGTTGGTGTTGACTCCTGCTCAGCAGGGGTTAGAAGGCAGCTGACAGCAACAGCGTGGAAGAGAAAAATCTCCTTTAAGGGATGGCAGTTGAGGAAAAAGAACTCTAGCTCAAATAGTGTTTTGCCTCCAAGTAATCTCATCCTTTAAATATCAGGTTAGGTTTGAGAGAGCTGTCTCAACTAGGTTGGTCTGTGGGTTTTTTTAGCCCACAGATGTTTTTATTGCTGGAGTTATTGGGGAGTTTGAATAGTTTCCTGCATTTCTCTGTGATTTTTACTGTAAAGCGAACAAGTGACCTCAGCGGAGCGGGTGGCAGCGCGAGGTGCCCTGCGCGAGGGAGGCTGAGGCAGACAGCACTCGCGCTGCCAATTCTCTCCAAACGCTGAATGGTGCCGTAGGGTGTTATAAATACTGCTGTCATCTAAGGGATGTTTCATGCTGCTGCAGACCAGAAAAATCTTTTCTAGGAACTCAGGCCTGAGTAATGTAGCAAGTGCATATTTTTCTTAGTTTTCTCCCTTGTCTTCCTCCTCCCTTACCTGTCCTCTGCCCGCTATGGGCTCCTGGTTGCTTCCAGTAAGTGTTGGCCACTGCCCGGCCTTACCTGTTGCTGCTCTTCCTTGCAGGAAGCGTGACTGGCGGCCCAACCTGCCGAGTATCCCTGTTGGGAGGCAGAAAGTGGCTTCATCTGTGGCTCTTATCAGAGGCACTGCCTTACTCTTGTGCTAGGCACACAGATAGACAGTGTCCTGAATCACAGCACACATCAGAATGGGCAAGGGGAAAGCTACAAAGAGGAACAGATGGATGTGCCAAAGCAACGGCTTCCTCACGTCCTTTTGTTAAGTCAACGACTAGAGGCAAATGGACCCAGTAAGGTCAGTCTTGAGTGAACAGAGGGAGCTTCTCAAGAGAAAAAGCATGTGGTACCCCCCCAGCTCAGAACATCCCCTGGCCCATCATTGTGACCATCTCATGTGCTCGCGGAGAAGTCCTGTTTGGGACGTGTGGGAGGCTGTGGGTCTGCTGCGGGCAGGGTAACGAGCAAAGGGACTGGTCTTAGACCCTTCCAGTGTCGTGGGAGGGAAGGATGGCCCTGCGAGGGAGGATGTGGTCAGAGGCAGCTGGCTTGCGGCTGCTGCCGTGTTGTGGTGGTTTCTGCCAGCACGGTGAGCTGAAGTGACTCGCTGAAGTGCACTCGTTCCCGAAACACGTGTAGAGAAACAGCGGGATCAGCAGCAGCCCTTCTCACAGCAAGAGGCAGACAGATCAGAGCTGCCCTGGTTTGCCCACTCCTTGTGCGTCCCCTTCACAGGTGGGCCCGTCAGATCCCCAGGCTTCTGTCCTTTCCTGTGGGTGTCCCTGATGCGAAGGCAGCACTTCCAACTGATTCGTGTGGCACTGCTGGCCACTGCTGGAAGTGTTCTCAGGGGAGTGTGCGAGCAGCTGGGGGATCTTGGAGTGGGAGCGCGCGAGCTGGAAGAGGGAAAAGCGGGTGGTGCCAGGGCGGGTGGTGAGCATCGTTCATAGAAGCTGGGCCTGCAGTGAAAATTGATCAAGACTTAATAATTCACAGTTCTTTGTAGATTTCTTTTCCTTCAGGGGCAAAGAGTAGGTTTCAACCTATGTTTTTTAATCCAGCTTCTCCTCATCCTGGGGATGAGATTGCAGCAGCCTCTCAGCACAGTACTCGAGGCTCTTCTTAAAATGGCTCCAGACTCCTGCAGTTGTCAGCTGTTTTCTTCAGGCTAGTAACATGAGGTGGACTGAACCTGTAGGATGTCCTCGCACGCATCTTGTTCTTTCTGCTGTATTGTCACATCTCCCTGCTATCAGGCATCCTATTGTGGCTAATACAGAATTTGCTCAGTACAATTTGTGGGGGGAGACTTTGCGTTTAAGGATGAGGAGTGATGGGCAGCCTCCTTGGGGAGCCTGTGGTGTCTCCATCCCTTGAGCTTTAGGAGGAGGGTGGCTGTGCTTTTCCCAGCCGAGCTGCACAGCACAGGGGCCTGTTTTAGGACAGGCTCTAAACTGCTCATCTTCACCCAGCTCCTTCACCTCTGCTTTACAGAGCTTGCTTGGACAATTGGCAGAGACAGATGCTCAGGGAACATTGCGAGTGTGTGATTAACCAGCTTAGAAGTATTTGAGAAAAGCTGCTCTTGGCATTCTGGGTTTGAGCTTCCAAACCAGGGCCCCACTAAATGAGCAAGAAGACAACAAGTTCCTGTGGCTGTGGGTGTCCTTGCTCAAAGGGTGTGGGCCACAAAGCCATGCAGAAACCTCCAGCAGTCCTTGCAGACTCTGATGTGGTCACACCGAACCCGAGGCTTCGTGTTGTGTGCGAATACAGTGACTTTACTCTTTAACATTGGACTAGCTTTAGAACCTGACTGCTCTTTTCCACGCCTTGTTTTCTTTCATGCGGCCGAAGTTTCTCGTTGGTGTGGGGTGTTTTCATCAAGAGAGAGGAGCGTGGGCTTCTCCGGAGCATGGGAGCTGTCTGCCCTTCTGGAAGGTCCCTCCTTTGCACAGGGAGGAAGGAGAGATCTGGCTGGAGGGAGCTAGAGCCGTGAGCCTAAGGAGAGCAGAACCACGGGCTGGCAGAAAGATGCCTCTCCTCAAGGGATTCCCTGCACCTTGTCCGAGCAGAGCTGATCCTGCTGCCATTTGTGCAGCAGGTAGTTGTGGGTTTTGTGTGTGCTTCCTTTGGTCTGCCTGACCCCCAGTTCCTTTGTTTTCACAGCCTTTGGTTCTTTCTTAGATGTGTGCCCTGTTCCCTCTTGTCCTCTCCATCTCCTTGCGCGTGGAGCTCAGGCCAGAGGTGACTGCTTCCCTCTGGCACTTTCCCACCAGGACCGGCTGGACATGGAGCTTTTCCAGCAGGTCTCCCGTCCCACTTCCGTGCCCGCTCTTCGCATGTGTCCAGAGGAGCCTGTCTGCTCACCAGACCAGCACTGTGGCTTCAGCTAGCCAGAAACGCACACAGTTTTGCCTCGTGTGACACTGAGTCACAGGGGAGAGGAAGATCCTTATTCACTGTCGCATGGGAAGCGCTCTGGCTCTAGGCTTCCCGTAGCGCTTCCTGCTCCGATGGCAGCTTGGCAAAGCGTTCGAGCAGTGAGTTAAGCTGCTGCCTACACCTCGCCTCCCCCCACAACGTGACAGGAAAGGTCCCGGGGCGCAGATGGTTGTTTCCTGAACGAGTCTCGGCTTTGTATGGAGTGGGGTTGGTTGCTTTGCTGTTCTCTACTCATGAAAAATTGAAAAACTGTTTTGTGCCACCAAAATCATGATTTAGTGACAGATTTTTTTTTTTTTTTCCATTTTCAGCTATTGCAAGCCCTGCCACATCAGTCATGGGGAATGTGTGTTAAGAAGAGGGAGAGTCTTGTCTTTTCCCCACTGATGACTTTCCTGAGCAGAGGGGGAGATCTCTGAAGACCACAGCCTACCTAAATACTGAAGGTTTTTTCATGTTTACTCATGGGCATTATTGTTATTGTTGGTTTTATGAAAGGCAAGAAATTTGGTGTTTGGAGTCTTGGGCTGGGATCCCAGAGAGCTGGTTTATAACAGATGACAACCTGGGCCATTTGACACATGTGGGCAGTACTGCTTCACTCTGTTGTCCTCCTTTCAGCCCCTTGTCAAATGGCCTCTGCCGGGTGGTAGTTGGATGTACCCTGTGTGTCACCCAGCGCAGGAGGAGCTCTACCGTTCACCGATTGTCCCCGTCAGGCATGTGGGGAGTGGACAGTTGAGATGTCTTTTATTTCCTTCTTTCCTACCCAAGAAGAAAGCCCTATAGCTTCAGCGGTGAGGTTAGCAAGTCAGGACTGGAAAAACCTGTTCATTTTATATTGGTTTATCTTCCATCATTTGAAGGTAACAGTTCTTGCTCCTTATTGCCATTCAAGCTAGTGCTGAATCTCTAAAGCCTCCTCTCGAATCCCAGCATTTGCTGTGTTGCAGACCTCGCTCTTGTGGAATCCATCAGGCTGGAGAGGTGTAGCCTGCTGTTCAGATCACATTTACAGAGGGCTCACTTTAGACTTAAGCCCATATTATGTTTGTTTCTCTGTCATGCTTATATTTGCCTTGTACTTTGTCTGGGAATTCAGACTGTGTGTCTTGGCCTGGCTGTTTCATATATGTTTAATTCCAGCCTCTTTGCTGTCCTGCAGGGACTTGCAGGGAACAGGAAGTAAATGGAGAGTCTTGTAGAGAGGGCTTGCGGGGAGAGCTGCATGCTGTCCAAAAACCCATTCGGCCCCAAAAGCAGCTCTTTGGGCCCAAGGAGTCTGTAGGCAGAATTATTTTCTTAGCACCTCATCGTGCTTCCTGCAAGAACTGGGACAGATGGGCTTTCCATGACGGTTGGCTGGGAGACACAGGACGCTTGTTTAGAGGAGCTGGTGTGTGTTACAGAGCGCTGCGGAGAGGGGAGCGCTGGAGCCAAAGCAGTGCTGGGGTTTGGGAGTCAGGTTTCTGCCTGGGTTTTCCTGTGCCTGCTAATTCCAGGTTTGCTTTGTCAGCTGAGATCCCTTCCTTTTACAGCTGGATCTGGAAAATGTGTGTATGCGTGCCCCAGGCTCCACAGAAATTTTCCTAGACTCTGAGGCACGGTCTACCTGGAGGACTGACTCTGTGCTGGCTCCAGGGAGGTCCCAGCTCTCCAAGAAACAGTCCTGCCTGGAACCTGTCCTGTGTTGAGAAGCACTTGGAGTTTAAAGGAAGGAAAGTTGTTGGGGAGAGACTAACTGGCATGGGAGAGGAGAGAGACCTGCTCCCCCCTGTCTGACGTTCCAGGCCCACTGTGAGTTCTCACATGGGAAAAAAAATCCTCCTGATGTGGCAACAGACAAATGGGAAATAGATTTGTTAACATTATTCCAAGCAGCCTGGGCAACCTTACAGAGAAATACCAATCCCTTGAAAATACTCCTGATCTGCAGGGGATGTAACAAGCAGCTCTGCAACGTGCTCTGTGAGATGGTGTCGTGTTGAGGCACTCTGGGGAGTGCTGCAGAGTTTGTGGCAGAGGTGCTGGCCCTGTCCCAGCATCCTGACCATGCAGATGATGTCCCCCACAGGCGCGGGCAGTGCTGCTGCTGCTTCTACGTGTTCCAGCTTGGAGGTACGGAACGAACTACGCTCTTTGGACGATGGAGGAAGAGGACGATGTGGGTCCGTGCTGGAAGGCTGGAAGTCGGAGACTTGGTCTGATACGAAGTAAGTGTGGAGGGTTGGTTCCCTTTTGCTGATAGCTCTGTCCCATCCCAGCAGCCTGGCCTGGCGTGGGGAAATTCCTGTTCTCAGTATGTTGACGCACCCTTTCTGCTAAGTTTCATCTTGCTGACGTGCTCTGACTGGCAGTGGGAAACTCAACAGCTGTTTTTTTCGGCTGGTATCAGCCCTTGGTTGGTGTCAGAGGGTCTGGGGAGCTGCTGCTTCAGGATGCTGGGACCGCAGGGAGCTGCGGTGGCTTCTGGGCAGGTCCTCATTGAGGACATCTGTCCTGGTCTGTCCCACATGCCCCTGCCCTCGTGGAGGGAATGACTGAACCCGGCAGACAGCGGCTGTGACCCTGCACAACCCGGTGTGTTAAGATGACCCCAGTTGGTGCTGGCTGGCAGCACCTCATTGCTGTGTGCAGTGACAGTCTGTCTATGATACTGCTCTTGCAAATGTTTCCCTCTAGGACTGTGAAGGGCACTGCTGTCCTGGAGACAGACTATGGGACCCCAGTTCTTAAACTCTACTTTTTAAATTTATTTGGCATCTATATGCCCTCGCAGGGCCCTTGCGACTCTAACTTACACTCTCAAAATTCTCAGTTTACAATTTGGTCCTATCTGGCTCTGTTGTGCCCTGCACCTGTCACCACAGAACCTGTGTCATGGGCTAATGGGCCTTTCAGCTGGAGGAATCTCTCACTGGCTGAGTTTGGCCTGGGTCTTTGAGGAGGGGGTTCGAGGAAGGTCTCCAGGGCAGAGCAGCAAGTTTAAGGTCATGTTTGCAGCTCAGTCACATACTGGGGGATATGTCCCTCCTTCAAGAAAGGCTGCACAGTTCTTCCTTGGAGTCTTTCCTGGTGCTTGCTATTTTTCTGCACTGCCTCTTTTATTCATAGCTTTGGTGATTGGATTGCAGCAATTGAATAGCCATGTCATGAGCAGTCAGCTGCTGCCAGCCTTGCTGCCTGGCTGCTTGAGGCATCGTTCTAGAAGTGGGATGCTGGAGGCAAGTTATTGTCCTGAGCCGAGGCTTTATGACCGTGAGCAAACCCCAATTACCGAGCAGATGCTATCTTTAGACTTGCTGATCTGATTCTGCACCTTCGTGCATCCAGCAGGACCTCGTATCCTTTCCTTCGTGGCTGCTCTGTGGGCTGTTGTTTGCTGTGTGAGTCTGCAACTGCATGGCTGAATTTCCTTGGATAAAGTGATGCCTGTGTGTGGATAAGAAACAGATGAGAGCATAATACAAGCTAGCAGCTAGAAGTTAAAGTAGATAAATCTACACTAGAAGCAAGGTGCATGCTGTTAACAGTCACTATTTAAATGTTGGCAGCAGCTCCCAAGGATAGTGTGTTTTTTCTGTCACTTGAAGCCTCTGAAGAAACTGTGTCTTGCTAACTCAGCCAAAAGACTCGGGTTTGGTACATTACATGAAATTCAAGAACGTTTTTATGTAGGAGGCCAATCTAAATGATCACATGCATTGCTGCTGCCCTCCTAACGTCTCCAAATGTAACAGTAGACATTTTAAAGGCACTCAGTGTTCTTTAGAATAGATGCGGCCGTCCTGTGCCAAGCCCTCTCTCCACTGCCTCCACCCTGTGCTCCTAGCAGGCTGCTGTGCCCTGGTGGGCACGTCTTATTCCATCAAAAACTGTTCCCGAGCTGCGCTCATTAAATGCCTCAATAGTTGTGTATTGTGGAGCGGCTACTTTGCACCTGGCTGCAGAACAGAGAGGTCAGTGTATGAGAGAGTTTTAGGCTGGGGTCGTGGTCAGCCAAGAGTTCCTCTTGGTGGCAGCTCTGTCATGAGCAGCTGTTGCCCCTCAGTCCTGTTTCTGCGCTGTCCTTTTATAAAGCTATGATCAGGCTGTGATGCTCTTCCTTGGAGCTTTCTCGTTGACTTTCTGGCTTGACTCTCACCTGAACGTGTGTCTCAAGATGAGTTTGGGCTTGTAAGATCTGTAGGCTCCCTAAGCTGTCTCTTACCGCAAGGGCACCCCTTGAGTGCTGTTTTACTGAGTGGGAGATGATCGTTACACCCAGGGATTAGTGAGGACCTTAGCCAAGGCCTGGAGAACGTTCCTGTACAAGGGATGTTGATGTTTCTGGAGGAGAGAGTGGTCTAGGGACCAGCATGTCCAAACTCCGTTTGGATTTCACTTGAACACGAGGACATCAGTGGCAGGGAGAACAGAGTTTTGAGTGTCCATGATCTCTGGAGGGCTGCAGGCTGGGGAAGGAAGCCTGAGCCTCCCAAGGCACCTGTGTGGCAAACACAGCCTTACTATGGAGGACTGTATCAAACCTGGATCCCAATTGACTTCCTGTCCGTTGGATGATTGCAGAGTGTGGGAAACCTTCAAAATGAATCTGGATCCTTGCTGGTCACTTTTTTTCAAATGTATTTTTATGTGGCTCTGTAATCCTATTACTTATCTTGGACTTAGTACATTTAAAAAAAAAACAAAAACAAAAACAAAAACAATTTCCTCCTGCTGGCGGAGAGGGTGTTTTCGGTGTCGTAAGGTAATTCCAACGCTTGCTAATGCTATGGGCATGTTGATCCTCTCGGTTTCCAGTGAATTGCTCCAGGCTAAGTGGGGGTGATAAGATACATTCCCAAAGAACTGTATGAACAGATGTAGGAGAAGAATCTTTCAATAACAGACACGAGCCAGCAAACTTTTCTGGTCTGTCCTAAAATGGTGATGGACTTGAAGTCTGTGGGTTGCTGGGAAGCTTCTGATAGGCTCCTGGGAGCCTGAGTTGCGTAAATACAGCCCCAGCCACTGCCCTGCCATCTCCTGCCCTCTCCTCAGTCTTTTCTACTTATAGAAAGTTAAGATTACAAGGTCAGACTTTTAAATTGACTTGACCAAAGTGTGTTTGAAAAGCGCTGAACATTTCTGAGATCAATGTAACAGACCATGAGGTCAGCTAGACCTGTGGCTTATAGAGGAATGGAGAAATGCTGGAGCTCAAAGGTTTCAGTAAGAGGATGAGGAAGTGATAGGCCCGGGTCTGAGTCATGATCTTTGGTTTTGCCCTTCTGGGAAGGGGACCTTTATGCTCTTAAAAGAAGAGCGCTGGTTTTGCTTTCTGTATTTTCTAAGGGAGGAAAAGTGTATGTAGAAGAGGAACTTTGTCCGTTTTCTTTCTCTCCTTGCCCTAAGACAATTGTGAAAGCATGAGTCAAGTGAACTTCTGGAGAAATGGGGATAAATGAGAGCATATCAATAGGACATGGTGCTTTTCCACCCAAATGGTGAATTTAGGCCCAGCATCCACAAGTGACCTTTAGATCCCGTGCGGCTGGAGGTGAGATTCTGAGTCTACACTTGGAAGCTCATATAAGAGGAGCAATGGAGCAGTCTCAGATTCTTCAGTGTGGGAAAGAGATGGTTTCTGGACAACCTACAAACCCCCCAGTCATCTGGAGAGCATGGATAAGACTGACTGTTCTCATCTTTTCCCATAGCAGAACTTAGGGTCAACAAACGAGGGCAGTAGGAGTCAGGGTTCAAGCAAATGAAGGGAGGTGTATCTTTGTTTCAAGTAATTGCCTTGAAGACCTTGACAAAAGGATGTTATGGGAGTGAAGGAGTTATTTGCATTCAGAGGAAGACAAGATCAAGTATTTGGAAGAGGGGTCCTTTGGGGATTACTAAAAAGACTAACAATATCAGGCTCAGGAAATCTCTTGAGCAGAAAATAATTGAAGACTCAGAATACTTTGGTTTGGGGAGGGAAGTACAATGTATTCTTGGCTTATTCTTACTCTTTCCTAGGTTCCAACTTATAGTGTCTGCTGGAGAAAGTACTGGGTGAGGTGGGCCTTTTGCTTGGACCCGTATGGTTGCTCTTCCGTTCTCACGACTGACACGGGTGATCTGGAAGTTCAGAGACAGTGAGTCTTGGAGAGATACACTGATTCTTTTTCTTATAAGCTTTTTAGTCTCCAAAAAGAAACATCACCACAACTGAAGCTTTCTAGACCATCCCAAGGGCAAGTGGTCTCTTTAGTGATAGTTTCCAGGATATTTCTAGATTGTCTACAGCCTCAGTGATTATTTCCTTAACTCGGCCCGTGACTGATAAAGAAGTAAATGAGAAGAACTCAGCATGGGGAAAGGTCCCCAGGGATGTGATGGCTTCTGGGCTGAAATAAGACATCCAAACAAGAGGGGACAGAAAAGAAAGGAAAAGTCTGGGCAAAGGCACTACAGTGGCACTTTGAAAACAAAGTATTTGGCAAACTGTGTTTTCTTGGAAAGCTTCCTCTGGCTACAAACTGATATGTGTTTGGGGGAGCTAGCAAGAGTCTGCGTGGCTGGAATGAGCACCAGTAGAAACTGATGGTGAAGCAGCAGCTCCGAGCTGGAAGGTTTTTGGTGTGGCTCATTGCTTAGTTTGCTCTTGAGCAATGCTGGCTGCTGTCTTTTCTCCGGATGGAAAGCCAGGTGCCGTCGTTTCCAAGTATTAGTATCAGCAGGTCCGATGATTCCTCAAAGCGATTTTTGAAGGACAACTGCATGTGATACTGACCTGGACTTTGTCAGAAAATTGCATATTCTCACACTTGTTTTTCTGAAAGGAAAGATCTTTCCTTTATTTTTGACTTTTAAAAGACCAATTTTATTAACTTTGTAGCTGGCGGAGCCCGCATCCCCCTTTGCGGTGGCTGCAGTGAGCTTCTGCGGCCAGTTCTGCGTATGCAGGGAAAGAGATGACTTCAGCTTAAACTTCTCTCTGAGCTTGAAGAACAAACCAGGGCGATATCAAGCTTCCAAGAGAGCTGTGCAGCTGCACAGCATAGCCCTTACATTGGCCCCATGCTCTGTTTATCTTCTGCCTTCAAGGAAGTGTCAGAATTAGGGGAAGCTCCCCCAAATGAGATGGCTTAAAAGACTGTATTCTCTCCTGGGAAGTGCACGTGCTTCTTTTTTTATAAGCCATATGATATGTTTTTCTTCCCTTTCTGTCCTCCCCTCCTCCCCTGGCAGCAGGGTCTCTAGCTGTTGTATGCTTTTCATTAAGTCTTTCTGAATGTAAGCTTGTATGTTCTGACACAGGGTCAATGAGTACCACGGCAGGGATAAAAACTCGGCAAGAGAACGGAGAGCCTTTTCTGGTTTTGATTATTGGGCATCTCCAGTTATTGCGGAGTGTGTTCTTGGCTGGAGTTTGAAGATTGAGTTGAAGATTCTGCCCAGAAAGGAGCATTCTCCGGTGTTCCCGAAATGTCTCCTCCTCCGTGGTGAGGGGTGTGTGGTGTTGCCGCTGTGCCTTGGCCAACGTCCAGCCTCTGTAATGTGACTGTGACTCTTATCCCACACGTTCTGTTTTGCAGTATCCTTTAGGGGAGGTTATTTAACTTCCCTCGCCGATAGGGACAACGGCTGCTGTTGTGTTGCAGAGCTTGGGCTGTTTGTCTCTAACGAAAGCCCTGTGCTCGGTGACGAGCAGAAATGCCCCATCGCTTACTCAGCTCTGTAGCTTGGTTATCTGAACATATAATAACTTCCTTAATCTTTGTTTATCTTTGTCCTGGTGCTGCTGTGCCCGTGGCTTGCTGAGGTGCTGTACATCTCAGCAGCTGCTGCCTTCTGCCCCGAGGCACAAGCGGTTCCTCGCTATCATCGTATCTTGCTGTTGATGCCTCGGTCACAGGCTCCTCTATAACATCGAATCTCATCCCTCCTAGTTCTGGTAGTGGTGGGGGATAGGGAGGGCTTTTTTGTGACTGCTGTAGAGTCCATACCTAAGCAGGACAGTAGCAAAATCCATCTGTAATTTCTGCGCAAATTCAGAGAGGTAGAGGAGGGTTACAGTAGATCCCCAGTTACCTGAAGCCCTTCCTACATGGTGAAGACTCAGAAGAGTGTGCTGTAGCGAAGGCTCAGAATTGGCCCCAGACTTTCCTCCCTTGCAGTGCTAGTTCAGATCCCTGCCGTACCTACGTGCCTCACATCCTGCTCCATGTGGGCGCTAGAAGGGTGGCTCCTGCGAGGTCACTGAGGTGGCCAAGGAGGGGTAGTTCTGCTGGAACGCCCTTCTTGGTCTGAAACACGTACTTAGCCAGTGGCACAAGCAAGCAAGAGCATGTGGGAGAGAGGACACTACCTGTCAAAGTGTTTTCCATCAAGCAAAACCATAACTAGACCAAATATATGTCACACTGTATCATATATGTTGTCATCAGTGGCACACTGAGTGTTGTTTCTCCAGGGTGTTTGGAATTTGAACTCTTAATTTCTAAGTTTCCAAGAGTCAGGCAGGTCACATATGCTTGTTGTTATTTTCCCTCATGTTCCCAGCCAAATGTGCTGACAGGAGAAAGTGGTCCCAACTGTTCCAGCAGCGCAGGGAGCCTCTGTGGAGGCTTGTTCCTACCGCCCGGACTGTCCTCGCTGTAATCACAGGGGGAAAGAGACGTGTGTTCTTAATATGTGTTTATTAACCTCCATGTGTACTAGCAGGTACTTCTGCTGGGACAACACATATGCACAACTGGTATGTGCTCAGATGTTACCTGTTGATCAACGGCAGCTGAAATCAAGAATATGATTTTCTTTTTAAATAGTTAGGTATTCACATCTAATCTTCTATCTTCTTACTAGACTGCCCTTAACAAATAAAGCAGGCCCTGGCCTTTTGAGGAAGCTCCGCTCTGAAGTGGCTGTTGCTTTAGGTGAATCCATTCCCTATGTTTCTCTGTACCATGTGAGGGGCGATGAGGTTCCTTCCAAATGCCACAATGAATCGGCTACAGATATATAACATTTCTTTGGGGGGGACCTTACAATGTCTTGGTCCCTGTCACTTTTTTTTTAGGTAATTTACATTCAAACTGACCCAAGAGCAGGTCATCTACTCAGCTCTTCCTGGTGGGGATCTCAGAATGGGAGAGATGCTTGCTGCTAGTTCCAAGAAAGAACTAGAATTTTCCTGTGTTGATTTGCAGCCATAGTAACCTCAACTGTCCATGAGTTGCAGCAGTTAGGAGGGACTTCCACCTAATCCTGTCTCCTTCATCCCTGGAAGACCTATGGGATGTGAATGCTCTCCCTCAAACACTGATTCTGGGTTGTGAAAAAGGTAAGATTTGGGCGTGAAAATGTTTTGTGGCAAAACTTACATTCCCAATGGGTCTGATGTTAAAAGACTGTAAGTCTTACACTAGACCTCCCTCAGTCTGTGGTGCTTACCCTTCCTGAAGGGTAGTAGCTGCCTATCTCTCAAAACTTGAAGCAGCTACATGTTAAATGTGCTCTTGGATGATTCCTGCCCCTGCACACATCCAACTGCCTTGTCTTCTGCTGAAATGAGCTATTATTTGCCAGCTCATTCTTACTAACAGTTTCTGCCAGACGCGAAGAGTGAATCTCCAAAAACATCTGTATTTCCTCCATTATCCCTAAGACAGGAATTGTATGTGGCACTTAGCCTTTGCAGTAACCTGAGAAGGGGACAGACGCATCTCATCTGAACTTGAGATGCAAGTGGAGCATGTAAGTGGCTTTCAACTTAGTTGATCTTGAGTAGCAAGTTAAGAGTTTAGTTGCCCACAGCTGCCACCTCTTCTGCTGTCCAAACCCCCTAACAAACATAAAACCTGCAGCAGTGCTGGGCTGGGAGGTGCAGCTAGCTGAGAGGCAGTGAGAAGAAGGTGCTTGCGGTAGTGTCTCTTCCACTTTCCTACCCCATCACTGAGGAATGCTTGAGAAAAGACTCAAGCATGGAGGCTCAGCCCTGCAAGATGATTTCTGAAGCTCTCGCGTGACGATACACAGAGGACCCAAAGGATGAAGAGATTCAGAAACAATCGCGAAAGAAGCACTAGACTTTTCATACACACAGCACTGTCTGTGGGAAACGCAACAACAGAACAGCCTGTGTGACTGCTCCCACGTTCTCCTAAGAAAAGTGATCACTTAGAAACTCTTTCATGGCAATTGATTCCTCTGGTTCCTTCAGGGAGGGGAAGAACTATGCTGTCTTGCAATGCAGAGAAGGATGTGCTAATAGAGCTGTTAATCCTCGGGTTAATCCCCTCTACCCCACAAGAAATTCATACCTGTGGAAAGGGAGAGCAGGCTGTTGAAAAGCTCCCTTTGGTATTTTGCAAGTACTCAGTATTATTGATAGGAACTCAGGTTTTTAAACCATCACTGAGAGGAGGAGGAGGAGGAGAAATACTTTTTCTGCTTGTTTGGTTTTCCTTGAACAAAAGGGGGAACATAGGCTGAAATTTTGAGGCAGGGGAAGATGGGCAGAGTTTCATGACTGTTACACTTGGTCCTTTGATTCTTGTGAGGCATCCTCTGTCCTTTAACAGCCTCTGGAGTAGCCTCACAACAAAACATCCTTGTGAAAGTGTGGAAAATGGAGTCAAAAAATGCAAGCAGCAGTGAGACCACTAGCAAGAAACCACATTTCCGAGAGTTTGTGGGGAAAGAGCGTAATTTGGTTATTGTGAAAGAGCAAAGCACTCTTATCTATGCACCAGCCTTTCAAAAAAATGATGCCATATCAAAATTCCCCCACATTCTCTTTCAATGCTTTTTTTTTTTTTTTTTTTTTTTTCAAAAGTTTTTGGGAAGTGACGTGCTGTGGTTTTCACCTCTTAAAGCTGTCCTGCCTGTTTGGATCAGAGTAGGAGCAGGAAGCCTGATCCTCCTCCTGTGTCAGCATGCAGCAGCTTGGCACCCAGGGCTGGAGTTGTGGCAAAACCTGGGAGTTTTGTTCCTCTGAAAACCCCTGCTCTCAGCTTTCTTCTAGAAAGAGGAGTAAAATAAAACTTTTGGAATAAAAATTGTTCAGGTCAGGTTTTTAAAATCTTTTTAGTCAGCTTTTATCAGAGTGGCATTATGTTTTTATGTCACTTTTATCTTTATTCTTCCCTCCTGTTCTAAAATGTTCAAGTTCCACAGGATTCTCAGAGGAGTCTGAGGCTCTCGAATACATTTTCATTTTTCGATTTTGAAGCCTGGGGAGCTCTGTCAAATTCATTTGATTTGAAACATGCAGGTGTGTGTGTTCTGGAGCTGCTTTTTGCTGTTTTCTGCTGCATGGATGTGCTAGCAAGTGATTTTTACTGTAATGTTGACTGTTGAAACTGAAAATTGCCATTGCCACCTTTTGCCAGAGCCAAGTTGCTAGATGATGGGAGCTGTTAAATACACAAAGCATTGCTGCCTAGCATGTCACCTACCACGAGCTCCAGCAACAGAGAAGGTAGTTGCTAGATTTCTTTTTTGACATAAAAAGACTCTGCAACCCAAAAACTGCAAAAGATCTTGCAGCTTAAAAATATCCCCTCTAAATAACCCCAAAGTGTTATTGAGCGTATTGCTGAAGACATCTCACAGCTAGCTGTACTGGATTGTTCTGTTATGGCCTTGTGCCATATCTGAAACAGAGTTTTAGGGGAAACTTTTATTAATCACAGCTCAGAGCAGGGAATGGTAGCAAATGTCCACCCTCTGGAGCCTACTCATCTCCCGAACTGCTTTTCTGTCCCTGGATCATCCTTAGGTGAAGGATTTTATCTTCTGGGAGCTAGGAGGAAGACAGAAAGTCATCAGAATTTCAGGACACTTCAGTGCCCTTAAAACCTTTAGATCAAAAAATCTGAAGAATGGTTTGTGACACAGTGCAGGGCAAATGCAGAGCACCCTGGCAATGAGCACACAGGAGGGTCCCTGTGCCTGCTCTCTTGGGAAGCAGAGTAGTTGCACCCTGCAGAGGGAACAGCCAAGTACTGTTGCTGCCCTGAACCATCTCTTTTAGTAAAAACTCCTCCTTGACTCCAGGTCTGGCACCAGTAGACAGGTGGGACATTCCTCAATCAGCTCCTCAGGGAGGAAGTTGAAGGCAGCATTATGAACCAGCTGTGTGCAATTTGCCTTGCTTTAATTATTTAATTGACACAGCAGTGGTGGAGGGAATGGGATGGTCAGAAGTTGTGAGCTGTTGCTGGGGGTCTCTACAGGTCTTTCTGAGGGCTTGTCTGAAGAAAGAACTGTATTGAAATGACCATCAGAATCACTCCAGGAACCTTTTGAAAGCTGGGTCTGAGAAAAGTGGAGTCTAATGTCTGAGAGAAGTTTGCTCATGTTCCTTGGCACCAGTGCTGCTCAGCTTATCAGGTACAGTTATCATTTTAAAGCAGCTTTCTATGCAGTTGGTGGTGAGGGGTGAGAAATGGGGTTGTTTCTTGCAGGCTCTGTCTGCACTCTGGTTTTTTCAGAGCAGTTGTGCAAAATGCTGCTGTTCCTTCCAGCAAGTGATTAGGAGGGGCAGCAAGAGCAGCTGGCTCTTGGTGCCCCTCCTTGGTGTAAGGCCTAGTAATGCCTGTGCCAAGCCTGCGGTGCCTGGGAGCTGGGATCAGGGGAGCTGTGTGAGTGGGCTGGGTTGTTTTGCAGAAGTTGAGGCAAACCCCTTTATCCCTGGCACAACCAGGGTTGCCTGATAGAGTTTTGGCTCTAGGCTGGAGGTTCCTGTAGATATCCGTGTGTTTTCTGCAATGGTGGGGAGTGTCAGGCTTCATCCTCTCTCCTGTGTGGTGACCCAGGGCCCAGATACATTTGAGCAGGGGATATTCAAGGATGCCTGAACACCCCTTCCATCGGTGCTGGTGTACTCGGACCTCCCACCCTCCTCTGTGGCTCTGCTCTCTTGCAGAGCAGCATAGAAGCAGGCATAAGACTGCGCTTTATTAAGGTCTTGTCTGCTAGATGAATGATTTGCTAGTCTCAGTCACCTGTTGTAAGGCAGGGTCGTGTTGGGTGGATTCATACCAGCTGTGAGATCTACTGGTATCAGGGGCAGGTGGTAACCTCTGCCTTGGATTTGGTGGCTGTGGGAACAAGGGGAAAAAGCTTGGATCTGTGTCAGCCTGGAGAGAATGCCTCTGGAATGGGGCCTGAGCTTTGCTGCTTGAATGGTTTTGGATTCTCCTTGCTTTGGGAAGCTGTTGCTGTGTCAGGAGGAGAGGAAGGGAGAAGACACCTTGTCTCTTGTACTTGGTTGACTTGTGCTGCTTTAATTTTCTTCGTTCTCAGAGACAGACAAACCGTAACCCTCGCAACTCTGAGGGTTGAGGTGTGCATGTGTAAAGGCACCCCTCAAGGAGTGGTATTTTTACTGAGAATTTGTGACTCGTTAATTGGGACCCTCTGGAGACTCGTTCCATACTGTGCTCGGTGCTGGCTGGAAACAGCATCACCCCGAGGGCTCCTGAGTTAAGGGTGACGGTGAGTAAACAAGTGATCTGTGTTTTATTGACCCCATCATCTTGTGTGTGCCTGGGAAAAGGGCCCTATCTTCCTATCTCAACCCTTCCCCGTGTGTGATTCTATCTTTTTAGTGCTTTCTGGAGGATTTCTTGCCCTAGTTGTTCAAACAAGTGACTTGTTCCTGAACATTTCCCCAAGCCAGTGGTAGATTAGAGCTTCTCCAGCCATCATCTGAAGTGCTTCAAGAAACACTGTGCTGCTGTTTCAGCTCCTGCGCAGGGTGGGCTTTAGGACCTGCATCCAGCAGCAGGTTTGTGCTCTGTGCTCCCAGCAGGAGAGGTGGGATCCCAACTCGGGCGTTTTGGCTGCCTGGATTAGCAGGTGAACCACCAACATGGGGCCTCAATCTTGCCCTGCTGTGATCCAGGAGAGTTGGAGCAAGAGCTGGTTGCGGGGAGGCTCAGGGATCAGTTGCTGCTGCTGGGCTGTGCTCATAGCAGTGATTGCTCCTGTTAAGCCCATGTGAAAACCCGGCGGAGCTGCTGGTCTGGAAGGCTCAGCATCTAAGGAGGCTTCTTGGTTTACAGCCCAGTGAATGAAAGGGCTATATTAAAAATAAGATGTTTCAGTTGTTGGGTGACTGGCTCTTTCAGCCCATCCGTAGGCAGGAGGAAGGATCAGACTGGCGTTCACTACCATCCCTGGCTCTGAGTTGCCCAGCTGCCTTGGTTCACGGCTGAATCACAGTAAATATTGAATGAGCTCGAGTGTTAGTGGGTCAGTCCTGATAAACACCCAGCATCTCCCCGGTACCTGGGAGATGCTGAAGCTCTAGCTTGCAGCCGAGCCGTGCTTGCCATGATGGAAAGAACCATCGGGAGAGGGGCAGGACGGGAGGAGAAACAGCTCTGGTGAGGGGTGTAAAAACTCTGCAGAAACGGTGCGTGATTTCCCCAGTGCTTGCGTGCTGTTTTGCACAGTGTTTGCTACTTACTCACAGGGTTACCTTTGTGTTTTAAGAATAGATATGAATAAGGCCTCATTGGCTGTGCAAAAAGAGCAGAAAAAGGCTCTGTCTTAGCACAGATACCTTGGTATGAGTGGCGGAGGTGCTGGAGAGTTTGTGCTTAATTAAACAGGTTCCTTAATAGGTTTTTGTTATCGCTTTAGTGCTCTGCACTTGAGTTGTGTCTCTTAAAGGGTTAGTTAATTTCTCAGGTTATCTGACAAGCCATGTTCTCTGCCTCCTTGTTGTATAAAATTCATTAATGTCTCCCTTTGCAGACATGGGTGAGTAACAAATATTATGAGTTAATTAGCTTATTTCAATTTATGGCCAGTGGAGGTTGGAAGGAAGGAATTTATTTCCCTTTTTTAACTTATCAATTGTACACAGAACTGACTTGTTCAGAACCAGCAAACAAACAGGTAGAAGCCCTGGCTGCCTCGGTGTCCTGGCTGAGCAGCACTCAGTCACCAGCACCTGGGGCCCTTTCCTTTCCACAGCTGCTGACTCCCTGTCCCCCAGGAGAGGGGAGCAGTTTGCTGGCTGTGAGCACAGCCACTTACGAGCTTGGCAGCATTCAGCCATCGAGGTGGTTTCAGCACAGAACTCCCATTAATATTTTGGTCTTAGAATGGACCTCTATACTCTTTCTTTCCTTTGGGGTCAAATTAACTGCTGTAAACTGAAATGCTTTTATCAGCAGACCTGAGAAGGAGCTAGTAGGGTACCCCAGTTGTCCTTCCTAGGCTTGCTCAAGATTGCAAACTGTTGACAGCAGTGGAGAAGATGGCTTGTCACAGGGAGGCAAGTTCCTGTTTAACGTAGCAGGGCCCAAGTGTTCTGGTGTTAGCTGTGTGGTGCTCCGATGTCCCGTGTGCACAAGAATCAAGGCAAATAGATAATACTGCAAATCCCCAGGCCGACAGAGAAACAGCAGCAGTGAAAGGGAAGAAATGGGCTTTGGATATGAAATTGTGACTATCCTGCATGTTGGAAGACTTAATTTGCTTCCCTAAACTCCATCTGCAGTTTAGATTTGGAGCATTGTTCTGCATGTTATAAGAAACTAGACTTTTATGAACATTTAGGCAAGTTCTTTCCTCCCCCAAGCTCTGGCTATGGTTAAGTGATCACTGCATGCAGTTCCAGTGAAAAAATGCTTAGGTTGCTTCCAATTTAGCCAAACGAGTGGAAAAATCCATGAGTAGTTTGGTTGTTTCTGCTGTATGTCTGTTGTAGACAAGCCTTGATTCTTTCCTGGGGCTACTGGTGTGTGCCTGGCGGGCAGGTGGAAAGTTGGGAACTTTGTTCCTATCAGAAGGATCTGGTAGGGTTATGGGTTGGTCTCACTCTTGGGCCCTTGCACAAAGTCTGGACCTGGGTTTGAGAAGCGTCTCCCTTGAAGGAAGGCCTGGGAATTTGAAAAGGCTCAAGGTGGATAAAGTTGCAGCCTTCTGGTTTTTAACTTCAGCTTTTTTCTACAGTGGTTCAAATTGCCCTGTCCCCTCCTAGCTCTGGCAGTCATTTGTGCAGTGACATGAGCTATCGAGCTGGAGGACAGAGCAGTGGTGGCCAAACCTGTGCCCTCTGCATCTGTCTTCTGGAAGCTTGAGGGCCTTCTTTCGGGTTCTCTTGAAGGCAACAGAGATGACCCTGAGTTCTCAGGTTTCTCCAGCTCCCATCTGCTGCTCTGGCTCCCCTCACACTGCGTTCCTGCCACAGTGGTTTCTATCATCCTTCCGGGTTGAAAGCAAAGTGCTTGTGCTGAGGTGGTGCTGCAAGGGAGGGCTTTTGAACACCCTGACTGGGTCTTGCAAGGCCTCCAGTGTCTTGTTTGCAAGAGAAATCCCTTTGGCATGCTGTGTGAGAGTTGGGTTTATTGAGAGCAGGTCCCCGATGAAAACCCTCCTTGCATATTGCTCTTCCACCTGCGGGCAGTGGTGCCCGTTGGTGCTTGTGGTGATGTGGCCATGGCCCGAGTTCTGTCTGTAGTCGCCATGTTTTGTGCAGCTCTGCTGGACACTGCTCGTATGGGACTGGACTGTGACCTTGGCCCAAGTGCGCGGCTCATGCCTACCCTGCCAACAGGTATTTGCTGTTAAATCCCATCCAAGAACGAGCAGGGATCTGGGACTCGCAGATTTCCAGCCTTTGTAGTGTGAGCAATGTCTGTGCTGTGCTGTCATGTAAACATGTCTGTGCTGCAGCGCGATGTTTGTCAGGGATCGGATGCAAAATGAGCCCAAAAAAAGCACTCTGTGGGGCTGGGTGTTATTCCCAGGCAGGTGGGGATGGATTGAGGTCCTAACTGAAGGAAGAATGAAAACAGGACAGCTTTATGCTGCAGTGCCAGGAACACCTGCCTGCCCATAGGAGTATCTCAAAGCTGAGGAGATGGCTCACCCTTCTGCTAGGGAGCTGGTGTTTTGACGTGAGGAAACTGAGGCACCAGAGACATGGATGCAACACTGAGATGGGAGGAGGGTGATGGACCATGTAGAAGTGTCTGCCCAGGGCTGCTGGCTCGCTCCTGACTCAGTGACTCTGCAGATGGAGCCCCAAGGGACCTGGCGAGGTCAGGATGTAAATGATCAGCTGTGGGCAGGTGAGGTGCCAAAGGGAAGGACCGATTGACAAAGAGATCCCTGGGAAGTGCTGTGCCATGGAAAATGCCAGTTGTCTGGCACAGAGATGGAAAGTTTTCATGGAAAATATTGGTTTTGATGAATTTCAATTTCTGAAAAATATTAGATGAAAATGTTTTGAAAACTGTTTGACCTTTTCCAAATGGCAAAGTTTCAATGTTTTGCTAGGTCCAAATGCTGCTTCGTTTCAGTAGTTAGTGTTAATTGAAAGTTTAAAAAAATACTGGAAGCAAAATGGAATTCCTGAAAATGAATAGACACAAAATGTTCTCTTCCTCCTGCCTCCCTCGGAGTCGAGGGGTAACACTGAGATTTTGACTTTCTTGTTTCTCTGAAGAGGGATTTTTTTAAAACCTCCCCATTGATGGTTGGGGTCACCGCTGGCATTCTTTCCAGCTCACCATCTGCCTTCTCCTTCTGACAGAATAGAACGGTAGGGCACATCTTAAAAGCCTCAAAGAGGTGAAGAGCATCGATGTGCTGCTGCTCCTCAGCTTTGGTACTGTCTTTGCCTTGTCCATTGTGTCACTGGAGGTGACAGATGATTTCGGCCATGTATGGTGTATTGCTTTGGCCATGGCACGTGTCTGCTCTCTTTGAGGTAACGGGGCACATGTTGTTGGAGTGTCCTTATCCTTGTCTTAGTGGGAACAAAGAACTCAGTCCTCTTCATGCTGGTACGTTGTTGGTTTGGATTTTAGCCTTGGCAAAGGCCCGGATTTGTCTCCTGGGCTATTCGTGAAATAAGGAAAACTGCATCCCTTCTGACTTCGTGTAGGATAGCAGAAAGACACCAATATTAGTAAGTGCATTGAGTTTACAAGGTTCAAAACCAAATACTTCGGGGGAAAGAGCTGCAGCCAATCCAGATGATGAAGTGATCTTAGTGCCCCGCGTGCTCCTGGGGTCCCTGCAAGACTCTGGATTGCAGGGTGGGAAAGGAGAAGGGTGTAATGTGCTGTTTGCAGACAGGATTTGGGGACTGATACATGGTCAGGTGTGGTGTCCCCAGAAACAATAAATATGGATTTCAGTGCAGGTGATACTAGTTTTAGCTGCGTGATTAATCTTTCTGAAATGTAGTGCACTTTTAAAAGCCCTGTCAAGCTGGATTGCCCCGGAAAGGGCTGCTGTTGGATAGGCAGTAATTGGCTCTGCCTCCTTCCCCTGCTCTGTAATAGCCAAGCTGCCCCCCACCCCTTTCCCCTCCATTTCCCTGTTGGTGTCAGCAGAAATGCCAAATATGAAAAGGTTGCCCTGCAAGCAAACAATTTGAAGCAGGATATTAAAGAAAACCCACACATGGACAAAGCCAGAGGATTTAAAAAAATGTTTCGCCTCACTCAGATGGGTGCAATTAGGCTGGGAAGATGAATGGCTAGGAGAGAATCTGAGGTGAAAAAGCAAAATATATCATTTCTAGGAGAGAGATAGAGCTAAATTCATCCTGGGTGTGACTCCAACAATAATTCAATACGATTACTCTAAGGAGTAATTGAAGGCATTTTCTTTTAATTCGCCGGATATACCAAACAGATGGCTTTGGTAAGGTGCCTGTCTTGATTGAAATACTTGTTGCATTTTCATGTCTCTTGCAGTATCAGGTCTACTTTCTAAAACACCAACTGGAGTTTCTTATTTTGGATACCCAGGTACAATTCAATTTCAGATACCCAGGTACAATTCAATTTTATGCCCTGACAGGCATTCACCATACTCAAATGTTGCTTTTGCCGAATATTTTGAAGCAGAAAACCAGCAATGCTGTGTTCCATGTGTGTGTGTTTATGTGCTCAAAAATCACATGAGCTGAAAGGATGAAGCTTTCTTCTATGAGAGTAGCTGGTACTCTTCCGAGCGGGGCCATGTATTGCCTCAGAGAGGGAACCCATGTTGCCAGATAGCAGGGAGATGCTTAGGTTTAGTGCTGTGTTTTCCTGGTCTGGGCATTGTCTTGATAACTGGAATAAACTCATCCCTAAGTGCCCTAATTAGAAAGGGGTAGTATCTTGGCTTCTGAGAAACTCAATGGCTTTGGCTTATGAGAGACTCTTGAAATCACTTTAGAACATCTTATGTGATTTTTACAACCCTCCCATTTTTGCTTTCATTTGGGATTCAAAGAAATCCCACAGGATTAAAGACTTTTAAAGAGCAAAACAGAAAAAAAAACAACAAAATTGTTGATTTTTGCTCATCAAGTTCCATCAAAACCACTTGCTCAGTAACATCAGTATTAATTTTGAGCTGCTCTGCTAAGCAGTCAGAAACACTTGTTGTGGATTTCAGTTGGAAAGCTGAAAAACTGCTGAAGACCCTGAAAATTTTCAGACTGAAATTCTTTTTCAGATTTTGGACTGTAAGTTGAAGGACTGGGGTAAAAGGATGAGCAAAACAAGACAAACTGAGACCTGTAATGTAAACTCACAACTCACTATGTGTGCTTGCACATTCCTGAATGTATTTAGAGCCAAGAAAATGGTAGTGTAGTGCATGTGGAATATTTTTTTTTTTTCCCTTTTCCCATGAATGATAGGTGAACTTTGGAACGACCCATCGTTATTTTCCTTAGACAGAAGTTTACCGGTGAGATTTCCATGAATGTTACCTTTCTGGGACTTTGGAATGGAAATAGAAAGCAAAAGCAACCCCACCCCGCCTTTCCAAGTTCTTTGAAGAATAATTGCTTTGTTTTTTCTCTAGGACGTAAATTCAAGCTTGAAAGTAAATGCAAGGAGGACAAGTTCTGGCCTGTGACTTCACCTGCTAGCAGGGTGTATTTTGGGGGTTTTATGGCTTGAGGGATCAGGACTGTCCCTGTGAGACACATGCAAAATGATTTAAAGAAATGGGCTTGTAGATGTCCCCACAGGGAACAGTAGCTCCCATTTTTAAATAAAATTTGGCATCTGGAGTTACCTCATGCAGGTGGCCATTTAAAGGTCCCTGTAGGTTTTGGATGATTATCCTTCTCTGCTTGTTATTATGAAGTGTGGTGAAGAAGTGTGATCAACATTGTTAGGCAAATCAGCAATAGCTGAGTACTAGCAGTGCAGTGTTCATTGGGACCATGGGGGTACCAGCTGCTAAAGCAGCAAGGGGAGCTTGCTGATGTGTTGCTTTGAGCAACTTTCTGTGACATTGTACCCAAAATGTGGACAGTAACTGGAGAAAGCAGCCAGCTGTGCTGAGAGATCCTGCTGACCTCCTGTCTGGGCACGCGAACTCCTATGAGCCCTTGGGAAGTGTCCCCCTGGCATGGGGAGCAGCAGCACCCCTGGCTCTGACAAGTGCTCCCGTCTCTGTCTGTTCCGGTTCCTGCAGTGCTGAGGAGCACTCCTGAGCTGGTCATTGGAGCTTGTTGACTTTGATCTGTGCCTGTTCTTAGCTCTGGAGAGCTGCCCCAGGTCAGTCTGGGTCTGATGTAGGTAGGGAGGCAGTGCTCGCGTGTGACTAGATCCTATGAGGCATCAGCAATCCCCTGCCATGGGAATTATTTAAATAATGTGGGAGCATTAGCAAAGGTGCTGCTGTGAGGAAAAGGAAAGATTGCAAGGTGCAGAAGACTTTTACTTCACCCTCTTTGGCAGTCCTGGTCACACTTCAGGGCAAACTGCATCCTTGCCTCTTTGCTCATCTGCTTATTTGTGGAGCCTTCCCATGGCCACGTGAAGCAGCAGCAGCTCCCTGGGGCCAGCCGGGCCTGGCTTTGCTGCCGTTGTGCTGGGGGCTCTAGCAAAGGCCTTGTGAGGAGGAGGAGAGGATGGAAAGCGCGAAGGCTGAAGAGCTGGTGCAGAAGGGGGCAGATGAAGGCAGGGTCTGTACGTGCAGCTCTTCATATGCTCTTCCCTGGCAGCTGCCTGTGCTCTGGGCCAGGCTCAGGGTGCCCTTTGGGAAACAGCCCAACACTGAGGTGGAGGCTGGCCCAGGGCTGCTGTGCAGCTCCGTCTCCCGATGTTTCTGTGAGGATCCGCGTTCTCGCCTGCCTGTGCTGGGAAGGGCTTTTGGAGTCCTGTCCGCTGTGTGCCAGTGCTGTGGCATGGAGCCTCTCCTGCGCGCACTTCCCCCTTTCCCAGTGGTGCTTCATCCACTTGGTGTCACGGCTGCAGAAAAAGCAGAGATGCACCGTGCACCCCTATCAACTGTAGTTTGGGAAGGACATTCCCTTAAAATATACGTGTAGCACCTTCAGAGGGTCCTAGCAGGAGTGCAGATGAGTTGTGTCTCACTAATTCCCCTCCTGGCACTACCTGCTGCTGGGATCTGGCTGCTCCCTCCCTGTGGCAGCTGTGGCCTGGTGTCTCTGAGTCCAGGTGCTCCTTGGAGCTCACCACGTGCTACCCGAGTGTCTCGGGAGCTTCAGTGCCCTGCGGAGTCAGCACAACTGGTTAGTGCTGCAGTGGGGTATTTGCTCTTTGCATGAAGACTTTTATCACTAATGCCTGGGGAGCGGGTGCAGACAGAAGCCAAGTGGGGCTTTTGGTGGCTCTACTAAAGCTTGGGGAGAGGTTGCAGCCTGTGTAGACCTTGGGCCCAGCATCCATGAGCGCTGTGGCTAATGGTTTCTCCTCTGCAGGAGCCCCGAGCTGCGCTGTGCCACTAAGACCACGTGCGGTACGTGCTGCATGGCCAGTGCCTCCTTACCTGGGCTGCACGAGCAGCCCGGGCCCTTCCCAGCCGCGGGGAAGCAGAGCTGCTTGCTGAGTTAATGTGTGACCGTGCCGGGCGGCGTCCCGCAGCGCGGGAGCCCCGCGCGAAGGCAGCAGAACAAGGAGCCGGCTTGAGGGTGGCGTGAGGCCCCTGGCCAATGGGCAGAGCATGCGAATGTGAGAGAGAGCTCAGGGTTTACCTGGGAGGGAAAATCAGCAGAGAGGAGAGGCAGCTTCTCAAGATGGTGCTATTTCCAATAAAGGAAACTGCACTCACAATAAACTCTGTAAGATCAATGATAAAAAACATTCAGCTTGGCTACTGCCATTCTGCTGTGCAAGCAAACATGATTTCACGTGACTGCCAAGAAGGAAATCCTAATAAAAGATTGGTTATTTAATTGGCTTATCTTTACCTCTCTCTTTAATGGTCAACTGTAGGCAAGTAAGTCTGGAAAGGAAAGCTCTGGAGAGATGAAGTGACTCGACCAAGGTTAAAATAAACTCGGGCTTCAAATCCACCCTCAAAAATCCCAGTGGAAGGAGCCTGCCTGCTTGACCCAAAAAAACTCTCCCTTCTGTTGCTAGCAGAGATGCTCGGCTTGGAGGAATTGAAATACAAAAGTACATTTAAGGAAAGAAATAACATTTCCTTAAAGAATATAAGGTCTTGCTTGCAGGTTGCCACTGTTGAGGCCTGGCTGTGGTGCCCATTTCTGGGGACAGTGTTTACAGCACACTACCTAAGCAGGCAGCTGAGCACTTCCCACCAGCTTCTGCCCAAGTTTCCAAAGGCAAAACCAATATTTGTTGCAAAGGATTGCCCTTGTCCTCTGCAGACCATTTCATTTCCCAGCCTGACGTGGTAAAATTGAGTCAGTGCTTTTAGAGGCTGGGTTGATTCCGCGTGTGACCGTGCGGTCCCAAAGATGCAAGCTGCCAAGTACCTGTCAATAATCAACTAGAGGATATCTTATCTTTTTTCTTGGCTAAACACATTGTAAGGGCTAACACAGCATGAATAATAGCTAGTCATAAAAAAACATATCCTCTGTAAATCTGTCCCAGCTGTTACTAGGCTGAATTTATGACAGCAGTGTTATAATCAAACTGTTTTCAAGAATGAGGTTACAAAATAACTGTGTTAAAGTTGCGGGTCCACCAAGAAATGTCTGCATTCTGACCTGTGATGCCAGGGATTGAGGTCTGGGGGCTGAGCTTCGCAAGGGTCTTTCTGGCAGCAAGTCCTCATTGTAGGTAGGAAGGGTTGGTGTTTTCAGAGCTGCTTCTAAAGAACCCAACACTGGCTGCGAAAGAGCTCCATTGTGCTATGCAGATTATTTGATGTGGTGGTAGATGTGTCTAATGATTCCTAATCTGCCAGTTTTGGGACACGTGTATCTGCTTTAAGGGAACTCCAATTCCCATTAATTCCCGCCTTGAATTTGTACTTGTATTCAGCTTTCAGGTGTTCTTTGCAACATCTAACTTCATTCTCTTTACAAGTGAAACTCGGTTTTTAGCTTTTTTCCCCCCTTATTTTTCAGATGTTTTTCTCATGCTACTTGTTTCAGAGGTGTGATAAATGGGCCAGGTTTTTCTACCCTGGAAGTATCTGTTGAATGGAGATTGGATCTTCAATTTCTCAATTTTCTTGTGTTTGAACTTAAGTTTTTTTTCTTCAGTTTTTGAAAGCTGCATTTTTTACATAATCACACAGCCCCATGTACCTGGAGTTGTGAGGAAAAACTTTGAATACTGAAAGGGTCCTGGTGAAAGGCTGTGAGCATCAGAAATAGTGTCATTAAAAATGCATAGAAAAGTGAAACAGTCGTATGATGTAAGACTATGTGTTGGGATTTAGGTTCCTGAATGGTTCCTAATGTTATTTATGAATTTGGAGCTGGTATCTGAGATGCTTCCTCACAGCGGAGCGTTGAGCTTAGTGGAACCCAGGGCTCCGGAAAGTCATTGAGTTGACTTCTGCATCCTGGCAGCCTCTGTTGGTACAGACAACATGGAAGTTCAGATAAGGGCAATCGGGCTGTGTGCCGCAGGTTGTGAGATGCTATCTGCAGGGCTCTGCAAGAAGGCTCCCCAGGCACCCTACTGCCGGTGGCCAGGCTTTTCCATGGATTCCCCTGTGAAGCTCCCAGGGAAGACGAGCTCCGTTTGGCATTAACAGCAGTAACAAAACCCATTTCTTGCCTTCTTTCTTCAAAACCTGATGTGCGCGGACATGCCTCGGAGCAGCAGGTTGAGGGATACGCTCTGTTCCTCTGAGTTCTTGGCTTTTAGTCCTTCAGTGTTGTAGCGTGTCCTGCGCCAGGCTGGGCACCGTGCGGTTCCTACAGGCATGCGGAGTCTCCGCCTTGGCAGAGCGGCTCTGTGAGAGGGTTTGTCCTGCCGAGTCCGTGCATGTCCCGCGCGGCCGCTGCGGAATGTGGCCAGTGGGGAGGATGGATGAACAAGATGCCCTGGAGAAATAACTGCAGAAATAACCGTCAGTCAAGGCTGTGACTCCCTGTCGTCTGAAGAGATCTGTGCAAGATCTACAGCCACCACATGGCAGATTTATACTCGGGACTGCTGCAGCTGCAGTAAATCTAATGGTGACTGTAATACGCCCAGGGCAGAGCTTTGCAGGCATGTTGCAAGTATGGCTTAGGGCAGTGGTAGGGCAGTCCTCTCGGATCCCAGGTGGACATTAAGAACTGCAGAAATATTGGAAATGGGGGAGGAAGGGCTGGGGGATATCACTGCAGTGTTTTACTGGCCTTGGGATGTAGCGGGGGGATGGAGTTTGCTACTAGATTTAGCACTGACTTGCTGGACACTCCTGTTGCTTTCCTTTCTTCCAAACAATCACTGTAGATTATTGCAAGTGTGCTCAGGGCTGTGCTGCCTTCGAGGGAGGGAATGGATCCAGTTTTGTTTGGTTCTTGGAACCTGTGTAGAAAAATGTCCAGTCCTTTCCGTTTCATCTCCAATTCCTCCTTTCCAGTGTCCTCGCCCAAGCATGGCTCCTTGGAGCCCATTTCTCCCTTGGCAGCAGCTCCTAGGCCTGGAGCAGCACTTGGAATTGGGCCCTGCTCCCTTCTGCTCACATGGTTCCACGTGATCCCTTGCTCTTCTTGTCCCTCTGCATGACACTATCTCCAAACACCTTTATCAGCATTAGCACTGCCCTAAGAGGGCTAATTTGTGTGATAAGGCCTTATTGCTCATTCTTCCAGCTGTACCAGCATTTCTTGATCAAAACTAGATTACGCTGATTAAAAAGCTGTAGGACACTCACCTTCCACAGTGTTGTGCTCCTGGCAATGGCATGTGTGGCACACATCGTTATCAGCTTGTCATTTAACAAGGAAGTGAGCTAGTGTACTTTTACCAGAATGTATTGAGTATTTCACATTTTTATTGTGTGGAGTTTTATTATTTTAATGAGTCGCCCAGATTATGCGGCTGCGCTGTTTGGCAATAAGTTTAGCAGTAAGAGTGCTAAAGTCCTCTGGCCCTGGCTGAAATCTGAAGAGTGATTGAAACCTAGATGGAAACATAGCATTAATGTAGCTGTCTACTATATAGAGGTTGATGATCTACTATGTAGAACTTGATGGGAAGCCTGGCAGGTTTCCTGACAACAGAACTTTAATCAGAACTGTTTTATTTGTATGAACAACCTCATCTCTCCAGGTTTGCCTTTAAAAACAATCGGTTTAATTGGGCAATCTATTTATGGCACGATGTGTATCTCAAGTGAAGGGCATTTCTTCATCACCTTCCCTGCACTAATGAAAAGCACAACCACAGTAAATTGCCTGCCTTGGGAGAGGTGTTGAATCTCTGCAGAATTTGGAGTGATGCAGAGAATGCCCTGAGACCTGGCTTAATTCCACCTTGTGCTGTTAATCTTTCCCACCTGTGCAGTGCTTGGGATGAGGCTGAAGCAACCCGGAGCAAGGGGAAGAGGCATGGCAGGGGATCAGCACCTCGCGGGCTGCCGCGGGCACTAGGGCAGCAGGTTTGTTCCCTGGCTGGTTCCACATGGCAGGCAGTTTATTCAGAGGCACCTTAGCCTGGCACAGATGTTTGTGCCCTGATCTCCTCTTCGCTGTGCGTAGGGGGTTCTTGGTAGCTGACCTGGCGGGAGATAGTGCCAGCATCTTTGCTGCGGGTTTCCAGAACAGGTCAGGTTGGTGTGTGGCTAGGCAGAGGCAGCTGGAATTGCCCTAGCCTGGGGCAAGGAAATGGGTGAGACTGATGTTTTTGGAGGGCATTTTGGTAGCTGTGGCACCTCCTGGCAATGAGCGCCTTTGCAGATTATGGTTGAAGCTCTATGTCAGATTGAGGTGTTGGACTTCCTGGGTCCTGATCTGACAGCTTTAAATGGCTTGGTGCCCTGGCAAAGCCTGGGCTCCTCATAGCCAGGTCTCCTTCCTTCTCCGTTCGTGTCAGGAAAAGGTGAGCTCCACAATAACAGTTATGAGATTGTGGGCTCTTAAAGCAGGGACAGAGGATAGCGGCAGAGCAGCTCTCATCTGAAGTTTCTCCATGCACACATATACCACAGTGGCTTTATAAGTCAGTGTACTTGAGCAGCTCTGTGTTATTAAATACATGATTTCTCATCAGCTCAATAAATTTCAAAGGTTGCCTTATCTCATCAGTAGCTGAGAGAGGTCTCCATTGGAGGGCTGTGGGGTGGAATGGAAAATGGGCTCAATAATATTGCTAAGAAATATTATGTATGTGCATTATTTAGACTGCTGAGTCCTCCTTTCAGAAGACACTTCATCCTCCTGTGTGCCCGGCTATACTTTGTCATTTGGGAGCTAAACCCTGTGGGAAAACCTAAGTTGCTGTTTGACTGTGCTGCTTGGGGAAGCTCTGCAGCAGCTTCTAGGCAGGGCAGCTGGAGTCTGTCCCACAGCGGGATCCAGGAGGGAACTTGGACCCTTCAGCTGGTGGGGGTCTGTCTGGGCTGTGAGCATATATCTGAGCAGGGGCCCTTTAAAGTGACTCCAAGTGGGCCTGACTTCTGCCTACACAGTGCTGCCAGGGACAAAAGAGCATTTCATAATTGTTTGTCCAGATAAACAAGTGTGAAGCCTGCACCGTGGCCTGGCTGTGATGGCTTAAGGTGGCCTTTATTATCACAACAGACACTGCTCAGTCTCTCGGGAGAATGCTTGGGTTTTCTACTTAACTAAGTAACATTCCTGACTCTTTAAAAGAATTTCTTAAGTATAATTTTAAGCAACGCAGAGCAACACATCTTTTGATTAAGTTAGCTTCTGTAGCTGCACTGGAGGTGTCGGTCTGTGCCAGCCCTGGTTCTGCAACTGGGAAGTGACTAACTCTGCACAGGACGAGTTCTTCTGTAGTCAAAGGTGACAAGCAATAAGATTTGGAGTTGAATAAGGTGAGCACCTAGGTCAGATCTTTCCATGTATAAAGAAAAGGGAAGGATGCAGGTTAGTTATGTGACATTAAATGCAGCATTTGAGTCAGGAAAATACCATAAAACTGTATGGTAATTAGAAATAAATTCTAAACCTCATGAGAAGACACCTCCTGAGTGGCATTTGTAGCTGAGCCCTGGGGAGGGCCTTGAGGCCCTCGTGCTGAAGGGGGCTGCAGGCAGAGCCAAGGGGCAGCAGCCTTACCCATGTCCCCAGGGGCCACAGCCTGGGCCTTGCGGGGCTCGAAGGGGCCAAGAGAAGGAGGATGCTGAGAGTAACATTCCTGACTCTTTAAAAGAATTTCTTAGGTATAATTTTAAGCAATGCTATGCACAAGTGGAAGCTACTGCGCAGGCCCAGCGTCCCGGCTCAGCCCTGCGGGACAAGAAAGATACTGGGGTTTGGAGGAAATAAAAATACCCCCAGATTGCCATGCAGCCCTTCCTGTCCAGGAAAGGGAATGCAAGTGTTTTGCAGAAGAGCAAGTGGCTGCTAGCCTTGTCTTTCAGTGGGTGACTCAGGGTGAACTGGACTTCTTTCTTATTTATCCTTCATGAAAAACGTAGGGGCAAAGCCATTCTTGCCTATCCTTTTTTCTCCTGTTATCTTGGTCAGGAGCAACTTAGCAGCCTTTGCAACATTGTGTCCATAGCTGAAGGAGAAGATTCTGTTTGTCACAAAAACAGAGCCATATAATACTTGAGATACAAAAATCTTTTTTTCTTTTTGTTTTTTTTTCAATGAAAGCTTAGTCTTATCTCTCAATTGAAGTATTTTACACCGCTGTACACGTTTCCTCCTGTTTTACTTGGAAAACAGGTCAGTAGGTCCTGTTGAAATCTGCCTTTCAGTTTGCAGCTTCTAGGAAATTTTTACGGGGTTAAGCAGCACTCGTCCTCTGATCGAATCCTTCATCCTGCTGCTTCCCACCTGGGGTTTGAGAGCCCTGGGAGAACGGGAACCTCAGAGCCGAGCGCGGAGGGGACCGTGGCAAGGCAGAGCCACGTGGATGACGTGTCCAAGGAGCCCGCGCGGCGTCGAGTGCACCTGGAGCGCGGCCAGGAGCCCGGCAGAGGCTCCTGCTCACCCTGCCATTAGGAATCGCGTTTTTTGATCGCAGCGCTTAGGCAAGTGTGGAGCGGGAGGATGTTTATATTGCCCAGATCCCTTATCTGCCTTGGCTATCTCCTCATTACCTGCATCGAAGAATTACCCTGCTTAGTGGCCAATAAAACTAAATTGCTAAATCCAGTTTTGTGTAACCCTATTTACCTTCTGTACCAGATTAACCTTTATCATATTTGCGGGTGTGTTGGGAAGGTAACGTAAACAGCGAGGTGGGTGGTGGAGGCAAAGGCTGGCCGGAAAGAGCCAACAGCCCTTTGGCCAAGGGCCCGCGTGTGAGCGGAGGCCGGTGCCAGCCCGGCCTCACCAGCACGGAGGCTGCACAGGCTGGTGGAGCCTTCCCCACGTTGGGAGCAGGGTGGGATGGAAGGGCCCCGCCACCGCGCTGCTCTGTGCCCAGAACAAGCCCCCGAGCGAATGGTCCCCTGCCTCCAGGCTGCTTCTGTGCTTCTAGTGTTGTAAAAACCTGTGTCTACTAAACCCCACGGTGGTTATGACCCCTGCAGAAATTTCTGGAATAGACTAGTTGGTCTTTTGAATGAATCCCACATGGACAGTTTGGATTGAGAAGTTAAAATGGGAGTGAGAAACAGGGCACTGTTTGAATCAAGCTGAGATGTTCTGAGAGTTGGTTCCAAAAAGTGTGGCTGTACATTTTCTAGAGATGTCTGGATTAATAATCGTGGTGATACACATTTGACTTTTTTTCCTATTATTTTGTTCTCTCTAGGACTCAGAAAAAGAAATGAAGGAACACTTCAGTGGATTTGTTTACTGAAACAAAGTTTCATACAAGGATGCCTGGGCTTGTGGAATATTTGCAGAAGCTGAGAGCAATTTGTGCAGCATTTGGACAAGCGCTAGGCCCTGAGAAGTTTCTTGTACTGCTTCATTTTGGCTGGAACAACAGGGATCACAGGGGTAAGTCCCATGAAAGGGAAACTGGAAGTCCCCTTGGTTGTCAGTCATGCTTACATTCTGGTATAATCTGCTCTTAGTCACCTATTGTTGTCCATAAAATTATAAACATGTGACATAAATGTTTTCTGTCTGTCCTTCTCCTGTCCGCTAGGGGCGCAATGATAATATTTAACTGCTGGGAATGTGTTGTCAGGCCTGAGATGCAGCTTGCGTTGCGCCTTGTCACTGCTGAGCTCCCGGAGGTGTCTGTGCAGGCTCCATGCGGGCGGTGTCTGCTCCAGCCTCCATCAAATCAGTATTAAGCCTGTGCTGACTGATGTCCTTGTCGCTTCAAAATGTGTTTTCCCTTTGACCTGCTTAAAGCATTAACTGGTAAGCTGACATAAATAGACCAACAAGCACAAGAGAAGTGAGCTCTTGAGCAAGAGCCTCTGCAAGGCACTTGGGATCAGGCCCCGATAGAAGCAAGTTATTTGTTAAAACTAGTGCTTTCTTCCTTGCGGCTACAGCTCTGGTCTCACTTTTACAGCCTTGTTGTATGAGTAGTTACTGCATTGGCCTGGGGTGACCGTGCTGCTCCTTGAAGGTGTCCAAGTGCACAAACTTCCTACATTCCCCATGATAGAGCCAGTTCCCAGCCTGGCGTGCAGCTTGGATGTGGAAGAGATGTAGCCATGGGAGTTCTGTAACCCAGAACGTCCTGCTCTTGAAAGCAAGTAGATTATTTCACCCCCTTGCACACCTTGTGTTATTAGCACGTTAGAGCGTGTGGCTTTGTAGACTGTTTGTCTCTGGGCAAGGTCTCCATTTAAATGCCTTGATGTGCCTCCATGGAGGACAGATGCAGCAGCAGAGGCCACGTGTCTGACAGTGCATCTATGTCTTGGCTACTTTGCTCTGTAGCTGCCTTGATGTGTTTATTGCTAAGGGTTATTTGAGAAAAGCAATTATTTTGTACCACTTCTGTGATGCCTAGAACAGGAAGAGTGTGGAGCTATTGGGCACAGTTGCCATGCAGTGGAAGAAATGGGTCTTGGAGCTTTCTGGAGGAGTGTTGCCCCTTCCCCTTTGCACAGGCTGCAATAGGCACACAGTGAATCTGCCTGCTGAAGAGCAGCCTGAGGCTTTTCCACGTGTTAATGTCCCAACTGACAAAGTTTGCTAGGGATTTCATTAGATCTCTTTATTCATTTATTTTTAATGAATTAAAGAGTTACATCATGGAAAATGCAAGCTCAGTGGAAATTTTACTGTCTTGGACTTTGTAACATTCTTGGTGCAAGCAGCAGCCGAGCAGATAATCCTGTCCTCTCGTGTCTGTCTGTGACTTCGTCCCTCCTGTCCTGGCAGGACTGTGGTTGTGAGGTCTGTGTGTGCCGGCTCCTCTCCAGCTGTGGGATGCTGACCCAGGCGTGTGGCTGCTCATTAACCAGGATCACTCGCCAAGATGCTCCAGAGCAACTGGGAATGGCCTCTAGTTCTGGAGGTGGAGACTGACAGAGCATGACTGGCTTTTGGGTTGTTCGAGTGATGAAATGAGGAAATGACACAAAAATGTCAAGGCTTCCTTGGGAGCCTGGGGCGGTGGAGGATACGGTCAAGTACCAGCTTTGGCCTTGCTTCTTGAAGCTGCCGAGTTCTCACTTTTGAGCTGGGCTTGAAAGTGAAATAGAGCATTTCCAAAAATGAAACAAATAGTGAGAGAAGGACCTTGAGCAAAAATGTCACTTAGTAAAGTGATTTCCCTCTTCCGTCTACAGCTCTGCATCTTGCGGGCCTGGAAAAAGGTGGTGCCTGAGGAAAAGAATGTAACGCAAGGTAGCCACAAATGTTTCCTTGAAGCATTTTTATTACGGTTTTTGTTTGTTTAATTTTTATTTTTTTATAAATAGAAATTTTTGTGGAAAATGATTTAATGAATTTTCCTGATTTATGAAAGCAAATTTAAACCTTAGAAGCTATGTTCTGCCTTCTAATGAGAAGGGGCTTTGCTTTCCTTCTCTCCTCTTCCCATGTGGGTGCAAAAATTCCATTTGAAACTTTGTCTAATTTTTAGTTCTAAAAAGTTCCAGGTGAAAATGGTAATCAAACAAAAGGAAGGTCGGATCTTTGTGGTTCTGCCTCCTTCAGTACCTCGTAGCAGAGGAAACTTCCATTTTAGCTAATGACAAAAGTCTGCTCTGTTCCCCCATCCCATTTTATTTACTAAATGGTATGTCAAGGCATGTGAATCTCACCGGGAGGCCGTGGCAGTGGGGACGGTCACGTTTCATTCTGCCCCCCTCCCCTGCTCCAGGTATTTATTGTGGACATATCCTGCGTTCAGGATGTGGGCGAAGGACACATCAGGCACGACGTGTGGTCATGCAGCAGCCCTGGAACTGAGGGGATTCATTGCGTAGCCTGGATTTGTGCTGGCATGTTTCAGCTTTGTTCTTGGTAATATTTACAACAAGGGTGTTTTTTTTTTTTTTTTTTTTTTTCTCTCTGTTTTCCTAGGATATGAGGGCCTGAGAAAACTCAGCAGAACACAGGTGACAGGAACATGAGTCAGTTGGGGTGTGAAATCCCTGCCTAGTCATCCTTGGATTTTCCACCGTGTTTTGAGCAGGCAGGTTGGGTTACGGAACAGGAGGTGATGAGTAAGTCGCTCACAGGGGCTAATGTGCTCGCTGTCCTGTTGGGAACACGTGTCTGTGTTGTCCCATGATGACCGGTCTTTTCACGTGGTATCTGGAAGCCTGGCCAGGTCCCTTCATCCTGGAGCCTCTTCTGAGTGGGCGTTTAGGAGAAATGCATGTACGTGATGGGAAAAGGCTCTTCCTGGCTTGTTTTCTGATCTACGTCCTGAATGGTTGTAAAATGAGGATGGCCAGGCAATTTCAGGAGAATTCATGTGATCTCGCATCTCTGTTTACGTTGCGCCCCTTAGTGATTTCCATTCCGAACCTGTGGCTTCAGGCACATCCTGCAAGATGGGATAATCCTGGTCTGCGATAGCCATCGCTCTGGTGATTCCACCTCTGTCCAGGTCCAACATTCTCCTGGCACCAGTGTCACCAGCCAGCCTGCTAATAATGCATGGCTTGAAAATTATATTGCCATTTACCACTGGTACCTGTATTCAAAAGTCACTAGGCAAAATGCTTTCTGAGTGCAGTGCAGCTCAGATTAGCGCACGGACATGGGGAAGGGTTATGAGTGCCTCTTGTCTGCTCTCTGCTGATGCTTGGGTAGCTTTTCCAGCTGTGCAGCCCACCTTGAGGGTAGTTGCTTACACAGGGACAGGAATGAGTGAGTGACATAGTGTGCGGGGGTGCTTCTTGTGAGATGATCACCAAGCAAAGAGGGGCTCTGTTACCAGTGTAATGCAGCAGGTCGTGAGAAACAGAGGCTGTATCATCTCTTTTTCAAGTAGCTGAAAACAGGATGGGACACACTGAATTTCCTATGTTATTTTCAGTATTTCTCTCCCAGCTTTCCTTTCTATACTCTTGAAGATGTTGACTGGAACTGTTCTACATCAAGGAAACGGAACTTGTCCTGAACTTTCTTTTCCCTTTTATCGTAGTCCAGTGATGGTTCCCCTTCTGTCTCTGAGCACACTGATCAATACTGATTTTGGAAGGGGAGACTGTCAAGACCAGGCTCTCTAGTTTCAGTTTTAATTTCCATGGTTCGTTTTGTATGACTGAATTAATAATTGTCTCCTCTCGGCGCACGCTGTGTGTGGAGGCAGCAGTGCCCTTCGACAGACGCGGCAGCCCGGTGTGCCTGGAACCGCACAGCAGCGGACGCAGAACTGTCCTGCCTCTGTGCACCAAACTGCCTTCCCGCTGCCTCGCTGCTAAACCCTGAACTCGGCTAGTTCAGCCAAGTGCACTTAACCCTTCCACCTCCTTAGTCTGCGAGTGATAGTTAATGCAGCTTGGATAGCTGGCCAACATCGGTTGTGTTTTGGCAGATTGGACAGGACTTAGTAAGGGAGATCAGTCTTTCTCAGTTGAAGTTGCCTTTAGCTTTTAGTACTTCCCCATGTTTTTTTCTCTCCTCTCTCTTAGTAGTACCAACTTCTTCCCAGTATTTATAACAGAAGCACTTTGTAGGCAGCCTTGGAACAGCTGTGTTGAGTCCACTGCAATCAAATCAGTCCTTGGCTCTCTCTTCCCACTTTTGTTGGCGCTCTGAGGGGAAAAGGAGCACGAGCTTCTTCCTTGTTAACTGTATATTCCACTACCAGAACTTGCTGTGTTTGTAAGGGTTGGATTGTCCTTTCTTCTACCTCGATATAGTCAACGGTACAGGTTCATTCCGCTGGATCTGCAGCATCTATCTGTATTTGAAGGCATCTGCTACCTTTGTGCTGCCCTCCCCATTAGTCAGTGAGGGGGGAAAACTGGCTGTCCTGTATAAGTTGCCATAAATTTATTTAAGCTTCCTGCTGTTTATCTGAGGCCTAAATGAGATAAATATTTATAGAGATGATGCTCCTTTCATCTCATGCTCTTGGTATCTTGGCAAATGGGGTTGTGGCTGCTTGCGGGCAAGCTGGGGTCTCCCCTTAACTTTGTGGTAAGTGTTGTGCTTCTGGTGTGGGGCCTAGGGAGAGCTCTTCATGGGGGACAGGTACTAAATGAGTTACCTGAGACCATGTGCTGAATCTGTGACCCAAGTGGAAGGTGCCCGCAGCTGTAAATCCCTGCTCAGCTCTGCACCTCGTGTCCCTGTTGTTTGTACCCTTGCACGTGTGGTCCCCTGACTTGCCACAGAGCCAGAGAGGTGTCGTCATTGCTCCTCTCTGTCCTAAGTCACCGCTTTTCCATAGGGGGCCTGCGGAAGCTGTGCAGGAATCCAGGAGAAGGCCCTGGCATGTTGTGGCGTGCGATTGTGAGAGTCAGGATTGCTGCGGATGCCCTGGATCTGTGCTGGAAATACCAGATCCAAGAGCATGAGGCACGGCAGGGAGCACAAGCTGGGTTCCACATTTCTGGGTGACATGAGCGCTCTTGCTGCTTCTGGGCTCTTTTCCTACTGCTTTGTACCTTTGAACAAGCAGCTTCTCTGTTAACTCGCAGCTACTTCTGATATTTCCATGTTATTCCCACCTCAGGTGGGTTCACAGCATTCCCAGTGGTCAGATGCTCCCCACGGGTTCTAAGGAGCGCAGTCAAGGGCATTCTTGTTCGATGGGAAAATCTTGCTGCTCGTTGCAGCAAGGTCGTCTCCTCCATCCTGCACCTGTGTGAGGACAGGGCATAAGTCCAGCTGTCCATCTTAAGGAGAGGGAAAAGGCCAAGCATCTGGGAAAGGAGGATTTCTGCTCTGCAGTGTGATGTCATCCTTAGGAAGCTGGTGTCAGATTCCTGGATAACTAATGTTTCTCTTCTTGTAACACCCTTTAAAGAAAGCTGCTCGTACAGAAAGGCTCTCATGTCCAGCAGTGTTGGGAGGATATCACAGCAACTCCCTATGCAGCCAAGAGAAGCTGCTGAGTTGCCACAGTCCAGCTTTTTTTCCAATCAGAACTTTTTTAGCTACATGTGTAGACACTTGCTCTGTGGGCTGATGCAGGTACTTGAGGTTACACCCAGGCACCTGCAGTGGTGATAATGAGTGTGTGCCCTAAATACTAATTTAGGGTTTTTTTTGGTAGAGCTGGAAAAGAGAAAACGTTATGGCTTGCAAGAGGCTTCCAAGGCCTCCTGCCCGGCACACTGGTCCCTCCTGCCCTGAACCAGGAGCTGGTGGTGAGAACATGCTGGAGACATCATACCTGATCACTACAGAGCCGTTGTTATTATATGGAAACCTTTGAAAACAGGCTTGCTGATCTATGGATGCAAAACTCTATTGCTGATTCCTGAAATTCCTTATAAAGATACCTCCTCCAGAAGAAGGGTTGGCTCTGCAGCCTGAGCTGTCTGAGGGACCTCAAAATGGCCCTGCAGAAGAACGGCTACTTGGTGGGAGTGATGTTGCAATTCACCTATTTTCCAGTTCCAGATATTTCCAGCATGAATGTTGTAATCTCATTTGTAAACACGCTAATTTTCCAAATATTTGGAGTTTGGCTTTGTATGCAGGTTTTCATTGATCCTTTTGGAAAGTCGGTGCCAACCTGGGCAGTTTGGTGAAAGCATCTTGTTGATACAGAGCTGTGCTGCTCCATGCACATTTGTGCGTGATCACAGGAAACGCAGCCTCGTCTAAAGGCTCTTTGGATCAATGTCTGTGTGCCGTGTATCTCAGTAAATGTTGTTTTGATGGCTATTCTGGAATAACTAATGCTGCTCCAAATTATTAAAAATCCATTTACACCTTCAACCACAGTAACAAAATCTTAACTTGTTCTCTCTGTGGCCACTGCCTTGAACAGTTGCTATTAAGGGCCTGTAAATCCCTGCAGTAAACTCAAAACAGTAAACTCAAAACCATCTACTTGGTTTGTATGGGGCTTTGTAGAAGCAAAGATCCTCTCTCAAATAGAATCTGTCAGAGACTAAAATTTCAGGTTAGCATTTTTCACTTAGAGAAGACTCCAGGATCTCGTTGTCCTCTGCACTCCCAGAGCGCAGGGCGCCAGGGACCATTCTTGGAGAGGATCTAGCCCGGGATCTTTGGTGACGCTGCTCTGTGAATTCGGCTTGTGCTTCCCAGGGAAGCCGCATCCTCCTGCGGGATCCCAGCCTGGATCAGGTGCCTCCAACCCATTCCAGGTCTGCGTTCCCAGCCTGCCAAGGCTGAGCTGTGCCGTCCGTCAGCAGCCCCACGCCTCTGCCTCCATCCCCTTTGCTGGCCTGCACATGGCTCTGCTGCACAGGACCTGCTGCTGAGTAATCCCCTCGTGCCCCCTGAAGGGTGGCTGCTTAAATAAGGCAGGGGTGCATGGGTTTGATACACGTTTCTAGAAAAAAATGTCCTTAAATAACCAGGGCAACCGTTTCCTTCTTATTCCTCGGAGCATCGAGCCTGGAAGATGAGAAGCTGTAGGGAACGTGTTTCAGAATATTTGGGTCATCTCGAGGCAGATTTTTCTCAAATGAAACTGTAAAACTCAGTCAAAATGTGGTGTAATAAGTCTAGCAGGAGGAGGTAATTATTTTTTATTCTTTTAACAATAGGGAAAAGCACAAGTTAAAGACTGTGATCATTGCCATGAAAAGAAAGATGTTGTTTTTGAAGGTACTTAGACCAGACAGCAATTTTAATAGTTGTGTGTGGTATTTCATGTCAGCAAAATAGCGAAAGCCTTGAAAAAAATCCACACTTTGAAAGTGCGTTAGCTGTTTACAAAATACAGCTAATCTTAGTGAGTGGGAGCAGTCAATATTGCCCATACTGGTGAAGAGTGAAAACAAACTTATTTGTATTTCACAACTCTCCTACCACTCCATTGGAAGAAAATAAGAACCTTGCATAAGGAAGAGAACTTAAAAAAAAAAATGCATGTATTTATTTGCTTCTAGAAGTAACGTTTTTTAGTAAGAAGCTATTTTAAGTCTTTTACGCATAGTGAGTACCTTATGTATATGTTGTTTTAACTGTAGAACTCTCGTGCTGTGGCATTTCCAGTGCAAGCCTGTATTTCCCTGGAGGATCTGGAGGCTGATCCTGGTTACAGGGCTGGGGGAGGTGGGGAGACTCCTGGGGCTGGTGCTCTGGGGCTCCAGGAGGGCAGGCCCTTTGCTGGAGGACTCCCTAGTGGTGCTGGTGGCTCTGAAGAGCACAGTGTGATGGGTGTCACCTTCCACATCTTCTGTAGTGTCCCCCACCTTCTCCTGGCACAGGAATTGAGGATAGGAGATGGAGCCTGATCCACTGAAGGTACCGCAGTGCACGAGGAGGGCAGGAATGCACAGGTGGGGACAGGACTCCTGCCGATGGAGGGAGCAGCTCTCCCTGGCCATGGAGATTGCTGTCTTAGGCCTTGAGCAGGCAGGATGAAGAGCAGCAGAGCTCCGTAGTTGAGGAGCAGGTCTCCTCGTTGCTGCTTCCTTCCCTATCCCATGCCCAGCTCTGCTTTTGCTGTGCTGCTTCCCCCGGCTCATGCTGCATCTCCAGCCCAGACTCCTGCTTTCCTGCTCATCCTTGCTGCAAGGTCCAGGGAAGCAAAGGGGAGGCTGAGGACGGCAGCAGCTTGCGCTCTGCTCTGTCACACCTTCAGGGCTGCCTTTGGTTTGTGTAAGGTTGGAAATCAGCCTTCTGTAACAGGAGAGGCTTATTGCAGCTCCTGCGAAACCCCTGAGCTACCCAGAAATCCCAAGGAGATTCCTTCCGGTAGAAGGGCAGGAATGTGGGATATGCAGAGCCCATGGAGCAGAAACAGCCACTGTGCAGAGTCTGATGGGCAGACCCTCAGCATTCCCAAGCCGTGCTGCTCCTGAGCCAGTGCATTCGCATCCCACCTTCTGCAGTCCTGTCCTGAGCTCTGGGGTCAGGATGGCTGTGATCTAGGCTGTTCCTGCACTACCAAATGCAGAGGGGAAGATGAGAAATAGATGGAAATGTTTCCCAGCTTCATTGCTTAGAATTCCTCTGTCTGCTAGCAGTGAATTATCTGCCCTGCTGGGAAGATGTTCCAGGCGGGAGCTGGGAGCCTGGCACCAGGACAGTCCTCTGACGAGGCCAGCAGAGCAGCAGTGCTAGGCAGAGGTCCTGCCCTGCCCTCCTTGTGCCTCTGGGCTCTCCCGGGTGCAACGGGGTGAAGCTCTTCAGCCCCGTTGCTCTGGCCATCTGAGACCCAGCAGTGAAGGGCAGCCTGAATAAACATGTGCAAAACCTGCACTTGCGCTGCTGTGAGCTCGGCCTTCCTCCTGAAGCGCCGTCCCAGGCACTCTTGAGCTCTTTGCAGTTTCTGGTTGTTTGGCAAATCGTTGCCGCTAGCTAGTGGATTAGAAATAAGTAGTTCACGTGGAAAGGCCTTGAAGAGCTCTCTGGACCCTTCAGTGAGGAGCTTCTCTGGCTCCCAAGCTGAGTGCCTCGGGTACGGGACTGCCATCACTGTGGCCCAGGACACCTCACCAAGCCCCTTGTCTGGGAAGTGCTCTCTTGCTGGCCCAAAGCATGGGATGTTACTCATTTTTAAATGAATATTAACATTTTTAATAATTAATATGATTTAATTGAAGTGAGCAGCTGGAACAAAAGAGGTGGTTGACTTGAAATCTCTGCTTTGACCAGGGCAAAAGAGGGACTCTTGTGCATCCTATGTGTTATTTTGTAAGTGGAAGAGGGCAGCAAAAAAAGTATCTTCTAAACAGAGCTGGTTAAAATGACCCTCAAATGAAGCAGCTTGTTTTGTGCCAAGTGGTGGTATTTCATGCAGACTTCCATAAAAAATTTGCTTTCTGCTTCCAATGTGGATACTTCTTGCTTCCAATGCGGATACCTTACTCATAAATAGAAGTTTATTTTCCTCTAATTAGCTCTGTGCTGCTGTTACTCTCAAACACCTTAGAGCCTTATTAAGTAGTAATAACTACCAATCCATGGGGGAGAAATTAAGGTTAATGGGTGGCTCATTAGGAGAGCCCCAAGAGGAACAGGGAGAGGGGTCCTTGCCTGTATGAAGCATAAAGCTGCCGCAGGTGTTGTTTCGGGCTGGCATTTTGCAGGCTGGTTCTGCAATGGCTGGTTCCCATTCCCCGCGGGGATGGCTCCCGGGCCAGGGTTATGCCAGGCCCCTTGTCCCTGCGTGCTGCCGTGTCTGCTCCTGCACTCGCTGTGTCCCTGCACTCCATGTGCTTGCGATGGGGCCTTCTGCTTCCCGGCTCTGGCTGAAGGGTGACGGGCTGCTTAGGGGAGAGCAAAGCCCAGAGAATGAGTGTTCTGGCACCTGGACGCTCCTCTGACACCAGGTCAGCAGCTCGGTCAAAGACTCTGGTAAAGGGTCCCAGCTTGGAAACGGTGGCCGAAACGCCAGAGCTTTGGTGTGTGAGGGCAGCAGTGTTAATGCACAGGGGCTGGTTGGAAGCCCTTCGCAGTGGTGCAATGCTCTGCTTGCTTTCGCTCGGGTATCTGTACCTAAGCATCTGTGTGGAGCTGGTGGCTTCCGAGAGGCTGCAGCGGTCATGCCATTCATGGCAACTTTACCGCTTTCTGTTTCTTCCTTGGCGATGGCGAAGGCCTTCAGCAGGTCTGGGCACGCTGTGGTGTGGCGGGCAGAGCTGAGGTGCTCAGCCTTGGCGGCAGAGAGGACATGCCCTGTTGTCCCCGTGCTGCGGCAGGAACCCGTCTGTGTTCTATTGCATCCGCTCGTAAGACGCGATATAATTGAAAAGTCTGGCACATTTCCCACAGCAAACATCGTTAATCCCCACTAGCTAGGATTAGTCACCACTTCTTACAAGCCTCGACACAAAGCTAGCAAGTTATTCACTTAATCCTCACTTACAGGATAAATATTGCATCCTATGGGAAATTAGGTAGCGTCGCCTTCCTTGGCGTTGTACACTGATGCGTGAGGCCTCCCTCACCTGCAGGAGGGAGAAATGCAGAATGTGATTGATGATGGCAGGCACCTGCTATCACACTGCAGCTGCATCAGCAGGGAAGTAGCTCAGAGCTACAGTACAGAGTAGCTCACCGAAACCAGGCCCTGAATATAAATAGTATCTTGGTACTCTGCGCGGCACTGGGCAATTCTGCTGTTAGGCGGCACCGCGTGCTCCTTCCCCCAGCACAGCCCCCCTCCAGGCATCCTCTCCTCCTCCTCCTGTATCTTGTTCTGCACATGATCTCAAGCTCCATATGCGCATGGTGTTGCTGGAGCCGCCTGCAAGGCTTCCCACGAGTGCGAACGAGACCGTGGGCAACTGCCGGGTGGGAAACATGGCCCGAGTTGCCCCACAGCAGCCTCCCAAGCGGTGACATCAGCGAGCAGCTCCCCGGGATCCTGCTGCTCCAGGGAAGCAGGCCAGAGCCAGGCGGGCTGCCTGAGGAGCCTCAGGGTGAGGGGGGCTTGGGAAATGTTGGATGTCAGTGTGATTTGATCCGCTTTGCTCCCCGCCCCCTTTTTTTTTTATTTAAGCAAGTATTCCCTGAGATGCTGAACTCTCCCTTGGTTTTTCACCAACTGAAGTTACATTTTATCTTAGGTTACATCTTAAGCTTAAATTTCACTCGCAGTGAATGATGTGGAGCTGTAAGGGTTTAAGTCAAGTGATTTTGAAAGGAGAGGGCTCCTCCCAGGAGCTCTTTCTTTTGGAAGTGCTGTAGTCACTCCTGTGCATGAGCGTGTGGCTGAGTGGCGTTCTGAAATAACCAGTCTCTGAGGCACTTCCTCCCCCCAACCCCAATATTGGCTCTTTAGAGCTTTTCGTGCTATGAGAAGGGTCACATTTTCCAGTGTTCGGCAGTCGAAATTTAACACCGCAATAAAACACCTCGCTCCTCTCTCTGAGCCCAACTGCAGGAAGCTGTGGGTGCCTCCATCGGTGGCCAGGGCTGGCCAGGTCATTCTAGGCAGGGATTTGTGGCCAAAAGGAGTTTCCCACCTGCGGAACTGTTGATGCCAGCCTTTCCGTAGCAGTTCTTCCCTCTGCGGGGAGTAGAGGGGAGCTTTTTCTCCCATAGTTATCCAGGCTTCGATTTAATCTGCTCACGGTCTGCCTGTGCATCAAGCACTTGCTGACTTCCAAAAGAAGTCAGTCCTTATTGAGTAATAGAAAAGGAAAAGGGAGTGGATGGGAAGCCTTTCACTATGAAGGGTCAAACAGGCCCATTAGAAAGCTCCAGAGCTCCTCAAGTGCGAATGCTTTTAGTGGTGGCCGTTGTAACCCTGCTGTCCTGCCCATCCATGCCATCTCCGCTGGGTAAGCAGGGAATGTTTGCGCATCTGGGGGTGTTTGTGCCTTCTCCGTGTCTCTGGCCTTGCGGTGCTGTTTGCCCAGGAGACGCTGGGCTCCACTTCCAGCTGAGCAGCGGTGCTGCAGTTAGGCAGGATGTGGTGATCAAGCAGCGTTTGAACTCCCATCTATTCCTGCTCGCCCTGGCTGCTGCTTGGGAGACACTGCACTCTAGAAATTCTCTCCTATATGTACTTTAGAGTTTAAAAATCTGTATTACGTTTTCGTTGTGTTTCTTCAAGGCCTGTTAGTAACCCCCAGCAGAACGGGCTCTTAGTGCCTCTCTAGCGTCTTCTCCGGCACCAGAGCAGCAGGTTCCGCCACTGTCCCCGGCCTGCAGAACCAAATTGCTGAGTCAGATGGAAGGTGCCAGCAGTGTTTTTCTCCCTTCTGTCCTCGCCTAGGATTTACACAAGAAGGTCGTGTTACTGCTGTTTCCTTTCCTGCATTCCCTGTCAGACAAGGTCATTTCCGAAGCCAATGACCAGCTAAACTTTAATTCTGCAACCATGGAAAATGATTATCAAAGGGGACAAGCTCTGGCGTAGATTATTAACCAGCACATCCGATGACTGGTTACATTTTAACAGGTTCCTTTTGCACAACTGCCTTCATCTCCAGCAAACTTGAGTTTGTAGGAAAATAGATTTCTCGTGAGAGGTAGTGGGACTCCAGGAAGGTGCAGGAGGCTGAGATGGGGATGGAGCTCTGCTCTATTGTAGCTGCAGTGTCCAGGCCTGGCAAAATAAATGTGATGGGAAAGGGAAAAGGCCAAATCCCACATGAGAGTCCTATGTGGAGGTTGAGCTGCACTCCTGCTCCCTGGCCGCTTTGCTGCCTTTTCTCTTGCCAGGAGCAGCAGAGTCTGATGCAGCCCATCAAGGAGGGAAACGTGGGGAAACAGAAGGGGAAGAATGTAGGGAACTACCACAATGCCAGGAGGAACCAAAATAGCTGCTGGGTTACAGCTGCACAGCCTAAACTGATCCTCCTCCCCCTGAATTTTGGATGTATTCTTTTACCAAAATGAAGCGTTTGGAGGCTGGGTGACACTTTGGCGTGGAGCACATATGCAGTATTTACAGTCTTCTTATCTGAATTAGATGCAGACTTTGGTGGTTTTATTTTTAATAAAGGACAAGATAGGTGACTCGCAGCAAAGGGGAGTAATGCAGCAAGGCAGAGTGGCAGTGCAGGAGGAAGGTGCTGTACCTGGCGAGCCTCCCTAGTCAGGGCACTTGCTGCTTCATGTAAATATTGCATCAGCTTCTCCTCCTCTGGAAATGGGCTTCCCACTGAATTTGGGGGAGACCAAACTTTACTTCCTGTACCATAGGTCCATTTTTTTTTCTTGTTCCATCTCTCTTCCTAACAGTAAGGACTAGACCCTGTTCTTGGCTAAGCTGGTGTAAGTGTGAGCAAACTGCCCCTGTGCACTCTGCGAGACTTTCCCTAAGAGCTGCGTGTGGCTGTGATGGTGCAGAGCTGAATCGCTGCCAATGGGCAAGTCGTGAGCCCTGGGGAGGCTGCTCGGAGGTCTCCTGGCTGCTCTGCTGCCCTGGTAGCAGCTGGCGGTGCTTGGCACAGCGAGGTAGCAAAGAAGCAGATCTAAAACTGAGCTTTGCCTTCAGGGCTTAGGAAGCACATCTGAAGGGCTCCGTGATGGTCTTGGGCAGGGAGCTGTTAACGTTTGTGCCACTGGCTGTATGTGCCAGCCGCGAGCTTGCAGTTCGCTTTATTGTGCTTTGACACAAGGCTTTGACAGTGCTATGTGCACGTCTCGCTCAGAAAGCGCAGCAAATTGGTGTGGTCTTCTGCCAGCTTGAGATGCCTCTGTTAATGGCTGCTAATTGAGACCTGCAGCACTGAAAGCCTCTGGCAATCAAAAATGTGGTTATATGGCAGGATTTCCTCTGTTCTAACCACATGCCTTTTATGAAGGGAACTCAGGGTTCTTACTTGATGGCACTATCCTCATCCCTTACAACAAAATCTCAGGTATGGGCACATAGGGCCTCCAGAGGTGGCAACCCTCAGCAGCACCATGTTTGCCTTTGCAGCGATGTCCTGGGGTGACAGATGTGGCATGGGGCTGTGTTGCTCCTTGTGGCCAGAGCCTTCTTAGCCACTGTTGCAGTCCTGCAGCTTTGTACAGCGCTGTCCAGCTGTCAAAGTGGGGCTTGTGCCTACTCAGACTCGATGGCATGCTGGCAAACTGCAGGGTGCTCGAGGTGGTGAAATGTGGTTGGCCCTTGTAGGGTCAGCGTGACAGGAGTTCTGGGAAGCCCGATGGATGTTCTGGGGATCTCAAAGGAAAGCTGCTGTAAGACAAAGACTGAATTGGTTAAACCATCCTTAGACCACTGTGGTGGCAGCAACACTGCTGTGACGGCAGCAGCACGTGCATTTGCCCCCTCTTTCTCCTACCCCATTGGATACACTCTTCATTCCTTGCTCTGACTCTCATCAGCTTCTGCCCTTTAAAATGCAGAACTTCCGTATTTAGATAAATAAAGCATGCTTCCAGAGCTGATTTTACCTGGGGGATGTTACTGTCCGAGTTAGGAGGTGGTCGTAGGTGCCCCTGCTTGAGCCGGGCTTGGCCCAGAGGTTCTCCAGAGGTCCTGACCATCCCCAGCTGCTGGGTGTCTATGAGGAGCTAGTGGTGCTGCCAATGGTGAGGCCTGAAGCTGTTTCCTACAGAACTAGGCATGGCCTAAATCTGCTGGGCCTCCAAGACTGGAGCTTTGCTCTTCCCCCTAAATCTGCAACTGGTCTGATGCAAACGGCGGATGCAGGTCACATCTGGGCTCTGTGGGCAGGTGCTGTGCCACCGCCTGGAGCAGCTTTGCACCTGTCTCGGGCAGGAGAGGCTTGGCCCAAGTTCCTGTTTCCTAAGAACCTGATTGCAGAGCTGAAAGTCATGTTTGCTTTTGTAGCACTAGCTTAATTTCCTTTGTTTGTACTGCAGCCTAATGCCGGAAAGTACCCGGGCACTGGTATTTTATGATAGATAGCTTTCTTAATATGTTTGTGCGTTTTATTACACTGCCCAGTGGATAGAGGGCCTGGAGATCCCCTAAGGGATAGGAGCAATGTGATATAAATCAGCATTATTATATATCTTCTAGTTTCAGCCTCACTGAAGTCCCTGTTGAATTTCTGTTCTCTAAGGGCAGCAGAGAAGATACAGCCTTTAAGAAACCTTGAGGAAGCTCTAAATAAATCCATTACAGTTTCTGCTAATGAAACCACAGAAAGATGAGTCGCGAGTGTGGTGGAAGTGGTAGCGGTTCCCAGTGAACCAGGATGTGGAGGAGGCCACACTGGCCTTGGTGGCTGCTGATTGCAGCGGAGAAGCTCTCCCATGGAGCAGGAGGAAGCGAAGGCGAGAGCGTTGTAACCTTCCAAGGAAGCCCCGCGGAGGTGTTTTTAGCAGTGTTTTTTGGAGGGGATTGGTTCCAAATTGAACCAAGCTAATCACAGCCTTTCTCCAAGGCTTTTACGGGGCTGTGCAGCTCACTGCTGTGACAGAACTGGGCTTGGAAACACTCTGAGCAGCCGCTCTGCTGGCAGCTGCATTCTCTAATCAATACCCTGAGCCCATCAGCCCTGTGGAAGCACTTAACTGCCCGGGCACAATCAGTTCCAGGTCAAACCAGACCCGGAGTGTTGCAGTTTTAATGACAGTCGGGGCTGTGTCTAGCTGGGGTGAGCTGAACCTCTGCCGGCATCAAGGGGCTGTGCTGATTTGGGTGGATTCCAGGTCTGATGCTACAGCTTTTCTTAAAAACTCCTTTCAGCAGCTGCCTCTGCCGCTGCAGGCAGAGATGCAACCTCGTGTTGTCTCTCCAGCATAGCCACAGTTTAACCCCTATCAAGAGCAGAAGCGACCAGATCCCCAGCAGTGACAGTGTGCAGGTCGCCGCTGCTCGGGGCCACGAGGCGCTGCACACTGGCTCTGGGGTCAGCAAGGCTTAGCAGGGACCAGCACAGGCAAAGCCTGCGCATCACAAGGACGTGGGATTTGGGAAACCCTTTCCACAACTGCAGTAGACCTCAGCCAGCTGTTTGGTATATTAGTTCACCTGAGACAGTATCTGCATGTGTGCTGCTGCTAACAGTTGTTCAATATTAATGTGCCCTGGTTCTCACACGCGTTCAGTTCCCCCTCTCTTGTGCCAGATTCCTGTTAATGCTACGGGAACGGCTGTGTTTTAACGCTTGTGCGCTGGTGAACAGCAACACTGTTGGGTGGGCTTGAAAATTAACCAGATGGAAATGTCCCTCTGGAGCTGAATGGGGTGGTTTTGCTCTTTTAAACACTGGCTGCTGGGACAGGAGCTGCCCGCCCTGTTCTGCTGTAGCAGCCAGGCTGGGTGTCCAGGTCGCTGCACTTGGGTCATACTGCTGGACACCAGACCCGGTGCCTGCCTGAAGAGAAGCCCCTTCTCTGTGTGGCAGAATGATTCGAGTGATGTATTGATAAGGAATTGGTGGCCATCTCTTTAAATTTCCATTGTACGAGGCTATGTTGGACAAGCAGAAATACTGGCTAGACATGATGCTGCAAGAGACAAGAGCAACTTTTGGAAGGGAAACAAAGTTCCCATGCCAGGATGTAAAACTGTTGTATGACCCTGACCAAAGAATATTAGCAAGACAAACCCTGAACTTCCACATTCATCGGACAGAACCAGGACTATTTCACCTCAGAAAGGTTTCCTGAGCAGAGGCCATATCCTCCGTAAATTCATTCCAGTTCATGCGAAGCCGGTCCTGCCTCCAGTGCAGCCCGCGGTTCCGCAGCCCCTCTGTGTGCGAACGCAGACGCTGTTAGTCAAAGCGCAGGTACTGCTGCCTGTAGGACAAACCACACCTCGAGACCTTGTTTGTAGTGAACTGGGAGGCACTGTGTTTGAAGGCTGTTTCATGGCAACTGAAATCCCAATTAGCACAGCTATCTCTGTGTGTTGCAAGATAATTTCTCTTCCGGAAGGGGTGGATGCTAAAGTGCACATAAAGTGTCACTTAAAAGAAAGGGCTCCTTCCTGGCCTGCTCACTTGCTGTGGTTTGGTGAGCAAACTCGGATAGTGTGTTCTGCAGCAGTTGCTGCCAACTAAAATATAAAAAAGTAAAGGCTTTTCAGGAAAGGATCTGCTGTTGCAGAGGAGAGAGAAAAAAAAGGAGAAGCAGGAGCCTGTCTTTCCCCTTCCCGTTTGTTTCTCACCTGCCTCTGGGAGGGATTCATAGGCAGCAGGTCTGTAAGCAGCGCAGTGATCCCCTGGGGAGCAGGATCTGCTCTCGTCCCGTTGTTGCAGTGTCCAAGGAATGGGCCTGGAAGAGTCCTATCTCCTGCACCTCGTAGATTCAAGGGTGGCAGGACCGCGCAGGGAGCGCAGAGCGGCCACTGCTCCAGGGCTGAGTTGGAGCTTTCTGCATTTTCAGCTTTGCTGATGGAAGAGCTGCCACCAGCAGAGCTATTACAGCTGCCCTCAAGTTGAGGAATGAATCACGCTCTGTAGAAGTAAGGCTTGCTGAGAGCTGCTCCGTATGCTACAAAACACGGAGCACAGCTCATGATCTTTAAAATGCCCCTCTCCTCCACCCTAAACAAAGCCTTGTGGGTTTTCACCACTAACCTGCATGCGCCGTTTCTGTGAGCTCTCCAACATGGCATTGGTGACGGGACGAGAGTCCTGCCGCAGCACTGCGGTCGCAGAGAGCTGCAGGAGCTTTCCGAGCGGGGCCTTCCCTGTGCTTTGGGTGTGAACAAGGACACCAGGCGGGTGGTGGGGCTGGGTGGCACCAGGCAGGCGCTTCTCCTAGCCCCTGTCCCTCATGTGGCACCATGCAGAGAGCAGGAGCCCTCCTGCCCCCTGCCATCTGCTTCATGAGCAGGGGAGAGGGGCTGTTTCCAGACTGGTGATGCTCAGTTTCTGTGGGAGAATCGGTATCTTTGGTAGTAGGTTTTACGTAGACTTAAATTCAAGAAGAGGTGGAGAGGGATGATGAGTTTAGTAGCCTTTGATCTTTGCAGGGTCTTTAAATATTCTGACAAAGGGCATGTGAATAGCATATGAAGGCAGAGGTAGAAATAACGTTCAGAAAATCTAGTACTCTTATTTAATTAATCCATTTACTTGGGCTCTGTAAGAAGACATTCATGTAAAAAGCCAGAACTGCATCATTTTCAAATGAAATACGCTACTAGCTTCCCTCTCTGGCTCCAGTATCAAAACCACCAGGTCCTGTGGTGGCAACCGGGGTGATGGTGTGGGCTGAGGAGCCCTTGCTGCCTGTCAGAGGAGGGAATCGGTCGCGTGCGCTCGGTCCATGCGTGTTCCGCAGGGCTGCGCCGCTCTGCGTGCGCTCACACGAGGCAGCTGGAATGACTCCGCTCTAGGAGCTGTAACGATGATTCAAATAAAGGTTAAACAAAAGTTACCAGGTGACAAAACATCTTGTGTGTGGACTTTCCCCTGTTCCTGCAACTATTTATAACCTTTAATGCAGCAAGATAAGTAGCTTTATCAGACAAAAATCCTGAAGCAGGGATGTGTCTTGTTAGCAGAGTCACAGGTTGCCAATGACATTTCTTCCCTTCCTTTACAAGCTTGACTGCCACATTTTAAATGGCAGCATTTCCTCCGAGAAGAGTTGACCGAAGCTTTAGCCCCATTGTGTGCGTGTGTGCGCCGGGCTCGTCAAACTGGGTTTGTGCTAAGCACTGAGCTGTGAGCAGGGAGCTGGAAAGTGTGGCCGAGAAGGTCGATGTCCTTGAGAGATCTGGGTTCATCTCTTGGCTCACAGCTTAAACCAGGTGTTAACAACTCAGAGGTCTGCAGCAGTGGGGGAATTGGGTTTTGCTTTTTAATTCAATGGGGTTGCCCAGTTGGTTTCCTCTGCTGAGGAGACAACTGAAGTGGGGGATCTTATCAGGATAAAAGTATCTGAAGGGAGAGTGTTGCTGCTGTTGAGAAGACCCTGATGTTTCAGGTCCTTGCTTCGTTTTGTCTTTTTTTCCTTTTTGTTTCCTTTTTGTCTGTCAAAATAAAGGATGCTAGTGAGTATTTACCATTCCTTGTGCAGAAGATAAAGCTAGGCCATTGTGGCTTGTGTGATTGAGCAAAGTGAAAAATAAAATTATGGGAATGTAATTTTAAATGTCTTGGTGAGTCCCAGCTATGCTGTTAGTTCTAACAGCAGAATGCCCTTTGGAGACAGTCTTAAAACTCGTCAGGAAGAGGAGAGGGCAGATCACAGCACCTTGGCTCCTGGGGTCCTGCTGCAGAGTCCAGAAGGCCTGTTGCCCCCAACACTTACCGCAGCATCAAGGTGAGAAATGGGGAAAGAATTTCATACGTAATTTGGGCCTGTCAGAACCAAAAGCAGGGCATAGTTTGGCTTCCTTTATTTTTAGATATTGCCACAGCGTTCAAAGGGGATACCCTGTTTCTTATCTGGTGTCAGTTTTACTTTAATAGTATCTGAGAGGAGATGGGAAGAATGAAGGTGGCTTTGTGGTTCACTGTTTAATAAGAATTTTACCTTAACAAGCAGGCATGGCATCTGCGTGATGATTATTCTCTGACTCTATTTGGTTACTAAATGTCATTCATTAAAAAAAAAAAAAATAGAGGTTGAAGTAATGCATTGTATTGCTTTGGATGAATTCTGCTGAGAGGACTGTTCCATTTAAAGGCTCTGATTTCCCTGGCACTTTTCAGTGATGGCTATTTGGGAAATGCTATTTTAACAATCTATGCCTGGCAGTGCAGGCAAGTGATGTTGTTTTCTTGTCTCTGCTTCTGTACTGGCCTCTCAGACAGATGCTCTTGGAAAGCACGGCAGGGCCCTGCCCGTCTCTGTACCACTCGCTGCCGTGTCTGCTCAGAAGCAGGGCTTCTGAGGACGTTCTCCATCGCCACCGCGGTGCAGATCACTGCTGCTCATCCAGAGCGTTTGCATGGAGTGATTCTGGCGGATAGCAAGGCTTTGGGGAAAACAGGCATCTCAGTGGAGTAAAGGGGCAGGAGGCCACTATTGCCCTAGGTGGGAGCCCGTCCTCTTGCTTGCACCGAAGAAGAGCTCAGCGGGCTCGGAGGAAGCAGGAGTGCGGGCAGGACGGGCTGTGCTGCATAGCACCTCCACATTCCTTCGTGTGGGACGAGGCCGACCCTCCTTGGCAGTTCCTCACAAGCTGCCCCGTAGCCCCAGCTCAGCAGCACTGCCGTTATTTACGGACCTTACTGTGGTGTATGCTGAGGGGCCCATTAGAATAGGGCTGCGTTATGGTGGGCATGAGAGCCTCCGGCCCAGTGATGACATGGGGTGAAGGGGCAAGGCAGGGAACGGGCCAGCTGCAAAGCACCTGGACGGTCTTCAACCTCCTGCCCTTCAGCACTGCGCAAAACTGCGTTTCCATTTCCACGCTCTGTCTGCGTTCGTGTGGGGACTGTGGAAAGGAGTGTGATCGTGTGCAAGAACATGACTAGAATGGAAAAGGAGAAATTGCTCTCCTCCAGGTTTCTTTCCAGCTTTTTTTTTTTTTTTTTTTTAACCATCTTTTTCTCATCTGGGTTCTTTTTCTTCCTTTTGTGGAAGTGGAATGGACGACCTTAGCAAAAAAGCTAGTTACAAGGTGGAATAATTTAGAAACAGAGACTAATGCAGATGAAAGGAGAGGTGAGATGCCGGTTTGAGAGAGGCTGGTGGCTGCTGGGGTCCTAGCCCTGCAAAAGGCCCGGGGAGCCGTGGAGGGTTGAGGCTGTCATAGGGCTGCAGGGTTGGTCACTGCTGATTTGCACCTTTGTCCTTCACAAAGCCCTTAAGGCTTTACACGTTCTAGCCCAACTAGCTGTGACTTACTGTCCCTACTTTAAAATAGCAAACTTGTAGACTATGGGTGTACTGTATGCTCTTAGGTGATACTGGAGCAAAGACTTATTGATCAGCTACAGATTCGGTGGTCTGTGAACTGCCGCAGATGGGTGAAGCCTGTGGAAATGAGCAGGGACAAATCTGGAGACAAGAGTTGACTGTTGACCCTGATGTGTGCCTGGGAGGATGATAGGAAGACTCGAATGAATGAATATTGAATTTTGTTTCCTTTCTTGAACTTACATAGAAAAGAACCTGCTTTTTGTCTTCTCTGTTCCCCCCTGCTTTTTTTGTTTGTTTTCTTTTTGACCTCATAGAGCTGATCTAAACTGGAGGAGAGGAGCGCGTGTCTAAAAGGTATCTTTCCATGGAGACCTTGTTAAAATGCTTTTAATAGGAGTCCTCTCAGTGGTTAGAAATCCTTTCCAGATTTTTCTTTTAAAGGAGCACAGTAAGTTATTGTAGGAACCTCTCTGCAGCTCGTGCCAACACCAACCTGCCAGCCTGAAAGTGGATACTGGAGGGGCCTGCCAGGAGGTCTCATGAATCAGAGCCCCCGTGTTGAAGCCGCCGCTCTGGAGAACGCCAGAATGACACACCAATGTGACTCATTTTGCAAACTGCTCCCTTTAGATTCTGGAAATTGTTGACAAAGGCTGAAAATTAGGCCCATAATGAGATAAACTGTCCAGGCAGTGATGGTAAGTGCATCTACGTCACTTAGGATGCCTTTTTATTTATTATTTTTAATATCTTTGTTTTAGTTTTCTCATCTTGTGAACCTTTGAGAGGGGACAATTGATTGAGGATCTGCAGAACATCTAATGCAAGGCCCCTCAGAATTCAGTAGCTGTTGGTTGTTAGTCCAGCTCTCGAGATGTGGCTCTTGTGTTTAAAGAGGTGGGACACTGGGCATATCCTGCATGTCCTTCAGCAGTCTGTGTAAGCAGCTTCCTCTAATCCACACAACAAGCCCTTAAAATTCAGGTAATAAAACAAGGTATTTGCAGTAACAGGTCATATATGGTGGTGCTTGGGCAGGAAATTCTTGTCAGGAGCTGCTTGCACAGAAAATATTTGAGGAGTTTGCAATGAAAATAAAGGGATACAGACTAAAATTGGAAAGGGCAGTGTGAAGAGGGAAAACAGGAGTTGGCTACCTGGAGAGAGATCTGCTTTTGTACCCAGGAGAGTTTTAAGGGTTTCATGTCAACTTGGTAACCCTGGAGTAGCTGGTGTTGCTGCAGTGACCTTGCTGTTGAGGGTCAGGCTGTCAAGAGCTGACTTTCTCAGGCAGACAAAAATCCCTGTCATTAAAGTAAGCCAAACTCCTACGCAATAAATTTTTCCAGTTTCAGGATAACGAAATGCTGTTTTGATTGGATCACTGTGATAAAATATCCTGGAAGGGAATCCCACTGGTCCCACCGTTCTCAGTTCTGCAAGTGTGCGGAAGGGTGGTAGTTAAAGGAATTCTATGAAAAGGAAAATCTTCAGATCTGTTTTCTGCTGATACTTACTAAGCGTTTGTATGTGTGTAATTCAGGTTACAAAATGGGGCTAGTTCAGTATTGCCCTTTTGCCTGTAGTTATTCCTGAGAAAAGGATGGCTCTGGAGGCACTTGCCTAGTGCATTTTTAATGCATGTGCATGGGGAGGTGGTTGGCAGGGCCGTGAGATGAGTTCTCAGGTCCCTGCTGCTCATCATGGGCCGTGATGGCAGTTTGGAAGGCTTAGCTCCACTTTGACAAGCCTGATCCTTCCCAGTTAAGCATTTTTAGTACCTCTAGTACTTTTTAGTATCTTTGAGGTAGCACTGTCTACCAAAAAACCTCTGCACGCTGAGATGTGACAGTGCTGGGTTTTATTCCTGGTCTGATCCTGGGTAGCTGAGTACTGGTCATGTCTTTTTCTTTTGCGTGTCCATTTCTGCATCAGGGAGTAGGAGACAGCATCCTTGTCTCAGTATCAAGTCTTGTAAGGATCTTGGAATGGAAAATGCCAGCTCTGACCTTGATGTTGCCACCAAGTTCTACTGCATTTTAGAGATGCAGGTGATATGGGCTGGGGTGATCCTGATGTTCCCTTGTCATCTGTCATACAAGAGCAGCAGGGGGTTTCTGCAAAAAGAGAGTTCCTCTTTCAGACCTGTATGTTACTGTAGAAAATGCAGAGCATCCTGTTTCACTTTTAGAAGGAAACGAAACTGAAACCCACACCGCCTGTGGGCTGGTGTCAGCAGGGAAAAACCTGTGATGCTATTGGCCTGGCTTTTGGACAGGGTTTTGGAGAGGGCATGCTAAACTGATCCTACAGGTAAATGCAAGCTAGCAGAAAAAAAAGCTCTGCGGCTCTGGATATTTCTGCAACCAGTGTTAATACATCATGCTCTCAACTGTGGGCTGCAGACAAAGATGCAGTTTTCATAATAGACCGGATTCATTGATTTCTATGTGTCATTTCTGGAAATAAATTTCTCAGTGATTAGCATATGCCCAGAAGCATCGGCAGTGAATAGGCCTTATAGTTTTGTCTGCAGTGTACCGCAGACATTTGGTTGTATCTTCAGCTGGTGAAAACTGGCCTAGCTTTGTTGCCTTTCCAAGTCAATTTGCAATGAGAGGAGATCGGTCCTTCTGTTCTCCTTCACATGAAGGTCATGTCATTTTTGCGGCTTTGTGCAATATGTTCTTTCTAAAGGGAAATGAATGTGCAGTTGTCTTTTCTATTGCGACGATCTTCTGAAGCATCCAGTTCAAAGATTGGGCGTGCTTGACACACTTTCCACCCATTTCTTTCAAATTAGTATTCCTGTGATGCCTCTCACATGATCTGTTGGTCCTGTGAGGGTTTGAGCTTTGATGGAGGAGGAGTCTTTGAACAACAACGGAGGACTGGAAAAATCTGTGGAACTTCTGTTTTAGAGGCTTTGATATTGTGCTGATGCTCTCTCCTACTGTTAGGCTCTTTCAGCATTTCCCGTCTCAGGGGATGGTTTCATAATAGATATGGAGAGGACTCTCAGTTGGCTTTTCTGCAACTTTCTCACCCTCTCGGGGAAGAGAGTAATGACTTGCCCATTGAAGCTGCCAGTTCCTTGTTTTCAATGGGATCTAAGACCAGTTTGCTTTGAAGAAACAAGGAACTCCACGGGAGGAAGCTAGAGGACAACTAGTCCTGTTGAGCCAAGTCTCATCCTACAGTCTTGCGAAGAGGTCTGTGAGGCAGACGTTTGTCTGTCCACCCTTTCTTCCCCTGTGATGATTAACAGCCTAATCTGCTACCCACTGTGAGAAAAGGTTGAGGCATCTCTTGCAGATAGCAGAGACGTGTACTGTGCCGAAGGCCTCCCGACATAAGGGATCGGCTTCTTGCCATGACTTTGTCACATCCTCCTGCAACGCGGTGACGTAGGTCACTGGTTACATTCCAGACTCCAGGGACATCCTGGAGATGAGAACTCAGGGCGCTCCCAGGAATCTGGAGAAGTCTCAGAGCTTTTGTGGGAACAAAATAACTTGAATGGGATACAAGCACTGTAAGCTACTCAGAGAAGAAGTCCCCCTTGAAAGGCAGTGGAGTTCGGGCTCCAAAGCCCAGCAGAGGGTTTCTGGAACCACCTCCTCTCATGCCCTCCTTTAGGGGCCCTGCAGTGTCTACGATGAGTTTGGTTTATCCACCTTTCCCCAAGCTGAAGCACCGACAGGGACTTTCACTCAGTTTGACCATGAGTTTCCACAAAATTCATGGCAACTTGGTATCTTGGAGGATTCTAGGTGATGACTCCCCAAGGCAGCAGGGAATGCAGCGTGGCTGTGCGGGAGGGTTGTCGCCGGAATACAGCCCTCCACGTATCGGGAGGAAATGGCAGCAGCTTGCTTCTGTGGAAGGCGCCGCTTCCTGGGGCTTGGTTTCCGTGAAGAGTCACCTTCCCAGTCCGGCAGGTGACTGCTGTGTGGCCCCATGCCCCTGCTTGACGCCGTTCCTCGCTAGTTCACCTCAGAGGCCTTGTTTGTGCCTCACGCGGCTGCTTCAGAAATCCTGAGTCACTCTTTACCCAAACTCACCCTTGATTCATTGCTTAACTCTGTGGTTATATAACAGTCAGGAAAGTCCTCAAATACAAAGAAGGATGAAACTGGCTTCTTCCTAAAAATGTAGCGTAGCTTTTATAACAAGAGAGCAGTTGGGTGTCCTGTTCCTTGATGAAACATAGCTCCTCGCTGCTTCCAATGTGTCTCAGGTCTTGACATGCCCCTCGGCGCTGCTGTGTCCTCACCCCAGGGATCTCCTGGGTGCTGGATTCCGCAAGTCTCAAAGCAGACTCATGTTCCCAGCGTGTTGGTGACAGTCGCCTTCATGTCCAGTTGAAACCTCTGAGTGCCCTGCCTGGAGGCCCTTCTAGGCCTGCGTCAGCATGAAAGAGCCAAATGTAAATGTGCCTTTGCTACCCTCAACTTTGAACAAGGAGCATCGGGGTCAGTATTGGGCTCAGCCCTGGTCAAAGTTCGTTGTTGTCTATGTAGAGGGAGCCAGCGTGGATCACTGTTTGCTGTGGGTTAAAAGCATGTGGTCAGCGGGTCAGCTGAAGGGAGTTTGCATTTATTCGGCAGTAACCTGTTCAGTGGATTAGCTCTGAAGGGCACCGAGCAGTTGCCCTTATCAGGAGGAGCCTCACTATTTGCCTGTAGGTATCAGGCTCTTTTGTAAGCTCATCTTCCATCTCGGGCCTTCCCTGGTAGCCCCCTAAAAGCTTAAAGAAGAAAGTTGCTTCAGTATTTATCAAGCTTAAAAAGTTAGATAGGGAAAACTCTACAAAATCATCCCTGAGAGGTGAAAAGGAGCAATATAACTGCCTGTAAGGAAACTTTCCTGGTGGTAACCATGAATCAATATCTCTCTTCAGCAGCTTTTGATGAGTCTGTCAGTGGAGCCTATCAGTCTGCCTGCATTTAAAGTTTCAGCCAGCGTTAAATTACCTAAGCAATTACAAACCCTGAGATGACTGAGATAACCTGAGGAAGATTTAGTGGAATATGAGTTAAACTGAAATCATGAACTGTCAACAGAGGTGTCTCTGGCAACCGCCTGAAGTTAATAGTGTGGTACATCCCCAGGGGTGTCGGAGCCCACGCTGATGTTGTGGTGTCTTGCACCTATCTTCTCTGTAGCTCCACTCTTTATTTTCTACCTGTAGGCAACAGCATTCACTCCTGGCATACCTGGCCCAGGAGATGGAGTGAAAATTCAGATGAAAGAGAGAAGATGAAAGCAGTAGTATACGAGCGAGTGGGATTGGGAAGTGGGAATGGTAGAAAATTAGTGGTGGTGTTGGTTCCACCACCACTTTGCAGTCTCTTCCACATGGTGATGGAGGCAATATAGTTATTTGAGTCTCACCCTCTTTGTTCTGAGCCCATTTCAAAGATAGCAGTAGAGGAAAGGGGTCTTCCTAAGCATCCCAGGGCTTAGGAACTCAAGGATGCATGTATCAAGTGTTAGGCACTTGTCTTCAACCAGCCAAAGGCTACTCAGACTGTAGAAACCCATCCCTTGCTTTGGCTACTGACAGCAGCACCACAACCAATGTCAAAGCCAGAGACAGCTCTGGTGGGAAGTAGCTGGGAAAGTTTCCTGCCTCAGTTTCGTGTTGCTCAGGGATAAGAAGGCGACTGTGTGTGATGGGTGGGAATGCCCTGTTTCTCATTATCTAAGTGCATGGTCCCTCAAGACAGGGTGGAGGCCCTAAGCAAAGATAAATAAAATCAATGCCGTTTGTTTCACCCTTTTTTTATTTCTCCTTTCAGTGCTCCGGTCTTGGAGCTGAAGGCAAGGGAATTTGTACATGAACTGCTGTATGTGGCAAATAGCAAGGAGTTTTGTTTTGCTTTGTTTTCTTTGTGGTGAGGAAGTTCTAGGCATAGGAAAAGGGCAAACACAGAGCTGAAGGCAGATCTGGGCACAAGTGGCCCAGGCGCCTGTCCATGTCGAGCAGTGGCGACCACGCTCCTGATGCCACCCGTGCTCCTGTCACGCAGAGATGTCAGCGAGGTTGACAGGAGGGCTGTGCGGTGGGGAATTGAGATGACTGATGGCATCTGTCCCTGCCAGTGATTGGGATGTGCCACCAGGGGAGAGCTGATCTGTCAACTGCGCTGGACGCAGGGCCTGGCAAGCAGCAGGTTGGGGAGCTGCGGCTCCTGCAGCCTGCTGTCCTGAGGGGAAGTTTGAAAGGCGGCTTGAGATGCCTTTGTGAGCAAGAGGCAGAGATTTGCGGTGGTCACGATGCCGGCAGAAGCTAGCTCTGTCCCTGGGCTTGATTCACATTACAAAGCATCTCTTCTTTTTTTTTTTTTTTTTTTTTTTCCATTGGAATCCATGGTTTTTTTGGCAGGGTATGNTTTTTTTTTTTTTTTTTTTTTTTCCATTGGAATCCATGTTTTTTTTGGCAGGGTATGTGTGTCCCAGAAAGCAGCCGTTTGTATCAGAACATTTAAGAACTTTAGGAGGAGAGGGAGTATGCAATATGCCAAAGTTTTGCTAACCACCTTTTCCTGCACCTGTGCTCTCGTGTCACTGGAGCTGGAAAGACCCTGCAGTTATACCATATCTCCCTGTGTTAAGATTGGATTTGGAAGCAGATCCAGAGAAACTTGTCTCCCAAAGCTTGTTTTCGTGCTCGGGGGTACCCTTCTTTCTTCCAGCTGAGCAGCATTTCAGTTCCCTGTGAAGCCATCGGCTTTAGATGGCTGCTCTCTGGCGTGCAGAGTGCTTGGTCGTACTGGAGTAGTCTCTGGATTACTGTCTGTTTTACGTAAATATTTTATTAGAATAAAAAAGAGGAAACCCTTTGGAGTGCTTTGTAGAAGGCAAGTCTCAAAATGACCTTGCTGCTTCCTGCTTGCAGCCAGACCAAGGTTAAGTAGCAGCAGTGTAATCTGACCTTGGGGTTATTCCGTGTACATCCCCGCTCCCTTAGTGGTTTTGAATTTCCCTAAAACAGTGTTTTCATACACTTGAGCAGTGAAGATAAAATCCCCCCTCGTGCATTTTCATTCCAATTTGTAGATATTACTGAGAAAACAGCTTTGATGGTGAAATGCCATATTCCCATCTCTGTACCCTTCTCCCTCTGTTGACACCTCTGTTTCCGTTTGCGTGTAGCTGGCAGCTCAGGAAGCTGATGCAGAGCATGGGGTGATAGGGGGAGGGGGCCTGGCAAGAGAGAGGGGTCCCGGCAGCACCAGCAATAGCACGTGGCCAGGGTGGTGCTTTCAGCTCTGTCGCTTGCATTTGTGCCTCTGCTCTGTGCGCGTGAGCTAGGCTATGTCAAAAACAGAGAAGAAGGAAGTTCAAGTAGAAGTGCATTAATTGCATAAATGCAGATGGCAGCTGTAGAACAAAAGCAATCGAAATCCTGAGTGAAGTGGCGTTAAGGAGCTGGCAGCAGTACTCGTGTGCTTTGAGCAAGAGGAGCCCTTCTGACAGGGGTGAAGAAGTTAAGAAGTGCTGTGATATTTAAACCACTGCTCTTTTCCCCTTACTCGTGGAAAGGGGAAGGCAGGGGGAAAGCCAGCTTTAACATGTAGCTATAGAGTGGGAGAAGTGATCTGCTGCCGTGGGCACAGCAGAGGGCCATTGGGGCAGAGAGGGCAGTCAGGTGATGCGGGGTGCTGAGCACAAGCCTGCGGGCCATTAGGCAAAAGCAGCTCAGGAAATAATTATGGGTGATAAGGGGAGCTCGTAAGGAGGCCAGCGCCTTGCGTGACCGTGAAGGGCTTTAATGATTAACTGCCGCAGGGAGCCGGGAGCCGTCACGCCCGGCTGCTCCCCAATGGGCCGGTCACCTCGCAGGGCTGCAGCGGTGCTGGGCTCGCGTGCTTGGGCACCGCAGCTGCACGCTGGGCTCGGTGCTGCTGTGGGGTCACTCCTTCCTTGTTTCCTCGTGCAGCAATGGAAACAGCAGGTGTCCAGAAAAGCAGCTCTCACCAACATGGTGCTGGGTTGGCAGTCTGGGGTATTTGGCCTTCAAGGTGCAATGTGGCCGTAACGGTTTCCCTCACTCGTGCCGCATGCTCTGCTGCCTTGGCCGCGTGCATGGGGAGCAGGTTAGTGCCATCAGAATTGGCCCTGCATAGTGAGCCGCGGTGGTATCACCCGTAGCCGGTGGCAGGGAGCCTGGAGCTGCAGCCTGGGTGTTGAATAGGCCATTGTTTGTAACCCTCCCATGCAACTGCTGTTATAGCCCTTGCTAATTGCTTCTACATGATTAATGCTTGCTAATTAGTCTTTATTAATTACCTCTTGTTTAGTGACCTGTATGATTAGGCACAGCTATAAACTCCTGCGCAACCGGGAGCAATTAGTGGGAATCCCTCTGGCCAGCAGGACCGGGAGCAGAGCGCGCGCATCTGGGGCTGCCTCTGCGCCGACTCGGCATTGTCTTCACCACTCTGCACCGCTGCGCGTGGGGGCAGCGGAGGCCTCGGGACAGGCTCTATCATCATTTCTGAGAAAATGACATCATTAATGGCTGTAATCGATAGGCTGCGGCCCTGATTCAGCGAGACACTTAAGTGCATGGCTGGTGTCCATCGCACAGCCTGGTGCCTTGCCGGGCTCTCTCCTGAGAGCTCGCTCTTGCATTTAAAATGGGACGTGGGCTGAACGGAGGCCAGACGGCCGGCCACAGTTTGGCTGCAAGGTGTGATGTGCTCATGGTATAAACAAGATCTTGGTGTTGGGAGGTGCCATTGTAAGGAGACAAAAAAGCTGATGAATGAAAGCCAAGAGAGGAGAGAGAACCGCCCATCAGTGTGTCCAGCCTCACCTCGCGCTCCAGGTGGATGCATCATCCACCAATATGGGGAGGAATGTGTAAATTTGGTTAAACTTCATTTGTCTGCCCTTAGTGCTTGCCCTAGAGCACTGTGTCCAAGAGGTGAGGTGAGGGCTTGTTATGTGCGTGCAGTGCAGTGGCTGGTGGTTTTAGTAATAGGTACCAGGGAAAGGAGGGACTTGGGGTAATTTTCCTTGTAGAACCTGAACAAATAGTTACAGTAATTATAGTTTTGCTTCAAAGTGTTTCTTTCTTATTTGAAGGACAAGTGTTAAGGACAGTTATCAAGCACTGTTTACTAGACTTATACCTGTGTTTCATTTATTTTTAATTCTGTTCAAGCTGGATAGCTTTTAATCAGTTTGATATTTATTCTCTTGCATCAGTTTGATATTTATTCTCTTGCTTCACTAATTGTTATATATTTAATTCAATTAAATGTCTTATAAAAATTCATTTCTCTTCCCAAATCTCCTGTAATGGCCCCTGGAAAGCTGAAGAGATGAAAGCAGAGACTTTAAAAGCAACTGGAGAACGCTTTCTCCTGCCTGCCTCTCGTGCCCTTGTGTGCTGGGTGTCTGAGCTGTAGCGAGAGGTGGGAGGATTTAGGTGCTCCAGTCACTTGACTGCATTTTAGAAATTGCTTCTAGTCCGTGTTTAAGCCCTGCTGCAAAGCCCCAGCACGCGCGGAAATCAGGAGCACAGCAGCCCTCTCCAGAGTGATCCCCATCGAGGGGCTGGCTCCATCCTGCCGAATATATATATATGCTTAAATAAAAACACCTTCCATCCTCAGGTGCTGGGACCTGGGGCACCCAGCGCCCTGCCAAGGCCCTGCTTGCCATCAGAGCACTCTGCAGCCTCCTGGGCCATCTCGGTTCCTCTCTTGTGGGCAACCGTCAGGTGCTTTTGCAGCTTGTGTGCCCTTCCCCGGGGAAAATCCGTGCAGAGAGCTGCGGTCACTCCGCTGGAGCTCCGAGGTGAGCTGAAACCGAGTCACTCGGAGCCTGGCGGGCGATTCGGAGCTGCCTTCTGCGTGGAGCTGCCCTGCCTCTGTGTTGAGCCAAACCCAAGGATGCCTCAGCCCTGCTCCCACTGGGAGTCAGCTTGGCGGTTTTATCTCCATCGGTTCATCCCCTCAAGTGAGCGGGAGCCGTGTCACGCATCCTGGGATAGATGTTTTTTATTCAACTGTATTTGCTGGTGTCTGGTGCCTCGGCTTCCATGCGAGGCTGTTTACTGGCATGCAGGGTCTGTATCGTCGCTGGCACCAGCTTTCCAGCAATTGTAACTCCAAACTAAACCCCAGAAAGGCACCATAGAGCCAGGGTTCCTCTTTTCCAGCCCCCTTTGGCAAAGCATGAGAGCACAAGCTGAGACCAGCCAGGAGGGGATAATTCTTTAGCAAAGAGGAAACGTGTTGTGCCCGACAGCCCTCAGCTTTCACAGTGCTGGGATTTGATCTATGAATGGGGAAGAAAGAGGATGTCCCGGCATTAATAGTTCTCTCAACTTGATTCAGAACTCCTGTAATTCAAATGGATCTGGCTGGTTTTATTTGGTGAAAAAGGTAGGAGAGCCTGACATGTCTGGGCACAGTCTTGCATTTGTGGTTGCTTATGAATTCTCTTGGGACTATATGGAAAATATTTATCGTTATTTCAATTCCCAGTGCTGGAAATAGGGCAAATACATGACTATGAGTCAGAAGATGATGAATCAGTACAAGTTAGCTCTGCTGCCAATCATTTAAGAGCATAGACATGACATGAGCAATTATTTGATGCAGCAAAGCGGGCCTGTGAGCACTGAAATTCAGCATTTTTGCAAGAGCCCAGCAGAACTAGGTGCCTACCCCCTGCTGTGGGTGAGCAGCAGGTACCTACTGCCCTTAAGCACTCAGCCTTACAGAATAACCCCGGCATTGTGTAGTCTAGTGGTAGGAGAGCAGCTTTCCCGGCCCTTTGCTAGGAACGTGCTGCCTACAGAGGGCTCGGGTGCTTCTGGGCAGAACCTGGCAGCTGGAATCAGGCCCTGCTGATGCCTATTCCCCTCCTGCATACCATCCACTGGCTGCAAGTGGGAAGAGCCTTCTGAACCCAGGAAAACGATTTCTGATGGGTGGTTCAGGGGCTGGCAGCCCCAGAGTGTTTGCCCACACAGTCTGGAGGGGATGTCTAAGTGCATGAGAGCTGGTGCTGCTCAGCAGTAAGGTGTGAGACACTTCGGGTGTGCAGGAGCTCAGGCAGTCGTAGGGCAGCGCTTCCCTTGGCTCCCGTGACGTGCAGCGTGACTCCTGCGCAGTCCACGGTGACGTTGCTGAGTGTTTCTCCAAGTCCGGGCGCGTGTTGGAAATGCTCACCCAGACACTGGTGTTTCCAGCCCCTCCAAGCAGAATGCGTATCCCCGCCTGCCTCAGACATTGTAAATCCTTGCAGACTATTGATTTTTTTTTTTCTTCACTTTCTTGCCTTCCTCGTGGAGAGTTCCTGGGCTGGTGCTGCGGCCATCAGCTGGGTGAGCATTAAACGCATCGGAGGAGCCACTGGCTGCCCTTTGGGAGCGTAGTGGGAGACGTGGACCTCTACTCCTGGAAAGGATCGCCTATTCCTGCTGGCAGCACAGCCTGCTCCACTTGGAATACAGGGTCTGAAACAAGGCCCGGAGTCGGTCTGTCCCCTGCCGTGCTGGTGGCACTGTCACCGCTTTTGTGGTATGTAGGGCAGTTTTAGTGCCAATCGCCTCTTTGAATAGAGGCTTGCAAAGACATGTGCAAAGTCGTTGATTTTCTTTAGACCCAGCGTGTTTTCTCTCTGGAAGATTGTGGAGCTGGCAGGACAGTCCTGCCTGCTGAGGATTTGCTTCCACTTGGCTTCCAGCCAGGTGAGACAGGAATCCTCAGTGCTCGCTGCCTTGCGGCTCATCCGGAGCAGCGGAGCATGGGGCGCTCTCTTCCAGTTCACACTGCAGCCGTGCCGGTGGCCTGGGAGAATTTTTTTGCAGCTATTTCTTTACAAAGCGAGTTTGGGCAGGTCAGGGGAAGGGAAAATGGAAGCATCCCTGGGAAGAGAGTGTGATGTGCAAGGGAGTCCCTCCCGCAGTTTGGAGGGCTGGCCAGGGCTGCTGCGCTGCGGGCACCGAGCAGCTTTATCTGGGGGCCTCTCTGCCACCCGAGTGCCCCCGTGAAGATCCTGCCCACAGGAGACCCAACCACATGTCTTCCAAAGCAAAGGGCCTTAGGTGCTACCGGGGGAGGAATTCCCGGGAAACCTCCGTGGCTCCATATGACTCCCTGTGTCCAGATACGCATCCAGTCCTACTAGGACTTGCCGCTCCCAGCATGGGAATTCAGCTGCGATGGAAAGGAAGGCTTATTTGAAATCCCTATGCACCGCTCCGTAATTAAGAACACGGGAGAGGTTTGCTATTAATTAGCTTTCATTGACACAATTTTGACCCTCCAAATGCTGCTGCGGTGCACTCGGTCTCTGAGAAGGCCTGTGGTCCCCTCTGGGGAGAGTTTAATCTTCATTACCGCTTCCGCGTTAGCCTGGCGCTTGGCGTTATTTTCTCATTAACGTGCTGGCACAGCAGAGCTGCCAACTGGGGAAGTAACGTGTTTGCACTGGATGCTATTAGGAGAATACAGTGCTTTCATATGGTGATCTAGGGGCTCGGAGCGCTGCTCCAAGGCATCGTGGTGAGGCCCTGGCTGGTGCAGATGGGCTGGTGGTGGCGAGTGGCGATCATGGAAAGCAGCTGGTCACGCTGAACTGTTCCGGGTTAGTTCCTCTGTTCATCTTGTCTGGCTTCACTTGTAGCTTTAAGCCGCTGCAGTTCCTGGGTCCTGCTGCAGCTGAGTTCCTGCTGGTGCAGTTAGAGCAGTGCCTGCTGCTCCGTTCAGGGACACAGCTCTAGTGTTAGGGATTAGCATAGGCTCCCCAAGTCATGCAAATCGGGACACAACTCTGTGTTTTTCACCCAGGATGAAGGGGGACAAAGCCATAGAGTCATTATACCGAAGTGAGGAGAAGATGGAGGCCCTCCAACAGATAGTTGTTACCCTCCACAGATACTGTTCAAATCAATTCTAGGTGATGATTCCAATACCAAGAAATCCCACTCAGCTGCCCTGTGAGCTCCCTGCACTGTACAACCTGGGAGCAGGGCAGCCCGTGTGCCACTGCCAGTGCTTGCTTTGCCATTGTCTGTGCCACACTCCTGGCACCAGGACACCACTGATAGGCACGAAGGGTCTGGTGGTGGTTGTGGCTCTCCAGAAGGGGTGGCAGCCCATTCGGTGCGGGGATAAAGTTACCTCCTGAGGGTGAGCGAGCAAGTGGGAAGAAGAGCGAGCCAAGAAGCCAGGGCTTCTGTCTGTTTCCGTCTGGTGTTCTCCGCTGAGCGGAACACACCAGTGGAGTCACTTGGAAATGATGCGGCAGACATGGAGGTTCAACCTGCTCTTCCCTAAGTACCTACTTCTGCATCTTGATTTCAGCGCTAATAATTATCCAGAAGTGATCATTTCTTTTGAGATGCTGCAAAGGAGATAAAGGCAGCAGGATTACAGCAGCCTGTTGCAGTGTTGCAGGGAGCTACAGTGACAGCCCCAGGTCCTGGAGTCAAGGGGCGCTCTCGAAAGCACATCTCAGTTGCTGAGAGAGCGTGCAAAACACAGTCCTTGAAGGCTGCAAAAATGTAAGGGAAATAGCCCATGATTTTTAAAAGAAACACTTTTTTTGAGGTCTTGCACATGAATTTTGAATGTTTGGGACTGTTAGTAATATTTTTGGCAGAGGCTGCTGTGAATTGATAAATGGGTTGCGAGTTTCAGTGGCTGCCTAGATTGGAAAACACGTGGTAGGTTTGACTCCCCAAAGGACCTTTGGATATGCTGGCCCCATCCCTTCAGTTTCACCAGCAAAGGTCAAAGCTCTGCTTTTGGTGGAGTCAGGCACAGCTGCAAAACTGTTACAGGAACTGGGCATGGCCTTGTCTATACCTTTGGGAAGAGAAGAGACAAAAAATACAGTCAGTCCCTCACCAGAGTGCCTGTTGCTTGAAGGATGTAATGTCTGAACATCCCTTAGACTGGGGTGATGTAGGAAAGAAAGGAAAGAGTAAGATGGGACACTAAAAATGTCTCAGTATCACTGGAAATAGCTTCCTTCTGGTGGAGCAATTGCCCTGGACCCGGGGAAGAAGCAAACTGCAAGAGAAAGGTCATGATTGTTTGGTCAGTTAGCCCTGAGGAAGCTCAAAAATGTGAAGAGTCACTGTGTAAATGTGGTACACGTGGCCTCTGAGGAAACCTGGACAGAACTGGATTGATTTTCAAGTTGCTTCCTCCTTTCTTCACTGCTTTGAATGCCCCAGGGCTTTCCATTTGCTGGTTAGGTTGGTGTGGGGTACCTCAGACCTTCAACGTGTGCAAACACGGCCGCTGAATCCGTTGCTTGGATTCAAAGCTTGGCGATTGGGACACATCAGCTCTGCGGAATGCTTCTAATCTCCGAGTGGATGAGGGTAGTTCTGATGATCAGATTGGGGAGGTAAACACTTAATAATTACACATTTCAGTGTTACTTTGTGCAAGATGTAAAAAAAATGTGATTTATTGTCTCAGCAAACATTCCTACCAGGGAACATATTTGCTAGACTGTTGGTGAACAGCTAGATCCGAAAGGATGTGAGCTCACTCCAAGGTAACTCTTTTACACATTTCAAATAGATGATGGCAGGTAGTTCTGTATCCTGCTCTCTGTGCCCCAGAGAAGCTGTGCTCCATCAGAGGGAGAGGGACATTCCTGCCGGGCACAAGCAGAATGTCGCCTCTGCCACAGCATCTGCTGAAGGACTGAGCTCCTTCCAGCTAGGGTAGGGAGAAAAAAGCTTTTTGTCTGCAGAAAATACATCTTTTTCAGTTCTAGCAGGATATCCGGGGCTCCAGTGGTGGGTTGAAATACTGCTTTTTGGAGAACCTTTGGTCAGGCCGCAGTTCCCGTGGTGCTGTATTGGTTTATCTCTTTCCTGAGCTGGGGAAGGTATTTTGGAGATCTCCAACTAAGCTGTATCATCTGGCCATGGAGAAGGAGAAGGCAATCAAACTGCAGTTCCCAGGAAATATCACAGCCATGTTTCCATGTGCATATATATCTGAGAGGAAAACTGTCTTTTTTTTTTTTTTTTTTTTGTCGTAAAACAGCATAGTAAAAAAGGCTTTTTCTGTTAAATGCCACACACAATTTCTGATCATGCCTAGATATTGACAGTATTATATTCATTACTGTAGCAACCAGGGCCAGTGGTCATCAAACACAGCCAATTTGGATTATTTGGGTATTCTCTGGTTGAGAGAGAGCCTCCATCCAAGTGGGTTAACAATTCCAATATTGGGAAAATAATCCTTGCGAGGGTGCTGGAGGGGGTGGAAATGGCCAGCGCTGCTCGGAGGAGGTGATGGACCGTGGGCCTGGGAGATGGGTGCTCAGATTGTGGGTCTGGCTCTGGAAGGGGAAGAGCAGCTGCATCTCCCCGGCTGCCACTGCTGCACCTTAGCTAAAGGGAGCACGTCAGGAATGTCTAGACAAGGTGGAAAACTTATCACAGGTATTGGAGAGGGAGAAAAAAGAAGTAAAAAGGAAGAGAAACAAAAAAACAGTAGTTTACATGATTATATGCTGCCTAAAGGAGACAGGCTGAGATTATATAATTCTCTGGGGAAGCTCTGCATGAAACAATTATATGTTCAATTAGGTGCGTGTTTTTTTTTTCTTAAAAAAAAGATTTGAATGCTCTAAAAAGTGTGGAGGAGGGTGGTGAAGTACTGAGCTAAAACCATTTTTTAAAAATCTCTGTGCTGCATACTGAGAGGGAGAGACAGCAGAGAATAGGATGCGTTTGACACGTGTCAGAGATATCAACAGCTCCAGTAACAATTTTAAGGAAATTAAATGGAAATTAAAGGGAAGCGTTTTAGAGCAGAAGCCCCAAAAGCACTTAAAAATATAGAACATCCGAGAAGCTGGGTGTCTGTCAGCAGTGGGAGGTCGGCTCCTTCCGTGGCCACTGTGCTACCCAGAGGGGGCCTAAGCCCAGGTCAGCGCTGAGACCTGGTGTATCCAGGGCTGTTCCAGGAGCCGCAGGAGCTCTGGGGTGGGTGGTTCACCCCACCAGGCAAAACCCCTTAAAGCCCAGCATAGTCTGGGGATGGAGGGAGCGTTGGGCCTCTTGGGAACTGGGTTATCAGCTTTCTTCATGTTGTGGTCTTTCTGATCACCTGTCTCAGCTGGTCGGAGGGGTTGGCAAGAGTGGGGTTTCTCTCCTTGTTGTCCTGCTCTGGGGGCCAGGGGGTGGCCCCAGCTCCTGGCCGCACTCTTCACCCATACTTCACAGTGAAGCTAAGGGGGCAGGATTTCTCTCCCTCTCCTCTGCTGCCTGCTCTCGGGGCCGGCGTGCCCTTGGGCAGGCAGAGCACCACGCAGATATGCGTATGAAGTGCCTGGAAGTGAGACTCCACCAGTCCAGCCTGACATTCTGAATTCCCTTTCTTACAGCCTTGCAAAGCCGTAACATGCAGAGCTGGGTGTGCCCAGTGCTCTCCAACTAAAATCCAAAGAGGCTTGGCTGTCATCACATAGCCGTGATGCCACGTGGCCTCTCTTTCATCCGGGCCTTTCTTTTCTCTCCCCTCTCCCCACTGCCCTCTCCCCACTGCCCTCTCCCCACTCCCCTCTCCCCACTGCCCTCTCCCCACTGCCCTCTCCCCACTGCCCTCTCCCCACTGCCCTCTCCCCACTGCCCTCTCCCCACTGCCCTCCCATTTTAGTCTCTGTCCCCATCACGGGTGTTTCTGTCCCTCCTAGTTAGAGCAGAGGCAGGCGTTACATGACCCTGTTGCTGGTGCTCGTAGAGTCCTGCTCTCATGTGGTGTGGAAGATCACGGAGCAAGCACAGCCCGACACAGAGTAGGCCCACGGAGATCCACACCGGGGGGCAAGCAGGGAACAGTGAGCATTCTGTCTGAGGAAATGAGAGGAAAAGGACTCTAGGATGTTTTCCTTTCCTTAGGAACACATCCCAGAGGAGAAAAAAAACACAAAAGGATGAGTCATTCACAGAGGATGTTGCCTTCTCTGAGATGCAGCTGCTAGTTTTTAATTCTGTAAATTTAATTGACCAGGCAAATAAATGAAAGAGGAGGAATGGTTGGATAGGATGTGTATTCCTTTCTGTGGGATAGCCACCTTCCTAGCAAGGATGCATGAGCCTGGCTGTTGGATTTTGGGTCTCTGAGCTCTGAGTTGCTTGTGTAGAGGTGTAGTTTGTGCACACAGTTCTGCAAGGCTTGGGGAATTGTACAACATCACAGTGGCAGGAAAAAAACAGAAGTAAATTTAATATTTTTCTCTTTTTTTGCATAAATACATTAAGATTAATCGGTATCCTTCAGACAAAGCCCTAGATACAGAACAGAGGTGATGCCAGCTGGAGGAGCAGTTGATTCACTGGAGGGCTGTGCTGCTATTCAGAGAGACCTGGGCAGGCTGGAGAAATGGGTGGGCAGGAACGTCATGAAGTTCCAGCAAGAGAAGCACAAGGTCTTTGGCCTGGAAAGGACTAACCCTAGGCCCCAGTAGACACTGAAGAGGCTGAGAGAGCTGTTTAGCCTAAAGAAGGCTCAGGGGGGATCTTATCCAAGGGCACAAATAAAAACACCGGAAATTTCATTTAAACATGAGGAAACTCTCAGTGTGAGAGGTGCAGAATACCAAAATAGGTTGCCTAGAGCTATTGTAGAGTGTACTCTTGGAGAGGCTCGAACCTGGACTTCTTCCTGAAGAATCTGGCCTATGTGACTGTGCTTGAGCAAAGGGGTTGGACCAGATGATCTCCAGGAACTCTTCCAAACTCAAGGATTCAGTGATTCTGTGGTGTGGTATTCCTAGCTGTTACCACTAAACAAGCTATTCAAATGTCAGTGAACTAAATGATCTAGTTAAAGAACTAAAACTCTGTATTTATATCTGTATTTATATCAAGGTTGTGCTTCCTTCTCATGGGGCTGGAGTGGCTTAGCTGAATCCAGACAGCCAGTCTGTCAATTGGAAAAGTAGCCCTTATCCACTTCCTCGAAGGTCCTGCCTTTGGCACGCTCTAAGTAGTAGAAAGTGGAGCACTGCAATGCAGAGCAAAGTGAGGGAGGTTTTATGATTTTTACATCCAGAAACTGTTTTTGTTATGTGAATAACAAACAGGAGCAAGACTGTAGCAGGATATTTTCCATATGTCAGGTCACAACATCTTCAGTTATCATCCAGTGTCCTGTGCTTTGGCTAGAATGAGCGTAGAAGACAGTTTTTCAGTGTTTATGCTACAAGATGCAGGGATTTGGTTGCATGTACGACAAGGGGCTTTTGGCAAAGGGGTACCAATACTTCAAATACAAATATAAACTACTTAATTGAAGAAGGAAGCAGTGTAGGAGGAAAAAGGCAGCCAGTATTGTGAATTGTTCAATCTGTACTGTCAATCTGCTTGTTTTTCCGATGCTTCATATGACTTTGAGGCTGAGATTTCAAGGTCTTACTGCATTAGTGATGATGGGAAGATGAGACTGTGTTAATGCTTGGCACTGCCTTCAGAGCATTTAGAGAAGCAGTTTCAAAACCTGACCGCAGTGCCAGAGCTGAGCAATAAGGCAAGGGACTCTCAAAGGCCAGGCTCTGCTCATGAAAACACGAGTCTAGTGGGGTTGCTCCAAGAGTGCGTACAGACAAGTCAAGGGCTCAACTGGCCAATTCTGTAGAGTTGAGGCTAAGGGAGAACTCAAAAAATGTATGAAAAAGGCATCACAAATTGAACCAACTTACGAGAAAAAACACACAGCTCTTGCCTTGAAAGACCTTTCACTTTCCATCTAAACCAGTAGTTGGGAACAGAAGTTCCTCCTGCACATGTTGTTTTAGGTTTGTCCACTGCGGGATTTCCTTTAAGGCCACTTCTGTTTCTTTTTGTTCTGTGCTGGGATGTCCTTGATAGGAGAACCAGTGCTGTGGTGCTGGTGACGGTTGCGCTTCTAGAAACCTTCAAGCAGAAACTGTGAAAACGTCAGAATTCTCTGTCAAATTAAGTTTTTTGAAAGCATGGAGCTGTAATGTAGCAGAAAACAGCTTTACAGCAATTTGCCTTTCTCGCTGCAAAGCCTTGGCTGAGTTTCTCATTCAGCTCACAGGACTCAACATTTTTTGTTTACCTTGCTTAACACAAGAAGAGTAGGCATATCCTGCTGCTCTCCTTGTGAACAAAGGATATAGCTTTCTAAGTGCAACTTAGGAGTGGAATATAGTGTCCCCATTCCTCACATTCCCCCAGCGACCTCCTGAAGACTTCTAATTGAGATCAAATACAAACTACTTTACTCTCACTAGTATTTGAGAGCCAAGGATTGCCTTGCGGTTAAAGCAGATTTGGCCAAGAGTCTCGTGTTCAGTCCAAGCTCTGCTAGCAGCAGTCTGTGACACTGACAAATAATCTTTTCCTGGTATAAATATGTATGAATTCCGCCAGCTCATACTTTTCTATAATTAAAGCTAATCACGTCCCTGGAATATTTTGTTAAATTGGGCTCTTCTAAATACTTCTAGGGGGCTGCAGCAGCAGCGGTAATGTGGGAAATGCCAATGCACTCGCAGCTGTGGCAGTCGAGGTGTTAAAAGATGCCGTTCTGACACTGCTGTCTGATATACTGCTCTTATTTCTGATAGCACTAATGGTGCTGTCAGAGAAAACCAGAACAAATGGAGAAGACGTTACTCAGTCTAGAAAGAAAATTATGATGGTCATAAATGAAAGGGAAAAGAAGATTGAAATTCCTTCTGCCAGGCACCTCCAGGCCTGCTGTACTGTCTCATCTGCAGCCTGGAAGGGTGTTGGGCAAGACCTGGACCCTAACGAACTTGGTGTGTTTTGGCCTCGGTATTTTATACAGTTACCTGTGTCTGTAAATTAGAACTGCACCAAACGGTTCTTCCCTTACAATGTTACCATCCTTCTGCAGGAATGAGCGGTAGTTTCCCATAGTAGAAAAGAGTGATGGTAAAACCTGCTTTGGCTGTTTGGTCTTGCCATGAGTTGCATATTCTGGGGGTCTGGAGGAAGAAGTGATTCCAAGACGTGAAGCTAATGCGAAGCTGAGTTCCCTGGATGCGCAGTGTGTCCCGTGTCGGTGGATGGAAACGAGTCATGAAATGAGTGGGGTTCCTGGAAGATGAAGTGCAGTAACTGGGAGCTGTTACAAGTACTGGTGGGCTTGGTCAAGAAGTGTGTGCTGTCGTGGGAGGAAAAGATTACTCAGTGTTTGTGCGGGTTAAGACAGGAACAGAAGTCAGGGCTGGACCCCATCTCCCCCTCACCAAAAGTGCTGGGTTTGAGATGGGTGGGTTTTGAACCTCTCTCTCAAGTACTGCATCGGGAAGAACATTTTGCTTTTCTGTTAATTTGGACAGATTTCCTCCTGATTTTTCACAAGGGTCAGATTACCTTGGCAGGTGAATGCGGCTACCGGTATCGAGCTGCAAGCTGCAAACAGTCCCTGCAACCAAGGCTCTGTTCTTCTTTGACTTAGCAGGGAATGTCGCCTCCAAATCATCCATCTTCTGGGATTACTGATTGATAGGAAAGAGCACATCAGGACCAGGCTTGCTATAGCTCTCTGCCCTAATTAGCTTTGGATGCTAGAGAAGAGGAGGAGGGGAGTAAAGAGGAGTAAGCCAAATTTTGTTTCGTGGGACTTCTGAAATTTCTGTTTTTCTTTCTTGAAATCAAAAGTGAATCACATTTGGCTTTATGATGAAAGTACTGGGGAAAAAAATGGTCATAGCATATTCCTTCTCATTCCAACTGCATTTTTTTCCTACAGAAATGTAAAAAGTAAATAATTCAAAAGAAACCTTAAAGTATAAAAATCAAGGACTTGTTACAGGTATGTCCAACAGGACATTTCAATTTCATTTTTCCCACTGAAAGTTTAAAGTCATCCTTCTGCAGAGTAATGGTTTTGATGAGTCAGTGTTGCCCTGCGCGGACCTCTGCAGCGGTGGTGTTTGAGGTTGGCATTAGATCAGGCTCGGAGGAAATCAGCCTTCCTGTGGGCTGGTTACTACTTAGGTGTTGCCTCTGCTGTTACCTTCATGTTGCAGAGTCCTTCCCTGGTATTCATTTATGCAAACTTCTCCTGCGGATGCCTTGGTGCAGGATCCTTTAAGAACAGGGCTCTTTTTTGGAATTAGAATTATTTAGTAAGGCCAAGTCCTCCTGAGAAATGTAGTTTGTGCAGCCACAGGCCCTGCAGACCTGAAAGCAGGTCAGTGCAAGGCTGTCGCTGAGGGAAACGCTGCAATCAGCAGAGTGAGGGTAAATTTGGCAGGTGCTGTCTGGGGTGCTTAAAGCTGAGTTTGGGGAACAGCTGGGACTCCGGCTTAGCTGAATGAACCAGCTCTGCCTTTCTGAGAAGGCTGTGAGATAGAAGGCACCTGTGTTGCACATCACTTGCAGCACCTGAGCCTCGTTAGAGGCTTCAGGCTTTAATTCAGGACACCATATGGAAGCAAAATCATTGGTAAGGGGGTTACTGCAAGAGGAGGAGTTGCTTTTGTATTTGGCTGGCCACAACTTACACAACACCTAGGAAATCCACAGTAAGTCTGGTGTTGCCGTGCTCCCCAACCCCATCGTGGTAATGCGCCCGTTGGTTCATTAATCAGTGCGGATTCACTCTAGGGATGCTGAGAGAACTGATTTATTTCAGGTTAGGTCCCTAGGTCAGGTTTGGCCTCTTTGCCTCCTGCTCCCTTTGAACTAAAAGCAGAGGGAGTTACATGGAACTCACTAGATGCGGCCAATCTTTCAGCTAAAGGATCTCACGGGGCCTCCTTGCAGCGAGGCCTCATGGCTGCTCCTCGTCTGCAGCTCTGGTGCAATGTCTGAGCTCCGAGAGGAAGGACCCTGGAGGTAACGGGCGAGAGGAAGGGGCTTGTGCATGGGGGTGATGTTGTCATCCGCGACAGGGGACACGGTGCTCGGCAGTGTTGCGGACGCTGTGTGAATAACGCAGGACAGAGCATCTTGTGCTGCCCCGAAGCCGTTGCAATGAGGAGGCTGCATGTGGGGATCCAGATTCCCACTGCGTGGATGTTAAAGATGAGGCTGTGGAGGAATCCTGCCTCTCTACCGACCACAGCTGGTCACTGGGAGGTTTGCCTTGGGAAGGAAGTCAGAGTGTTTCAAGCTGGCTTTTTTCCCCCTCTGTAAGTCTATTCAGAATGTCTCTTTATTAAGCAAAGACATGTCAGGGAGGTGGAGTTTAGCGAAGAACATTCCAAAAATAGCTTTAAGTGGAGCACAACATACTTGGGTTTTAATGAGGGGATCTGCAGGAGACGGCAGTTTTCGGGGGTGGCGCGGAGACACCCGGACCTCCCGCTCGGCGTCACCGCGGGCCGGGGGCTGCCGGTTGGGTACCGGGAGCAGCAAACGGTTGCCATGGAGACGTACTCCTGCCGCGGCTCCCGCTGCCGGGCCCGGCCCGGGCTTCCTGGTGATGCCGCAGCTTCCATGGAGCCTGACGGGCTGGGCCCAGACATCAGGCAAGCTCTGGGGTGAGATGTCCCATCAAAAAGTGCCCAGCATGGGGCGACGCTCTGAGCTCCAGACTCGGGCCTGCGAGGAGACCCAGAGTCACGTCAAGCAAATCCTGAGTAACCTTCTCAGGCTTTATAAGCCAAAGAGGGACATACGGAACAGCTCAGCGGATCTGATTAGAGATCTTGGAGTTCCAAAGAAATGCAACCAACCAGTCTAATTTTCTAGCCTATGGCATGACCTAGAACAAGTCTGGACAGAGTCATTTCCTTCAACCGCAGAGATCCAGTCTGGCCTCTGTGGACACTGTAAAAACCTTGAGAGGGATCTGGGGGGCTGCAGAGCTGGCTCTGCCAAGCCACAGCCTGGGGCGACTGCATTGCCCGAGCCGCAGTGGTGCTCAGAGCTGGGCAGCCCCGTGTCTCTGGGCTTTGCGAGGCTCTTTTGCTCTGCAGAGCAGTCTCTTGTGTAGCCGGGAGTCATTGCAGGCTGTTTTGGATGGTGGTTTCAGTCCATGTGAGCAATGCCGGCACCTTGTGCCTGCAGTTTTTGTGACCCTGCCTGAGATCGACCTCAGCTGGGTTCTGGTCTTGATGCCTCTGAAATGGAGTATTTGATGCAAATGCAACAAGTGTGGGAATTCTGCTCCCAAAGGCATGTCCTGTCACATCCTCCAAGGACATGCGGGCTCTGTCCCTTGCATTCCTCTGCCCAGGCTCCGGGCGAGTTCTGGAGCCCTAATCCCTTCCTGGCTGGATGCGCAGGGAGACTATTGTTCCCTGGGTGGCTAATGGGGATGTGGGGAAGAGATTTCTCTGCCCAGATGCCTTTCGTCCTGCTTTTTACTGCCGTCTCGGTCTCCCGTGGCAGCTTAGGTTTAAACATCTGGTGCTGAGAGTTATGGGGAGATCCGAGTCTGCCAGTCAGGCAGCTTTACTGTGCTTTGCTTAAGCATCCTTATAATGTCTTCTGTTAAGAGTTTAAGCCCAAAGTAATGTATGTGACTCAGATTTATTACCAAAGAATCCCTTGGCTCTGGTATTTTGGTCATTCACAGCCTTTTAATTGAGACGCCTAGCAGTGCTGTAACCCGGTTCCCTGCTCTCCGGGTGTCTGCGCTCGGTCCCCGCGAGCTGCCGCTTCCCGGCGCCGGAGCGGAGCCCGTAGCAACCGCGCGGCTGCAGCGCTGGCGTGGGCAGAGACACGGCTCGTTTCTAAAATTGTCTCCAGGAGCCTTTTGCACGGCTCCGCGTCGCCCAGGCGGACGAGCCGGGTGGTATTTTATATGGTGTCACTGTTTGTTTAGCTAACGAGGGAGGAAAAAACAAGGAGCTGGAATCCCCGGCGCTGCGGAACAGCTGTCAGCAGGCTGCCCTCGGCGAGCTGAGCTGGGCCCAGCGGCTGAGCCGTGCTCCAGAGGGTGCGCGTGATCCCTGACTCCTGTCGCAGGCCCCTGTTCCTGCCCGCCTGCAGCAACCGTGACCCGCAAACGTCTCGGGAGTCTCTCCTCTGGAATAACTTGCCCACAAAAACGTGTTTCCCTTCCTCGCAGCCTCACATCTAATGTGGGCTTCTTCCCCTTGTAGTTTTTATGTGATGCTGAGGGGAGCAGTGAGAAGTTCCTGTCTGAAGGATCTCTGCTGGAGAGCAGAAAGCACAAGGAAAACAATAAAGTGTCTTCCTGCCCCAACTTCTAGCTGGCTGTTCTGACTTCAAATGCCAGCTGCCATCGTTTCCACATGGGCCCGCCACATGAAAAGCACCACTAAACAGCCCTCCAAGTTTCTCAACAGAAACACAGCAGCTAAATATATTTAATATGTGGGTATTGTTCGTCTTGGCTTTAATTTCCTGTTCTCAAGAGGCTTAGGAATTTAAACCCATGAATCATTATTGAAATTGTTAGTGCTTGTAGCCTTTTTCAGAAATGGAGATAAAGCAGCTGATATTAATGGCAGCTTAGGACAAATTTGACTATAACAACTCCATGAGTTCGCTGCTGTCCCAATGATTCCACTTGGTTTCTAATGGTGAAGCAAGCTGCCAGAAAACAGCAAGAGGTATAAGATGAGTCTCTCACAGGTAAATAAGATGTTACTCATTAGCAAAAACTAACCACAAGATTGAAGCCTAGGCCAAGATGAAAAGACTTGGAGAACTCGTAGAAAGATCCTAATTAATGATTGTAATCAGGAATGAAATGAAGACTACTTGGCGGTTTGTTTTCCGTATTTATTTGGTTTTAGTTCTGGAACGTCATAGAATCAGTAATTTGGGTTGGAAGTGGCTTCTAGAAGTCTTGTCCAACTCAGTTCTCAAAGCAGGGCCAGCTGCCTTGTTGATAATTGGAATATCCAGAGGAAAGAAGTTTGGTTGGTTTGTACCTCTGAATAGTGCAGGAGCAGGAAAGCAAGGCATCTGCAAGGCCTAAGTGTTCCAAGAGATGGTAAATGCTTGGAAAGAATAAACTTGGTCCTCTCAGCAGTCTTCACGTAATGACTGATAGATGCACACGTGCTGTTTTGGGTGAGGGCTCACAAAATAAAAGGGTTAGGCTACACTAAGAGGAAGAAAGATAATAAGAGACTGAAGAGGGGCCTAAACCCCCAAATACTAAGAAAGGAATGAGTCGAATCTAGGTGTTACTTGGATACAGAGTTATATCTTTTGTGTAACCCTGTACACTGTCTTTGTCAAAAATGCCAGTAGGTGCTTAAGCTCTTGGATAGCTCAGGAGTGTTGGGATCTTCCACAGCAAATGCGTAACTCCAGCTCCATCAAGCAATGACTGGAAAATTACCCATCGCTAGAAAACTGCCCGTTACCAGAGGTCATCTTGCTGGAGAGTTGGTGGAAGAGTTCTCAACAAACAACATAGCTGGAAGGATATCCTGGTTGTCAGTTGTGGCAGATGAACACAAAAGGATTCAGAAGGGACTCCTGGTCCATCCAGACAGGGTCAAGCGGGAAGGACAGAGGGTGTGATGGTTCTCTACGGCCTTGAGAGGTTCCTCCCTTTTTAACTAAGGAGCTATGTGCCTGTTCTGGTCTGTCTGGCATCAGTCTGGATTCAGAGTAAAGCCTCTCTTGGCCTGCTTATTCCTGGTGACCTGATTTTAAGGAAAAGTCTCTCTGACTCCTTCCCTCCTCTGTTCTCTGTCATCACTTAGATGGAGCAGTCTGGCCCGTGACCACGGCTCCTGCGCTCACAGGCGCTCCAGGGACGAGCCCTCGCAGACCCGCGGCTCTGCTGGGGCCTCGAGGCTGTCTCCCCATCTGTTTGTTTAATGGCGCGCGGCGGCTCCAGCTCTGACTTCACAGCCTCAGGCTGGGGATCCGCTCTGATGTTCAGGCCAGCCAGCTATTCTTCCGAGACGAGACTGTGTCTGGTGCCGCCTGGGCCAGAGATGGTTCAAAATTCCTTGTCTAAATCCCTTTATGGTTTAAAGTGTTGTTCTCGGATCTCGGGATTCACAGCAAGCTGGCACAAGATGATTTGTTTGTTTTCTGCTGAAGCAAGGGGCAGGCCTCAAAGTCCAGAGGCCTCTGATGCAGCGAACAGGCTGCTGTCTCGGAGCTTGGGGACCAAGGGTCTTTGCTGGCTCTGCCACTCATCTTGCGGCCAACCTTAGCCAAGCACCTTTATTCTCCTGTCCACTGCTTCCTGCAGGCGCAGTGTGAACACTCAAGAAACACGGTGATCCACTGGTGCCCTTGGTGTTTGCAGGCTTCTGTAATGCTGAATGCAAGTTCATGGTGATGGTGACAATGTTATATATGGTTTGTGGAGCCTTTAGCAATGTGGGAAACGTGACTTGCTGTGTTTGCCAAGCAATCCGGAGCAAACGGGCTCAGGAAATGCCCACAGCAAAACGGACCATGCAGGACAGCAGGGAGCTGCCCGGTATCTGGTGAAGATCAGGTAGTTAATAGAGGAGCGTGGCAGAAAGAAGCAAAAGTGAGGCCTGGCTTGAAGTGGGTCACCTTGTAGTGGCTGCCAGGCAGCACCTGCACCCAGAGAGTAGGGGAACGTGCGAGCAGAAGCAGAGCAGTGGTGCTAAGGTGCCCAAAGGATGCCTGGAGAAGGTCAGAAGTCAGAGAGTTGTGGGGCTTTGGGGAACAGACACCTCCGTAAAAGGCTGCTTTCAAAATCCTCCTTTTCTAGTAGGAGGCTGCATGGTTGCTCTGCACCATGTCCTCCTGTGCCTGGTGGCCCTACTCAGAGGGGAAGGCTCCCGCAAGGGAGGTGGAGGAGCTGGAGATGCGTCTCATGCTCAGCTGACTCTCCTTCTTTCTCCTCAGCCAATGCTTTCCCCAAAAGCTTTGGTTTTAGTGTCCCATAAAATGAGGGGAAATGCACCCCCCTCCTGGGAGGGAATGAGGGAAATATTTGGGCTGCCCATAATTCCTTATTAGCAATTTCCTTATGTTTGTTTTGGAAAGGGAGATGATGTGTGGTAATTCCAGCTTGTTGCACCTCACACTGCATTTTATAGGCAGACCAAAGATATTGCCCAAGCAGTTGGATTCTGTGCAGAGGCCCTCATATCAAGTGGGGTCCTACGCTCTCATCTGCTACCCAGGGCACTTTCTGAAACAGGTGACGCAAAGGTTTTCCAGAAGCCCCAGCTTGCCATAGGAACAGGAAAAGATGCTTATGGGGCCCTGGAGAAGGAGGGCCTGCATTAAAGCCTGATTCCAATGGCACAAGATCCAAACCTCCTAAAAAAGAGGGTCTTGTGCTTTCACGTGCTTTATTTGATTCCTTTGGTTTGAGATCTGGTTTATGTGTGTTTTTTAAATGAGTGGGTTCTCAGCGTAGAGAAACTTGAATCCTTAAGATGCTTTCAGTCTAGCACCCCTAAAAATGACTGGCTTGAAGCACCTTATGGTGGAAGTCAGAGCGGCTGAAGCCCCTGTGACAGGGGAGCGCTCAGAGGCCTGGAGGGAAGCAGGACTACTGTGCCAGCTGCAAGACCTTCGGGGCGGGAGCAGCTGTGGATGCGTTGCAGGGCATCCTCCCATCTGCACAGCGTGACATCTTTTGCAGTGTGTTGTAGATGGATTGTGCAATGAGTTGTCTGAATTCCTCCGTATGCATTATGGCAATGGGGGACAAGCCAGTTTTCCCCACTGTAAAAATCTCCCTCTGCTCTGGCTCACCCGGAGGTGCTCAGGAAAGCTGGCTGCTCTTCCCTCTGATTCTCCCAACCCTTTTTCCTTCTCCAAAAGCAGCAGCCTGTATCTTTCTCTCACCCTGGCAGATGGGTTTCAATTAATGTTGTGTGCAAGGCTGTTGCTGCTACCTGCTATTTTAGCAGGAAAAGACCCTGCATGCCCAGAACAAAGCCAGAGGACACCAAGCGGAGTGTGAAAGAGATGACAGAAGTGCAGCGAGATCCTCCTCCTCCCCTCCCTCTTCCTCGCCCTGTGATTCAAGGCGTAGGGGCTGGTTTGTGAATGAGGAGCTGAGGCTCATTCAGATGCGGCAGCGGCTGCCAGTGAGACCAAGTTAGCGATGGAAAGGTAGCGATTCTCTGGAGGGGCTGAATTCCTCGGGATTCCCTGGTGCGGGATGTATGGAAGGAACCAATGACGTATTACAGACGTGCAGAGCTTTGATCTTATCTTTTTTAATTTTTATTTTATTTACTTTGGTGTTGTCCCCCCTCCTGAGGTGAGGACTGTGTTGCTGAAACCCCGTTTTGCAAAGGCCACCATGGCTGGCGGAGCCAAGGGCAGGAGCCCTGGCCAGCAGCAGTACAGTGTGTCCTGGCATGTTTTCGGAGCCTTCGAAACACCTGTGTGGCTCTAGCTAGAGGTAACGCAGTGAGTAATAGCTTAATGTAAGGCCAGTAATGCCTCTGCTATTGCTTGGGCAGCCTCTTGCATTACCCTTTTCACCTGCATTAGTGTGACAAGACCCCAAGAGCCTTTTGCACCGGCAGCCACTGGAGTCCTCCAAGGAAAACTTGGAATTCTGCTTGAGGCCACCATGCCTGCTTGCATGGGGAGGTCTGGTGTCCTGCTGTAATGCTTTCGATGGAGGCAGGGAGACTGGCACCCTGCCTATTTGGGGGCAAAAAGGGAAAAACACAAACCTTTATGATTTTCTTTGGTGCAACGCATAAGATTTATCTCTCTGTTTAAAAAAAAAAAAAGTGTGTGTATATGTATATTTCCTTTTTTCCTCCTTTGAGAGAAACATACACACGGTGTTTTTATTTTTATTGAGAAATACAGATTTGGAGCCACCTAGAGAAATAGCCTGAGTCTGTTAATGGGACAGGAAGTTTTGGAAAATCCTGTGGAATATTATGGCATTCTAAAGATGATCACAGCAACCTGTAGAAATTTGGAGCAGGAAGCATGCGTGGGCAAAGGATTTGTTTAATGTCAGGGTGTAACATGGCAAATCGGGAGCTTTGTGGTGTTTTCTGTTCCAGATACAATATTTCACATTTGTCCATAGATTCCTTAAAACCTGTGGCGTATTCGTGGGCATTTGGGCTGTGTGACTCGCATGGGGAGGGCAGCAGCCAAACTGTGTCCCAGGGGTGCCCTGGGAATGGGGCAAGGAGATGCCAGTCTGCTGTAAGTCTGCACTACAAGTACTTTTTCTCTCCATCTGCAGAATCTATTACGGGGCTAAAACAAATGGGTACTTCTGATAATTTTAATGTTTAATATTCTGGAAAATTTAAAAAAAAGTGAATGAAAATTGTTCATCTGTCCTTTAAAAGCAAACTAGGGAGGGTGGGCTGGCAAAAAGGCCCATAAAGACTGAACTCCTAAAGTAATATCTGAGTCTCTCTTTTTTCTTATAAGTTAGTTTGCCAAATTTTTTGCTAAGACTTTTTGCACTGATCTTGTACAGGAAAACATTGCAAAATATTGCATTCTCCTTGGATGATAACATTGTTTCCTGCCCAGCTTTCATACGGGCCATGCAGTCCTTTAGCCTCCATTCCTGGGGCCGCTCTACTCAGCTATTTGCCTTTTCTGGTGGGTTGGACGCTGACGCTTCCTCCTGGATACAGGGATTGGCAGAAACCCCTCGGAGCATGGACACAGCGCAACCCGAATGCTTGCTGCTCTGCAATGACCAGACCAATGGGGTTACATTGCTTGCAATCTTTGGCCTTTTTTTTTTTTTTTCTTAAATCCAGACTTCTGGAGTCTTAATTAGCTGACGGTGAACATAAGCTTGCTTGATATGTGATGGTTTTGATGGGGAAATAAGAGATGGATGTGACGACTAGAGGTGCTCAGGAAAAGCCTTTTTTTTTTTTTTTTTTTAACCTGTATTAAAATTCCAGGGTTGATGTCTTTGTTTTATCCTGAAGCTAAGGTGAAAACTCAAAACTTTAAATGTTTTCACAGTGCCCTCAAATCATCACTTAAGGAATACATTGTATTTATGTTGCAACAGTGCCAGCTTGCCCATGGCTGTGGTGTGCCAGTGTCTGCTGCGAGGTGGCCTGTCCCTCTGCCTCTTCATGCCCTTATTCCTGCTGGGCTTTGCCAAACTGCTGCCCAGGACTGTGCCACGGCCGTGCCGAGCCCGGAATCAGGACTTGTAGGGGAGGAGCAAAGCAGATACCAGGAGAGAAAGCGAGAACTCACATGCTGGGAGCGCTGGCTCCCTGCTAGCCAGAAGAGCTAGTGGTGCTTCCCACTGCTCCTCACACTCTGCGTAGCCTCTCTTTGCCCTGGCCGGGGGTTATTGAGATGGGAAGGGCTGGAAATGCTCCCGCAGCTGTGGGAATAGCACTGATGTCCCAGCCCACCTGCCCTCCGCACGTGTCGTGGGAGCCAGACCCTGCGCTGCTTCTGTCTCTTGCCTGTAATTTGCACAGGAAAACAGAGATAATGGCAGCCTTGTGAGTAGCCGGAGTTAATTTGGGTCCAAAACGCGCAATTACGGAGACACGGGTTGCCTGGGCAGGGCTCCGTCCTGGTCCGCGCGGTCGACCTGCAGCGTGGCTGCACTCGCCGTCCTTGTGTGCGGCGAGGGAGGCCACGTAATGAGCTAGATCGCCTCGAGAGGGCCTTTCCAACCGTAACCGTTTGGGATTCCCTAATGGATTTGGTTCGGTGCTCTGTGCGAGCACCTGGACTTGGCAGCTGCAGCTCGCGGAGATCAGGGCTGGGAGCACTCGGCCTGGCTCTAGGGGATGGGTGTTCCCGTAAGCCCTCAGGAGCCCCGTGAGGGGTGCCTGGGTGACAAGGAGCCAAGGAGATCACTGAAAACAACAGTGTTTTGCTCGGTCCCGCCAAGCCCAGGGTAAACCTGGCAGGGCACTACCCCCAGCTGCTTCTTGCCCCATCCTTCCTGGTGTGTTTTCTATGCGTCACTGTGGGACCACCACGAGATCATGTCATACGAGATGTCATTACCTGCCTGCCACCAAGGGGGAATTTTCTGCTTGGAACAGCTCCCTCCTTGTTCCTGATCCCGTTATCCAGCACTTTTCCTCCTTTCCTGTCCAGGTCCTTTGGCAGGCCCTGTGGAGCAGCGGCCAGCCCAGGAGCTCCCTGCTCTGTGGCAGCCCCTGCAGAAGCACAGTGGGTTGTTGGCCAAGTGCTGGGAGCTCATCTGGCTTCCGAGCACGGAGGAGCCACCTCGGGCCCCGGGATGACCTGGAGTTGTGTGACAGGCAATGGGAAAGGCAGACACCGGCCCCAGCTGACTGGCAGCACGAACGATGCTTTGCCCTTTGAGCTCTGTGTGCGACTATAACAGGTTTATGCATGTGATATTTGGTGGGGTGGAACAGTTATATCACTTCTTTCCTGTCATGCCTCATAAAAAGGCTGTTCCCAGAGCAGTTGTTTCTGGAAATCTAGGAATACGTGAATGGAGACACAGCATGCTGGTGGTGTGGGCACCCCTCCTAAAGCAGCCCCCAGAGGGATGGGAGCAGTTGGCACTATTACAGTTTTGAGAGCTGCTGTAGGGTGCCCAAAGCAAACAGCTTCCTGCAGGTCAATACAGTATCCTGTGTGACTGGCTGAAGTCTGGAGCCTTCTGTACCTTGCTGTGTCCCCCTAAGGAGTCACCACACGGTACCAGCAGTTCTCGGAGCATGTCAGACGTGACCTCTGTGCCCTCTTCCCCTGAGCCCTCGCAAGGAAGGATGAGATCTGTTTGCCATGCCAAGGTGCTGCCAGGGTGCCCTAGTTAACGTTTCAACAGTGTTTGGAAGTATCTATAGCATTAAACTAATCTTTATAGCACTCTATAAATAGCTGTTATTTCTTTATGGCAGGTTCGTGGCCGCATGTGTCGGCTGTTGTGATGCAGCCACAGGGCTTTTCCTACATGACTCCCAGGAGAAAAGGGGTGTGTGCTTTTCCTTGGTCCTTGGAAAAATGCTTACCCTGTGTTACCTGAGAAAACCCCTCCAGATGGTTATCATTGGAAGGGGAGGTGGGACTGATAACGCCATTAGTGCCTCTTTCTTTGAGGAGCCTGGCAAGGGGAGCTAATCCAGGAGTGCAGGTGCTCCGCCACCCCGGCAAGAGGGGCAAGGGTCTTGCTCTGCTTGCTGCTTTGTGCTTGATCTCTGTCTCCCTCGCGTAACCAGAGGTTCCAGGGTGAATCTTGTGTATCGCAGCTAAGCTGACGGCAGCAAAAGTGTGGAATTAGCAATGGATTCCTCTACTGTCAGCATCTTTGGGAGCACTTCTCCCCGCACCCCCAAAAAACCCTTTTCCTTTGTGCATTGATCCTCACTGCAGTGAGACAGAAGAAATTCGGTTACCTGCACTGCTGGCACTGAGAGCTGGTGGCAGCGTGAGCCGCGCTGTTGGAACCCAAACCAGGCAGCAAGCTGGGAGACAGGCAAGGCTAGGGATGTGTGTTTCTGTGACACTTGCCTGGGCAGTGTTGGTACGGAACCGCTGCGAGGCACAGCAGGGACACAGCCCCGGACCCAAGGGTTTGTTCCATTTGATAATGTGCCCTTATGCATCTCACGTTGCTTCTGGACAATGGCAGGAGGCAGTGCCCTCGCGTGCAGGGACAGGGCAGTGGCAGGCGGTGAAGGATGAGCTGTAACCTGGGCAGCGCTGGGAGGCAGGAGGAAGAGTGAGCAGAGGGAAGGTGGACAATGCGGGGTAGAGCGTTTGCTTAGCCCAACCCATTGGCATAAAGCTAGGAGTCCACAGTTCAGTCGGAGGTTTCCAAGATGACAAAAACCGAAAGCTGCAATAATTTGTTAGGCGTAGAAGGTTCCGTTTTGGCATTATGCTTTTTGTACTTTTAACATTTAAAAAAAGGTAAACATACGCAGTAGTGTGATTTCCTTCATGGGCCCAGAGAGGCTCACATGGTGGTTTCCTTTGTACACCTGAGTACCAACCGTTGTCCTGCCAGCCCCTGCCCCTTCTGGGAACGGCCACTTTGCCAACGGCCACTGCAGGGACTTCCCCAAGCCGGTGCTGCCCTCTGCATGAGGGTGGCCACTGTGAAGGCAGTACGGGAAGGAACCCGAATGGAAGTAGATGAGCCTTGTCCCAGAACTGGGTTATCAGGACGATGACTAAGGGCTGGCAAAGGTCAGTCCCTCTGCTGCCTCCCTGCATTTTTTGTCCCCATGCCTAGGTGACAAAGGAAAGGCCTGTCCAGTCACTTTACTATCCGGGAATGACGGAGCACTTGGCTGGCCTGAGCTAGGGAGAAGCCCACCTGCCACCCACATGAACTCAAGGAATTGGTCAGCCAGCTCCCACCTGCCTTGGGCTGCTGACCAGGAGCATCTGCTGAGATCCTCGCTGTCCCTTTTTCGCACCAAATACTCTGTGGGTGTCAACTTTACCCGGGTTTGCCAGGGCAGACCTAGAGTGCGTGTGTCCCAACATGCTGCAAATGGGTAGCTGCTGAGGACAGATGCAGTTACGTCCCTATTCCCCTGGCTTGTGATCTCTCTGAATTCGGTTTTACATTAGCTGCTCATACTAAATGCAAGATAAATAGAGTAAGTGAAAAGAGGTGTGGAGACTGTAAGATGGACCCTATTGCCTGATTGCTAAACAGGTTGGAAACTAGCAGGCTGTGGTCTAGTTTGGAGTGAAGATAGGTAGGTTATCCTCTTGAGCTGGTGTCTTCCAAACTGAGCCAAGATATCATCACAGAAAGAGTATTTATAAGACTGCTGTTCTCTTCTGCTGCAGTAGAAGGAGGGCAATTTCTACTTCCAGTTTCAGTAATAAGATAATTCTTTTCTGCATAGGATTGAGTAGTGTAGAAGTATGACTTCACAATGTGGGGACTGTGGTATTCCTGTCTCAGGTGTGAGCATTTCTACCAGGATTTTTATATTTTCTAACCTTCTCTCTCCTAACTTCCATTCTTTCTAAAATATATCAAGTATCCGCTTGATGACGCACTTCAGAACCTGATTTTTGCTTTGCTTGTACAAGTCTGTCTTTCAACCTTTGTGAAGTCCTCATTGTAGGAATGAGCTACAGAAGAGCCAGATGGTCTGGCAGAAGTCCAGTTACCTAAGAAACCTGGTGCTGAGAACCTATCAGAAGTTGTTTCCTCTGAAGATTGCAGTCAGTGGGCCTTATTCTAATAACTGGCTTAAAGTCAACATCTATCTGTCCGTAGTTATTCCTCCCTTGCCATAATTAATCTACAAAGTCCAGCCTGGAATCAGTATAACTCACCTTGAGACCCCTCCTTTCATCAAGTAGCGTTTCTCCTCATGACTCCTTCAGAGCTCTGTTAGGTCTTGCATGTGTTTTTTTTCCCCAGGAATGTTGTAGTGAAAAATCGTTAGGGTCTTTTCCTTTCCTCTTTCCTAAAGCACCTGGGGAAGCTGGAGCTACTCTGAGGTAACTCTTTATGGAATCACAGAACTCTTCTTAAAATTGTTCATTCCTTCGTGGGTAGATGAGGATTAGGATGTGTTTTCCTGTGTGCTTGTAGTCCCTTCATGGCCTGGATCACCCCAGTATACCTACTGTGTGCCAAGTAGTCTCTATAGGTGTGACGTTTTCAACATGTACCTGGGGAGGATAAGTTAGTGTGGTGTTTCTTGTTTGATTTTCCCTCAAATGGGCTAAAACTCTGACAGTAACTGGGTCCCTGCTGTGAAGTGACATAAATATATTCTATCATTCAGTGAAGGTGTAATGGGTTAAGCTCATCTTTGAGACCATCAAAGAAGGGATTGACCATTTTCCCCCAAGAAGCAGGCTCTTCTGCTCAGAAGAGCTTTTGTTTATAGTTGTTTCCTTTTTCCGTAGCATGTTTGAAATAACATTAAATTTTTCATCTTGATTCAGAACCAAATCAAGTTGGAGATTTTCTTCAATGGAAAATCTAAAGCACGCTTGGTTTGACTCAGCTGATTCATTCATGTTTTGAATACTTATTTTTCCTTTCAGGGTTAGGTACACTACATCTTGAACCGGAATTTTTCAATTTTGAAAATTTCTGCTTATTGCTTAGGACAGCAATCTCCATCTCAGAGGGGGATAGCAGAGGGACCAAGAGGTGCATGTGATGGAGTTCCCACATGTTGAACAAAAATTTACCCTAGAGAGATGATTCCTGCCAACATCCTTCTAACACGGAGGAGGTGATTTAATGACTACCTAGTATTGTGCTCCATACTGGGAGGTCTGGTACATGAGTTGATTTTTGGTACATAGATAAGAACTGATTTTTCTTTCTGCACAAGGCTATGACTGTGAACTCTGAGTCTTGGTAGCCATCTGGCTCTGTTGCCCTTTGCAATGTGACCTGGTTGTTGGCAGAGATGGGTCTCGTGTGTCTCTGTCAAAGCTCTACCTCCAAGACATCCCTCTTTCTCCACAGTCCATGTTGTTGCCAAGCCTTTTCCTGCTGCTGTGATTGCTCTTGCGTAATCGTTTCACTAAAGAAGCGTATCAGAATTACTGAGTGAAATCGGACACTCCCTCTGCAGATGTGAAATTTATTGTCTGCTCGTGCCTTTGTGCTGAAGCTGGGATCTTGGGTTTTAAAAATCCTCCTTCTCCTGGCTACGTGGGAGTTTCCCCTAAAGATGTGGAATGTTTACTGCATACCAAAAGCAAGATATTATGCAGACGCGAGGCCCAAACACCTACAATTTCTAAACCGCATGTGGCCTGTGTGGATTTCCTTGTGCTGAATTCACATGGAAACACAAACACATGTGGCGTTTTTGTTGCTTTTCTAGGAAATCACTGAGCGCAGCCCTGCGAAATAATACTTCCTACTGTTCGGTGCGCTATGTGTGGGGGAAGGTAGTGCCTTTGTGTCCCGGGCTGCTGGAACCGCGTGCCAAGGCTCATGAGTCATTCCCCCCAAGTGTCTGGCTTTCCAGGAAGGCAAATCCCGATTTTAGAACCTATCAGAGGCTGAAGAGGACTGTGGGGAAATAATAATGGAAAGGTCATCAAATGTTATCAGAACTGGAGGTTTCCAATGGGGATCATGCCAGGAAATGCCTGATTAGAAATAGGAGACACTGTGTTATGTCAAGGCAGCTGGAGGGAGGCCAGCAGGATATGAAGTGGATTCAGGCTGCTCTAAGTAAGGGTGAAGTGAGTTGGCAAGGTGTGAGGAGAGCAGGCTGCAGAAGGAATGTGAGAAATTAATAGCTGGCATCTCGCTATATGTGTTTCATAGCACTACACAGCTATCGGCTACTCTAGTCATCACTTGGATGATATGAAGGGAAAGGGAGCATCTTTCTCACCATCGTTGCTGCCAGGTAAATATCAGCACGTTGTGATGCTGCTCAGAGCCTCTCGATCGGCAGGCCATGTTCTCTCCCGTTGGCAACCTGTGAGGCAGAGCTGGTGGCCCTCGAGGGAGAGGGATGCGAGGGAGGCACAGGAGCAGCAGGAGATGCTGCCGAGGCCAGAGGAGCTCAATTCTGGTGCTTTAGACCTGCCTTTCCAACGAGAGACATCTCCCCTTTTCCATTTATAGTCAGTAAGGTTGCAAAGAAGTCAGTTTTCAGGGAAAGTGGAAGTCCCTTGATTCCCTTGGCGCATATGGCCAGAACAAGAGTGCTTCGCCATCTTACCAACTGCTGATGTGTCCTCAGTTGTTTTGTTTTGCTTGATTACTTGCATGAGTTGTTCCTTTGGATATACAGAGCAAAATGCATGTGTGCTACCAACAGCTGTAGGGCTCCACCCCAGAGATGGCTGCATTTCAGCAGTGAAATCACACTGGAATGTGTCTCTCTTCCAAACATTAACCCCACTTAACCTGAAAAAAAATCACATTCTAAGTTTGTCCTTTAGATGAAAAACTTACTAGTCTGGTTTCCTCTAACAGACTTAAGTGTTCTATGTCCTAACCCACTGCAGATACTTGTTAGAGAGCTAGAAGACTTAATATTAGGTTCATACTGGTTTGGGGAAACAGACTAGAAGAGAGAATGTCTCTCTTCCTTGTCCTTTCCTCTCCACCTCCTCTTTACTCTTCTTAATTTTATTTGACTCTGAATCTTTATGATCTCACGTTAGACTTTTCTCCAGAGATGAGAGAGGGAGAGGAGATATTCACCTTTGTGTCTACAGTTAGCACCTCAATGGCAGGAAAGGTGAATGTCCACTTACCAGTCAAGCTGAGCATCATTTTTGTATCATTTTTGTATCATCATTTGCTCAGTATCATTTTGATACTGAGTATCATTCCAGCAGTATCATTTTGATACTGCTCGAATGGATCAGCCCTAGGGCTAGGTCACATCTATTGCTCAGACACACAGTCTGTGCCCAAATCATGCCAGTGCAGTAAGACCCACTTCTGAAAAGCCGTGACCAAGGGACAGTGAGCTGGTGTCTCACGTGTCCTTTTCTGTGTTGCCTTGCAACTTCATCAGAGCTCTTCTGGTTGGATCTTCTTTCTCTTGCTGTGCCCTCATCCTCCTTTGCTTAAAGCTCAGTGTTCACACGTATCTTGTCTCACTTAGGTGCCCTCCATTGCTACGTGGGCAGACACGCTTCCTCACAAGAGCCACAAGTGCCCAGCTCCTCTTCAAATGTCTTCTTGCTCAACCCTTGAGCTGCTAAGGATGCTAGTAATGCAGAACCAGTATCCGCAGTACAACCGTAGGAGTCACTGTTGGTGACCTCAATGTGTTAATGACTTGTGCTGCAAGGCTGTTGTAAGACTTTCTTATTGCGACACTTGCTCTGAGTAAGTAGCTGGCATGTGGCGCTCCAAGAAGCTTGGGGCATGGAACTGCATCCAAGTGAAGTTTCTCTGGGGAGTGAGCGCGCTATGACCAACCAGATGCATCTCAGGTCTTGCTAAGGTCAGTGCGAGATAACCCAGGCTGCCTGGACATACCACAGTGCAGAAGTGCTGTGAGTTTCCAGATGGGTTTGCCTCGTAGTTAAGTCGCCAGAAGCATGAGAGATCTTACCCAAGAGGCCAGTTAATCTGGAGTCCCACAAAGCATTTTAGTCCCAAGTACTACCCTTTCAGTAGGCGCATTTTGCAGTTTGGTCCCATTCTCCCCAGAAACACTGAAACATGCACTGATGAGTTTCAAAAGTAAATGAAGCTCTTGAACAGTTTGAACAGTCGAACAGTTTCTGCAGGAGGCATGTAGACTTGAGCTGTCTTTTCCATCACCTGTTAATAGTGACAAAGTACAGGCACTGCTGACAGCTCTGGGACACACCAGGACAACTTAAATCCTTTCCAGTGAATGACTTTGGAAATCAGCGTTGCTTCTTTTACTCAATGTATTTGGATTTTTCTTGTTATTCTGGAAACACTTAACTAGTACATAGGTGCAAATTGCTTTTGACCTAGCATGTTCCTGAAGCTTTAATTCAGCTTTGGTGCCTTATTTAGGAAAGGGTTTGAGACAGAGTTGAGAGACCCAGAGCTAAAAAACTGTTGATAGTTTCCAAAAGGGCACAAGGACTGTTGGTGACACACTAAATTTTCTGTTCTTTCAGAAATAAGAAATACGTGAAGCTCCTAATAGAAAGCTGTTAATGATGCTTCTTCTGTGTGGCAAGCACTTGCATCATAAGGCTGTTATTCCAAACAAACCTAAACTGCATCCTCAATTTGCCACTCTTTTCCCTGCAGGCAGACAATGAACCTGTGTTTTAGGGTGCCCAATGTGAAGTGTTGCGTATGTCGCCAGGTACCACTGTCTCTCATCCAGCGACACAGATTATCCAAGCATGAAAATTGGCTGAAGTTTCCAAGAAAGACCTTGCTTTGTGCAGCTTAGGGGGGTATGCAGAACACAATGAAAAATCCTGACAGGCAGGCTTGACATGGTGGTATAATTTTTTTTTTTTCATTCAGTTGTTAACTTCTGTGTTAACAAACTTGACCCATGTGTCCAAATGATGCCTGACCAAAATGCTGTGGAAATCAGAAACTCAAACAGCAGAGGCCAGTGCCTTATTAAAATATTATATCTGATTAGGGGATGGCTCTGGAAATCCGTTTGATCTGTTAGGAAATGTCTAAATGCTTGATCTCCCAGAAGGAAAGATATTTTCAAGGGATGATGGATAGGAATTCAGAAGAATAGCTTTGTGAGATGTTTATGGCGCTCTCTGCTCACGGGCTGTAAAAAATCAGCCTTGATTGTTCTGCACGTGCTCGAACCTAACAACCATTCCTTCCAGCCAGTGCTCGGGCTCCTGTTTCCCGTGCAGCCAGGATGCTCCTCTGCCTTCATCCCGCTCCTCTAGCCGCAAGCCAGGCACGTCCTTGCAGAAATCAGCTCGGAGCCGTCGCGGCCAGCGGGGAACCTGCAGGTTTGCTGCTTGCCACAGTGAAGCTGGTAAAAGCAGGGCTGTGGCCATGAATCCCTTTGATTTCAGAGGGGATTCCTCCTTTCTCCAGTGGTGCTGGCTGTTCTGGAGATCCATTAGCACCTTGGCAGCTGATAGTCCTTTCCTGCAGACTTGATTATATGACATTTTTTCCAAATTTCCCTGCTTTTTTATATACGTTGCTAGAGTAACCAGCAGTAGGGGTTTGCACTGCTCACAATATTCTGTGTTGTATGAAAACATAGTTTTGTTCCATAGAAAGGTATTTGGGACTCGCAGGGTGTATGTGACTCTTTGGATACTCATCAGTGTAGGAATGTGGCAGAAAAACTGCTTTCAAGAAGGGCAGTGATCATTTTGATAAATGGTCAGGAGTTTCGCTCTCGGTTGCAGATTGCTCTCATTATGGTGTCTCTTCTTCCCTTTCCCCATGGTGTTCTAGTGAGCCCCAGGAAGAAACAAATCTGCCCCTTTGCACCATTACGATTTTGATCAAAATTCAGAGTTCCTTTCCTCAGTTTGACCTTTAATATTTGAAGAGGTAAACTCTCCCTCTGCCTGTTTCATTGGTGGGTGATTGATTTCAGTGTTGTTCCATATTAATAATAAATAAATAAACCCTCAGTCTGGCGTGAATCCCCAGCATTGTTCTGTGCGGAGATACAGGAGATACTGCGGTAGGTGCTGCCCTCCCAATCTGCCTGGAATGGAGCAGGTTGCAATGCCAGTGCTTCCCTTTTCTGTGCGGGGCTCCATCCCTTCATCCACCTCCTCCTGGTGTAACATAGTCCCCTTTGAGTGGGAGCTGTCCTGTGGAGGGTTCAGAGGAGGAGAGGACTGCTAATACCACAGTGGTAAACCTGACCTTCTGCGTGTGCCCGAGCCCGCTCTCCCCAACGCGGTGCATAAATTAACATTCTGGCAAGAATGCCGAGCCTGTTTAAGCTTCAGTTTGACTAGAAACATTGAGAAAATGTCATGATATTTGATTTCAGCTTTGTCTATTTTTGCTCCCGCTGAATGAAGCTCATTGGCCTCCTGGGAGCGGAGCGCACGCAGCGCGGCCGGGAGCGGGCTGGGCATAAAGAGGCACTGTCCCTCAGGCATGTGCTCGTCAGCCATGCAGGAAGTGCTTGGGTTTATATTTGAAGACTGGCCGAGGTTCCCTAATGGCTCTTAATCTGTGTGTTTCTCTGCCTGCATCTTGTGCCAGACCCAGTCTGACCTCAGAAGTCTTGGGGTTTCTGCTTGCTTCACTTGAGCATTCGAAAATGTGTAGGAACAGGAGGCTCCAAACCAGCCTGAGCTTGCGCAAAATGAAAGACGAACTGAAGGAAGGGTCACAACAAATAGATCTTCCTGAAATGAAAAAAAGAAATATGTACTTTCCAGCAGTTTGCAAGGAAACGGAATTCCGGCCCAGTCCAAAGGGACTTTAGCGTACAAGGGAGCAGAGGAGGTTGAGGAGGGTCTCACAGTGTAGTGTCACCGACAACTGGGGCACAGTGGGCCAGAGGAAGGAGCTGCTCTGCCTGACGCCTCCCTTGGAGCACTCCAGTTTGGAGAACGTTTCTTTCGTCTTCCCTTACTCCTTTTTCGGTGCTTCCCTCTTCTCCTCCCTTCCCCCAAGGCTTCATCAAGTCTTCCTGCTCGGTCTGTGTTTATTTTCTCAGTGTTAGCAAATGGGGCAGGAGCAGCCCCTGAAGAGGTGTGTGCAGTGAGGCTCACGAGCATAGCGGCCCCTTGCGCAGGGCTGACATGCGGGAGAGCTCATGGGCTGTGTCAGGGACACGCGACAGAGCCCGCTCCGGTGAGCCAGCGCCGTGTCGGGGACACGCAGCGGCGCCAAGCAGGCCACGATCACCCGCCGCCCACAGCCCCGCGCCTGCACAGAGGGACCATTGAGCACTGCGAGTTGCATAACCCTCTTCCACCTACTGATCTCCGCCAGGAATCCTGGGCACAATGGGCAAGGCCACAGGAGCACCCAAGGCACTGGCCTCCTGCGTGGATCTCCCCTTGAAGAGAAACCGTGCCGTTTCCAAGAAAAACACGATGGGGCCAAGAGTCCAACCCAAGGGCTCTTCATGGATGTGGGTGTTTCAGCAGTGGACATGTCTTTGGCCTCCTCAAATTGTCAATACAATTTTGATGGGCTCTACACATCTTGGGGCTTCATCCTGACATGGAAGCAGAGTGGAGCCGATCAGAGATGGTTAATGTTTTAGCAGGGGCTTACAAGGAGAAAGGCAGTTCCATAGCTGCAATTGCTGCTGCACTAGAAGTAACAGGGAAGCGCAGCCCTTCCCCGCAGAGGCTGTGCCAGGGTAAGGTGCCACCTTGCTGGGTGCTAAAAGCAAGTGATAATTTGTCTAGCCGTTGTCTGGAGGTTTGTTAAAACTTTTAAGGCTGGCTGAATGTATTTTATGATCGGGCTTTTGAAGCTAAATGCCTACAATAATGCGTGCAAAACATACTGTTCTAGCGCAATGTGAAACTTGCTGTTTTCAATAAATCACTGGAGAGCTTAAAAACAGAGTTCATGCACCCTATCCCAGAGAACAAGGACATAAATCTGTGTAAATCGAGAAACTTGATACTAGCAGTGTCTCCAGAAAGATGCCTCAGTAACTGTTCCTCCTATTGATGTTTATATAAAGCAGCTGAGCCTGAAGTCTTCCTCGTACTATTTCCTTCCTTCCCAGAGAGTTTTGGGAGGGTTCAGCAGTGTGTGTCTCTGCCCACGTGCATTGTTTAGCAGCCACTGCTTATGGCATGGTCGTTTTGAGGCCGGGCATCCAGCCTGGGCAAAGCACACGGTGAAAGATAGTCTGGCTCGAAAGAGCTTGTGCTCCAAGCAGGCAAGGCAGCCAGCAAGACAGGATTTCGTTTCCTTTTCTCTTTACGGGCAGTCCCCAGAAGCACAAATTGTATGGCTTGCTGGAGGAGAGCAAGCCTCCGTGGAGGAACGGCCTCTGATGGAGGGGAAAATCCTGATCTCCCAAGTGCCAGACCAGCATCTCCATCAAAACTGATCCTTCACTCTGGTTCCTGAATGATACTCAACCCTTCTGTTCATGCGCATGGGACAGTGCGTGAAGCAGCTGGACCAGAATGTGCGGGCAGTTTGCAGGTGCTCAGGTAGGCTCTTCTCAATGCTTCCTGCTAGATCACACTAAAAAATTTGCATTTACCGTCCTTGGGATTGAATTGCAGCTTTAAAAGATGGTTTGAAATCGATCACCTCTTTAAAATGTAAAAGTTAACTGTGAAATGGCTTTTATGTTTAGACACTGGATAATTTGGAAGAGTTGGTAGGTGTTATCTACTGCCATGAGTAGTATCCAGAAAATGAGCAAAATTCTGGCATTTTCCACAGTTCTTTGTGCAAAGTCAATGGTAGAACTGAGATGCCGGTGAAGTCCTGCAAACCTCGGGAGCAGAATATGGGTTTCACTGGGTAATTTGACTTTTTGGAAGGTTTTATCTGAGTCGAGCCTTGCTGCAGTTGTTGGCACGGCACCGGGGTGGGTAGCAATGGGCCTTCACCTGCAGACAGGGCTGCTCGCCGTGGTGCAGTGGCTGAGAGGGTGCCTCGGGGGAAGGTTTCAACCAGCTTGTGTGTCGGAGGCACCATTTCACACCAATGCATCTTGACGCCTTGGCTCTGCTTCCCTCCTGCTCTCTTCATCTTGCGTGGTTTGGGTAAAAAGTGTTTTTTCCCCCACCGCTTTCAGTCATGGCAATTTTCATACCGTCTGGGTGGTTGTTCACCCACCCTGTAAATATCTGGATGTTTGAGTCAGGATTGGAGCCTTTGGGGAAGACGGGGGAGAGAGAGAAACCAGACCACAACCAGCACTGATACATGAGTGTTATTGTGGTAACATTCTTTACGTGACGTGGTATCAGATAATTATAAACAGATTTTTTTTTTTTCTCTCCCATGGGGGGCTGTCACTCTGCCCCATTAATGTCCCCCTCCTTGTCCTAGAAAATCAACATCTCACTGAAAAACAGATGAGCCTTGGAAATACTTTTATAACCATGATGTAAATACCCACAAGGATGAAGTCAAGTTTTCCCCTGCAGCTCGCCACCAGAGCTGAGACTTTCTGGAGGACTAGCTCTGCTCTGCAGGTTGCGAAGTGCCCTGAGTAGCTTGGTGGCACACGGGCATTAGGTGTGAGGACGACAGGCACTTTGTGAGGCTTGATCATTGGTCATGCTTCGTCCCTTCACCTTTTTTTTTCAACATCTACGTTTCATTAAGAATATGTTTTTGGAAGTCTTGTGCGAAACTGCTGTACAAGGTGTGAGCTGACTATACTGACGACTCAAAAGCAGCAGATGTTCTGGTTAACCATCTCCAAGCCAGAGATGTTGGCCTTTGTCACAGGGTGCGTCTGGGACGTGTGCTGCAGTCAGGCCTTGTGTGTCGTGAGTCACAGGGGCCTCAGGAGCTCCCTGGGCGTGAGAAAAGGCCCCCGTTTAGCTCTGCAGTGCTGCAGACTTTGTAAAGTGCAAGGGAATGTAGGGCAGGAGCAGTGTAAAAGCTCTGGGATTCTGGGGGGATCCCGAAGAGTGCTCAGCGCTAACCAACTTAACCTGCAGTGTCTCCAGTGGCCTCATCCCACATCTGTATCAAACACCTCAGGATAACGTGGCAATGGAGACCTTATGTGGTGTTGTCTGGGGACATGCCCCACGCGCACGCCGCATGTGTGCAGTGCACGCCAATAAAGCAAGGTAACAGAGAGTTACTGTGCTGAGTGCTCTGATGACCCTGTCGTAATGCAGGTGAACGGAGTCTTATGGATGGTAATTCATAAATTCTGTGTTATTAACTACATGTGACCTGTACCAAGTAGAAAATCTTATTTTCATTTACCCTAAGTTAACTTCTTCTTAGGGACAAGAGCGTTGCCCGTGAGCTTTGTGGAAGAAGTATCAATTTGTGAACTCATGGCTAATGGGTGTTTTGGAGGGATTCCAGGACATCAAGAAATTTTGCCCATTCTGGCTAAGCTTATTAAAAAAAAAAAAAAAAAAAAGGAAAGAAAAAATAAGTCAGTGTTTAATAATTCTATAAGTAAAGAGAGGAAGTAAAAAGAGGAACCTACACAGAAGCAAGAAAAGAATGCCGTGTCTTCTGTACATTTCCTTTGCTCCGTTCTGAGCCTCGCAATCAGTCTAAAATGTGGCTGGACTGGCGATTGGAGGGGTTGCTGCAGTGGGCAGGACACCTCCCATTGGGTGCAGGGCTTGGGAAGACAAATCCAGCAAATCAGTGTGAAATTCGGATGCCACAACCAGGAAGGGAGACTTTAGGCTCAAAAATGCAACAAAATATACTCTGCACTAGACGTGGTGCCTCCAGAGGAGCATCTTCCTACCTGCCAGGCTGGTCCAGGCTACCTCTCTTATGGGCTGTGCCCGGGGTCCTTGCAGCTCTGCGGAGCGGCGAGAGGCCTGAAACGCACCCGTTGCACAACTAGTGTGACCGGGCCTGGCCAAGGGGACGCATGCTCAGCGGCACAAGTTCTTCCCCCTCTGATATATCCAGAAAATGGACTAGAGTTTGTTCTGGAGATTTTTGAGAATGCATCAGTGTGGTCAGCAGAGGGGTTTTCACCCCTTTGCAGGTGGTTTGCTGGTCACTGTTTCAAATGAGCTCAGCCTCTAGTCACTGAGGATCTCTTCAGTGCGCTCATGTCTAGATGGCCTTGAGTGAAGCCACAGGTGTTTTCCTGGGGTGGTTACTGAAGCTCCCACTGTTGTGTGCGCTGAAATTGTGTCCCGAGGCCATGGGCTTGGTCAAGACTCACCTCCTGACAGGCACTTCCAGGCAAATAGCCAAGTAATATTTTTTTTTCCAGAAGTGATTAGAGCGAGGAGAGAACACAGAGGAACGTGTCACCTCCATGTCATGGATGTGGAGGAGAAGACCTCTCTTGTTAAAAGATGTGCTTGTTTGGACTTTTGTTCTTCATTTTTTCCTGGAACTACTGACAGCGTGGACTAGACCAGCAGAGATGTGTTTGGTACGGTTATGTCTTGGTCTTCCAGCGTGAGTAGAGGTACAGCTTGAACCCAGTATAGGCAGGTGAAGTTGTATTGAGTGAGGCAAACCTGCGCTAGAGGAGTAAATGTTCACATGGTGAACCAAAAAAGCCACTTCCAAACTATGTGGGAGGGTGAAAACTCGCTGTCCTGAGCCCATTCTTTGTTTCCCTGCTGACCGAAGAATTTCCTTAGCTCAGTTTTCACCCAAAAGTAAATTAAAATTAAAGAAAACACAACAGGAGGGAAAAGTCCCGTCCTCTTGCAACAGGACTCCCCTGCCGAGCCATCTTTTTGACAGCTCTAGGTTTTTATTTCCTAATTAGAAATAATGATGTGTTTTTTGGGTCAAGAAGACTCTCTTGCTGTGAAATACTAGACCAATTTTGACTGTAACCAAAAATAGGCCGGCGCACACACACGTGCATATGCGTGCACACGCACTAACAGGAATAAACATGCGATGTTCTTCACTTAATTATGAACATGCTTCTTCTGAAAAGTCTCCTCTGCTTTCAGTTGGTTGTTTTTGTCAAGTAAATATAGAGAAGGATTTTTTGAAGAACAGATGGGTTGGAATGAGGAATAGAAATATTTTCAGTCAGAGAGTGGATGGATGATGTAATAAGCCACAGGAACAAAGTTCAGTTATTTTATGCTCTCATCCAGACCTCAGAACTGAAAATGCCTCTGTAGTTAATTTTGGATTCTCTCATCTGCTTTTGCAGGCTGGCTCTATCTGTAAATGCTATTTTAATACATATGGAGTTAAACTGAGAAAATAATGATTGAGTAATGACGGAAAGATCTATTTGTCAGCACTGGAAGCGATTGGGTAGTGTTTGCACTGCAGATAATGCGCCAGATACGCATTTGATCCTGCTGGGGAGGAAAAGGATGTACCTTGAGTAACCTTAATGGAGGTCTGAAATGTAGTTGGCTTGAGATGTCTCATGATTGAGGCTCAAAAGCTGCCCACGGATGCTCCAAAAGCGTGGCCAGCTCTTGTACTAGTGACCAACTTTGCTCCTGCTCCTTCCCTCCCTTCCACAGTTCCTACTGTGAGGGCTTATTGCAGGGGTTGTCCCCATCCTAGACTGCATCTGGGGACTCTTCGTGTGCCTGTGGGCAAACCAGGGAGACCCAGACACAGAACCTGCACCAGAAAGGCAGCTGCTCTGTTCATCGTGGTCAATGTCAACTTACGAGGAAATGCTTATTGTTGGCAGACAGGCAGTGTAACTGTGATCTGGAGACTCTTGGGGTAAGCTCAAGTGTGAGCAGACTTGGTTTGCATCCGCCTGGCATAAAGGGCCTTGTGCATGGCCCAGATGGAGGGAACGGGGATGCTGCTTAGGAGCTTGTTGGAATTCCCTACCTGCAGTGTGTGCTTGTTGGAATGACTGTTGGGTGAGAGCAAAAGGGAAGGTAACTGTGGCTGTTCATGTTGCTGCTCATTTTGCACTGGAGCTGGACAAGGCAGCAGTGCTCCTGAGAGGAGCTTGAGCAGGCTTCCCTGCTTTCCTCTCTGGGACTGTAGCTCTCAGAAGTCCTCATGCTGTAGGGTAGGTGCAGAGAAGGGTGGTTGCGTTTGTCATAATCAGACACTAATGGCCATTTATTCTTGTGTGATTTTGTTACAAAAATGCCAAACGTGTGCCACGTGCTCCAAATCACAAAGCAGCAGTGAGCACTGCATGGCATTGCAGTAGGCCAGGGGAAGAAGGGAGGAAAGTTTGCCCGGGTGCTGCCAGGGCTCCTTGGAAGTGAGGACGTGTCTGCTTTTCTATCCCTCGGCTGCAGGAGGAGCAGACAGTCACGTGCTGAGCACAAATTACGTGGAAGGAGGCAGACAGCATCAGCAGAAGCACACACAGATGTAAAATACATGCAGGAGGAAGGGCAGGTATGTGGAAGGAAGCCTTGAATAGCTGCCAAAAAGCCAGTCTATGTAGTTAATCACTCTGAGGAATCCCAGAGCGTGTGGTTCGGTGACGGTTCCTCCAGATGGAAGCGTTGCTGTCTGTGCATAATGTTACCGTTTACTCCCCCGATGCTTTATGTAACGATTCTGCTCTTCTCCTGATTGCCTGTCAGCTCTAAAATAGCTTTCCTTCTGATGGATGTATTGATGCTGGAGGGGAATTGTGGGGATTTTTCGGTATGAAATGATCAGCAACAAGAACAGGTCTCTTCTCTGTGCTGTCTTCTGGAGGAGCATGAGGGCTTTACAGATGATGTAGATCCACATGCTGAGCATTGTATTTATTTTTCTGGGTGTTTCTTGGCATGAATTAAGGCTTCTAAGAACACAAATCTCTTGCATTGGTAGAGGGACTGTGAGCAGTCAGGTGCTTCCAGGAATAACTTTCCTCTTAAAAAAAAAAAAAGAAAAGAAAAAGTAAAAATCCTGATAGAATAACCTTGACTGTTCTCCTTAGTGGAGTTTTCTGACTTCTTTGTCATGTTGTATTTTCCATTCAGTCGTGGAAGGCAAGGCTGTTTGTGGTAGGAAGTTGTTGCAAAGGCAAATCTCCAAGAATGTCTGTGGTGCTCAGAGAGCTGATGATTATGTTCCAACCAACCCCCCGACCTGAGCCAGCTCAACCACTCATGTAATGGCACTAGCCAGAGGGACATCTAAATTGCATGAAATCATGTAAAAAAACCCCTTTTACTCCCAACTTGTAGAATGATGTGACTGAAAGCCTGTGTATTTTTCCTTGTCTTTGAGGGGCAGTGGAAGAGGCAGCATCGCTGGGAGATAACTGCAGTTTGGTGCCCCAGGGGACCTGTCATGTTCCTGGGCAGGATGGGAAAATTGCAGCAGCGTCTTAAAATATATGAAGGTGTGAGCAACCAAGCTGCTGTCAGGAGAGCTGCCTCGAGGACACAGCGAGCTAATCGTTCAGGACTGCCGGACGTCATGGCTCGGCTGCCATCTAACAAGCAAGGTTTGCGATGCATTGGGTCGAAGAGTTGGGCTGCGCTTCTCTTCAAATCTTTCAGTTCACTCAGATTTACTAGGACAGAATCTCTTGCCGAATCATTTTGAGCCATCTTCCTCATCCATTAAACAGAGGAAGAGAAACAGCAGCTACGAGCTGACCTTGTTTGGAAGAACCCTCATTTTTTTACGGCCTCCTTATGGCTTCTGCCAACAGCCTTCTCTCCCTTTGCGGCTCTGGCTCTCGCTGACTGCTGCTGATGTGTGTTCAGCTGGGCAAATATTGCGTGACACGTTCTGTGAATATGCTCCCTTGATGAGAAATCAGCGTTTTTCAGCTGTGTTTATTTCTTCGTCGACCCCTTCTCTCTGTCTCCATCCATCTACAATTTTCCCAACAGTACCATCCACTACTTGCTTTTTCTTGGAAGTTACACAATCTGAAAATAGTCTGTTTTAATTTTATGCATGACTAGACCTCATAAAATTATGTTCCCCCCCCCCCCCCACTTTCAAATGTCTTTCCAGTAAGCTCTCTTGAAATGTGTCAAAGGATAAATCTAAATTGTGATAATCTATTCCCAAAACGTGGGACCTTGTCTGCTAAGGACCACAAGGGCTGTTAAGCCCACCCAAGGCATCCTCTTCCAGGCAGGGTTGTGCTTGGTACGGTCAGAATGTCAACCAGAAAACACACATACCTACAAATGCAGGCACAACACAAGTTATCTTTGTAAAAATAAATAAGTAACTGCAGTTTCGCTGGTGTAGCAGTATCTGCATGTGGAGCGTTGCCAGCACATCTCTGTCAGGGAAGGATCACACCTCTTCTCGTCCCCGACTAGCAGAGCCGTGCTGGCAGGAAGCCTCATGCAGCGCCAGTTGTTGCCTTATTTTTCTCTTTAAAAGGAATTGGTGCTGATGGAAAGCAGGAGGAGTGAGAGACCTGGAGTGAATTCCTCCGTTCACCCACAGAATAGCTGCCATGGGAGAGAAGAAACTAATCAATGGGAGTGTGAGCTTGAGATACTGTTCCCCTGACAGAAATAGGCTCAGGAGGAGATGGTGAGAAGCCAGGCTGCCATTGTCTCCTCAGCATTATCCCAGGAACATGATTCTCATTACGGCTGGAGCAGAGCCATGGGAATTTGGTCCTCAGCGGGAGAGCAGAGGCCCTGTGTGGTCCTAGCTCTGCACAGCAAGTCCTCCTGAGATTCCTTCTTGCTTCAAGATGGCCTTGGCTGTTTCAAACTTGGCAGTGGCCAGCTGCCCCTCTTGAATTTAGGGCAGGGAAACACAGCTGAATCACTAGGAGGCACTCTTTCCAATTGCCAAGGTAACTGAGCTGGAGCTTGCTTTGGATTTGCGTTAATTCAACATATTCCACTTTAATATGTTCATGGCCATGCTGAAGTCGTCCTCAGCCGAACTTGGGAGAAGGTAGAGTCTGTCCTCGGACAGCTCTGAGTCTGAGTTGGGAACCACGTTTGGTGGATCATTGATATAGAACCAGAAGCATCAGCAAAGTCTGTTATTCATCTCCTTTTGCTATACAGGCAATTTCATATTGTGTTATCCAAGTCTTCCTTATTCTGCTTCATCTCCATCCTCTTCCATGGACCCTTTGTTCTGCAGTGAGCAAGCTGGTGGACAGACATGATATCTTGAAAGATGTTTTTTTGGTAATATCTCTCAGTTAGGATTTACTCTGGAGCAGCAGCATCCCATAGCCAGTTGTCCTTCATGCTGCACATCATCTCACTGTTCTCACCACAATCTAATCCTTTTGTTTGAGGTTTTTGTTTGGTCTGCCAAGATCCTGCTCACAGGGAAATTTTCATGCACCAGTTTCCAAAGCTAGGTAATGCAACCTGGGAAAAAGTCACTTTACCTGGTTTCTTTGACATACCAAACTGTTCCCCAAGCTCTCCCAGTGCTTAACATCTAATAAAATGCTGCATAAGGTCAGCATGCTCATCCTGTATTTCTGATTTCCTTATGCAAGCCTATATTCTGTTCACTCTGATTTGGATGCCTGTAAAAAATGCCAATATCCAAATGTCCTAAGTACTGCAAATCTGGACTGGAAATCTCATTAAAGCAGCCTTTAATGAACCCTGAGTTCCCATTCCAAAGAAGTTGTCTTCAAAAATATTTTATAGCAGTTCTCTTGGGACTGTGGCTTTTCTACTCCTAACTCTCCCCAAAACAGAGGGAAAAAGAAAAACAAGATGCTGGAAAATGACAAATGCAAAAATAATTTTCATACCTGATTTTTTTTTTTGACCTTCTGCACAGTTTTGCTTTAGATCAAAGTCCCCATTCCCCAGTGCCTGAGGCTTTTTTATTCTTCGTGCTTTCAGCACAGAGGATGATGGAACTAATAGAAAGCGATGCTAGTGTCTGGTTGGACGTTACTTGGATTTGTAAAAATGCACTCAGTGTTTTTTAAGTAAAAAGAAGAGCAAAAAGAAACCACCTTGAGCTGCCACATGATGTTATTTGCTTTGCTCCCAGATAACTAAAATGAAAGGTCTCTCTGAACACCGGGTGTTCAAAACCATCCAGGTTTTTTACATGTATGTGTGAAAAAGGAAACGTGGTGTTTACTGGGGCGGCCTGAGTTTCAGCTGGTGTATGCGTTTCTGTGTTTCTATGTTTCCAGACAGAATTTCCTACGTGGAATTGGTTTGCTGGTTCGAGGGCAGTTTTGAAAAGTGGCAAATGGAAAGCCGGTCTCATGAAGTGCAGGGATTGAGAGTGGGCCAAGGTGTGCAGGGCCAGGCACCTCCTTTGAGCCTCTCGTGGTCGAGTGAAGCCCTGTAGGCTGCATGTGGGCTGTGGCGCTGGGCTGGGTAGAATTATGAGGTGGTGGCTGAGGAAAGGGCATCTCTTGCACCTTGGCCCTGTGTAACACATGTTCTTCTCTGCTCTGCTGTCCTGTCCCCTGTGACAGCAGGCTCGGTCCCTAGAGGTGCAGAGATCTCTTGGCATCCCCACAGGACACTGCCAGCCACAGGGCAAGGAGGGCCACGGTAAAAAGCCATGTCCCCAGGCAGGACTGTGAGGGGGAGACGTGGTGAAGCCCAGTAGCTTGTTCCAGCGAGTGAAATATTCACATTCAAGAGCTGCCATTTTACTTGGCTTCAGGACAGTTGCCTTTGCTCTGCATCCTGGTGCTTCGTCCTGCCGAAAACAGGGATAACTCCCGCAGTTTGCTGCCCACTTGCCCCTGGAGTGGGAGAGCACAGGCGAGCAGCACTGCTCTGTGTGTGCAAACACGAAGCCGATGCAACAGGAGCTGTGGGGCAAACATCTCCAAACCGCCTGTGCAGAGTGCTGGCAGCCTCACGCCCAGGTTGGCAGCATTTGTCTGTCTTGTTGTCACCCAATAGCTGTTGATTTGGGGGTAATGAGAGAACTGGAGAGGTGAAAAGCTGGAACTAACATGGGCTATTTAGCATGGTCTCAGTTTCAGCTGTCTGAAGTCCAATGCGAGGGCTGCTGTATACTAGGATGTCACTAGGTTCTGGCAGCAGAACCCTCCCTCATCTCTCCTCGCTCTTCCAGCACCACTTGACATGGAAATACATTGCTCGGGTTCAGCCAGCCAGAGAAGGGGCAACAGTACTAATGGCAGAACAGGAGGGCTGCAGAGCTGTGATCTTTGGGGAGAAGAGGGCTCCATGAGCAAGCTGTGCACGCGTTGTACTTCCATGCATGATCATATTTGTATCTTGGTTTGAGGAGGACTTCGGTGTGAGTAACTGCTGCTATTTAAGAACAAGGTCATTTTTCTACTGCAATCTCAGGGTTCATCTTGGCTGTATATTAATGTAGTAAGCATCAGCAAAAGCAATGATCTCTCTAACTTGCAGATGGACATTTGAGCACAGAAGAGTAGCCATGTCTGTTCAGGCAGTCCCAGTTATAGTGTTTGCTTCCAGATTGTTTTTCCTATTTAAAAATATTTTGCTATTTAAAAACTCCTCCCTTGCCTAGGAATCAGAATTGCTACCCCTCTGCCACCCCCAGCTGCCCTATGTGTGATCGTGGGTTTAATCTGGGTTTGCTGGCACTGTCCCTACGATACTGCCTGCGTTTCCCACTCGGATGGGTGACGGGGCTGGCTGAGCAGCACCGAGCTCTTCCAGCGGGGCTGAGTGTGAATGCGAAAATTATTCCGTGCTAAGCAGTGCTCGCTGTACCTGTTATTGAAGCTTGAACCCATCTCGGCTTCAGCCTGACACAAATAGAGTTGTCCAGTCTAATTGTTGCTTCCTGCTGCAGGGATTACTCGCCCCTGGTGTGCTGGGGCTCACATCTGGTTACACTCACCCTGCTTAACCCCAGGAATGTTATCCCTACTGAGGAGGGATAAGCCATCTGTGCTCTGTGTACCTTAGCGTTGCTCTTCCCTTCCATACCCTAGTGAATATATAAAACAGGGAGGATTAAATGCAGGAGCAAAAAGGCTGTGGAATTACAGGTCATTCTTGCAGCAACAGTGAGGTCTATTTGGATTTTTATTTTTCCTTTTAAGTGAAAAAGGCTATAGCTTGCTCTTTGGTAGAGGATCCATTAATTAGTGATTAATCAGTAATGAGTTTTTGCAGAGACAGTCACCATCATAGCAGTCTTTTCTCTTTCCCATAGTAGTAGGAGTAACAGTATCCTTAAAGCTCTGATGCTGGGGGCCAGAGATGGGTGATGCCTCTCTCTGCTGTTACTGCACTGCCACGTGTGAACAACGGGCAGAAACCCCCAGGGGTTGAGAGCGATGCTTTTGCACCCCAGTGAGAGGCTGTGAATTTAAGTGGTTTAAAAAAAAAAAAAAAAAGTGAGCATTTGTGGAAAGGCAGTTGCTGCTTTCTAGCTGTTTGTCGTCTGGAGCGTCCGCACCAGTCAGCATGTGCCACCTGTCCTTGCTGCCTGCTCTTTTCACATGCGGAGCTAGTCATTTCTGTCCCTGTCATTCTGTGTGGCTCCCACGCTGTCCATGGGCTCTCCAGCTCCTGTCCAAGAGGCCTGTAGGCAGCTTCATGCCGAGCCTGGTCTAACAAACCCCTAGGTGACACAAAAGTAGGTCCGGTCTGGATGGATCTACTTAGGCTTGCTTGCCCAAGCTCCAGGCTTTGCCTTCCCCATGTGCTGCTCCAGCCAACGGGGTTCCCGTGGCTCCCTGCACATTGGAGCCATGTGCCTGCAGCCTTGTTCTGGTTCTGAAGCTCTTGGGTTTGCTCCCACAGTGCCTGCTCACGTTTGCCACTGCAAACAGCAGTCCCCAGACACGCACCCGCTGGCTGCGTGGATTAAGAGAAGAGCCTACATCCGAACGGGATTTTCTGCTCTTTGTGCGCCATGGCATAGAATCAAGTGTTCGTAGCTTTATTTTACAGGCACAGTTTCTCCTAAACTTAGCAGAGCATACACTCTTTGTCAGGAATTAATCCTATGCCAAGTTTCAGGTTTCAAAGTACAGCCATTTTTGAGCTATTCTGTGCTTCTTTCCTTCTGTGTGTGTGTCTCATACAAAACCTTCTTTTTAATGGGGAAAATAGTATTTTTTCCACAGATCCATAACTTAAAACATCTGAGAAGTTTTTTGCTCCAAGTTTATATTTAAAAGAAATAATGAAAGCCAACATTGGCAGAGAAAGCAGTGTGAAAATTTGCAGCTCAGAAAATTCAGGAACATTAGGGTTATTTGAAGTACAGGACCAAAATGGAAGTCCTTGCTGCCTTCATTACCAGGAATCCATTTGTGAGACTCAGAGTTATAGCTGCTGTACAATGTAGTAATCCTATTTGGGCAACTTAATGTGTTTTATAAAGCAAGGAGAATTACTTGCTGGCAGTCCAGTCGGCTGTTGTGATCCAGCATGTTCAAAGGCGCGCGGGAAGCTCAGCGCTCCCTCCTTTGAGGCTCTAACTGGGAGGGCTACACCACGAGCTGCTGGCTGATGCTTAGAAGCGTCTGGACTTTCTTCACATCAGCATCATTAAGTCGCAGCCTGTTGAACAACATCTGGCCTGGCAGAATCTTCTGCCATCTTCTAACACTGGAGGGTTTATTTACTAGTTGCCTCCCATGAAGAAAACTAGTAGAGTTCAATCCTAGTCTGGGCTGTCTAGCGGACAGTAGCCCTGATTTAAATTTCTGTTTTGGTGTTGGACTCTTAAAAGTGTTTCCATGCCCTTGCTCTAGTTGAGCAAGGCATTAGCAACAGCATTAGATTTTGGTGAGGATGTAGCTGCTAGTCAAAGCATTTCTAATTTCCATCAGCAAGTGAGAAGTTTCTCCTGTTTAATATCCCATGGACCAGGTACTGCTGCCATCCTGCAGATTTTCCTCTCCTCACACCTGTCTTTATGAAGTGCTTCAGCGCTTGTTTCAAAAGGAACTATCTATCCAAGGCTTTTCAAGTCTTACTTCTGTAGATTTTGCGGAGCTTCAGCACAGAGTTGCTTTTTCATCTATGGTACAGTCAACTTTGTGACAGAAAGTATGAGAGCTGTAAGTTAGGACTAGGAAATAGGCCTTGGAATTTGGACTTTCTGCTTAGGTCCTTCATCTCTAATCCCCACCGCTGAGACGAGAGTGACAACTTGGCTTCATGGTAGAACCCAGAAGCTCATAGAGATACTGGTTCTGCGTGGCTCTTCCTGGTGTTTGGCTGTGGAGATCTCAAACTTCTGAGTTAATTGCTGTAGCACTTCAGGACTTTGTGAATCTCTGTATTACAGACCCGTTGTTTACTTGGCACATAGAAGGATTTGACTAATGCAGCTAATCCTGGCTCTGGTGCCAGCTGCAATGAGACATGGCTCCAAATCAAAGCCACAAGTTGGCCAGTCTTGGTCTTCAGGGGACGTTCTTGCTCATTTCCAGGCCTCACTGTTATGTCTGCCTGAATCTTTTTAATGAGGTGAACTAAATTCTTGGGTCGGAACAGTGTCAGAATTGGTAAAAATGAGGAACTAGAGCACGGTCTAAACTGGCCTAGGTCAGGCTTATCCTGCTGCCTGAACAGCCTCTGTGCGGGAAAGAGGCAGACGTTCTGGGATCAAATTGTAGGTTTAGTGCCCTAAAAGGGATGACTCAGACGAAAGACTGTCTCATCCCTGGCAAGTCTCACACCAGGCTGCTCCTCAGAAAAGGACTGCCTGAAATTTGAGGCTCTTTGAGGCTCTGGGACATTTAAGTGTTTTGTAATTCAAGAAAATCTGCTGATTTTTCTCAGATTGAGCTGGCTGGGTCCCTTTCTCAGTTCCATACCATTTTGAACTCAGTGTGTTCAGAAGAAAAGGAAAATCCAAGGATATTAATGCCATCGCGAGCAACAAACCCCTAGAAGTGGTGCCATGGTAGGGCCGGTATCACATAAACCCAGAGCTAGAAAACAGTCTTTCATCTGCTGCCTACCACAATTCCAAGATGCAATTTGAGGCCTAGGCGCTGTTGCGTATCGTCCGCAGCGGCAGCTTCTGCGGGAACCGATAAAATGCTACGTGTTTTCCTTTCCAGGGTTCTTTTTCGGGCGTGCCAGGTTCGATACAGGAGGCGCAGTGTCTCCAAGCAGCCTTGTTTGACTTGGCCCCGCCGCAGATGGCCGCCTGCCTCAGGCCGGCCGCGTGCCGGACGGGCAGGCGACAGCCCCGCTACCTCCCGGCGCAGGTGGCAGTGCCGGCCTCGGGCGCACTGGCTTGCAGTGCCCGCCACGCCGCTCTATTTCTACTCGTCAAATACACTTAGTAAATATAGCGCCTTCCAAACGCGTGGGCCAGCCGTCTCGCGCAGCGCTGGCTGTTCCAAGCAAGCTCCGAGGTCTGCTTGGCTTGGCCGGGATGTATCCGCCTGGGCTAGAAAGCGTTTCTGGGGCTGGCTTGCCAGCTTGCCTGAATGGCCCGCACTGTCATCTCCCGCTCTCCTTGGGGCGGGGAGCTGCCAAAGACAGCAAGCCAAGAATTCCACCGTGTTATTTCTGGGATCGCACCAGGGATTGATATCGGAGGAGAGGAGAGAAAAGGAGAGCAGTGTGGAAAGCGTAGGGGCTGCAGCTTTATTTTTGCTCACAGGCTGTCCTTGGGCTGTATGGAGCGTCCCTTCCATGGGGGCATGGCAAACGTGGTGGCGCAGAGGAGCATGAAGCCCCCGGCTCTCTGCAGGTTGACTTGATGTTGGTTACTGATCCGCTTGAACGCGGTGACCTGAACGTCTCCTGGGCAGACCCGCTCAGCCTGTGCGTCCGGGACAGCCAGGGACCTGGGGGAAAAGCAGGGGGAGAGGAGCGAATCCTAATCGCGGAAGGGATGGAGGAGCTTGGACTATTGCGCTGGCAGTGTGAGAGCATAGACTGCAAATGAGTGGGAAATCAGGCTTCATTAGTGCTGCTGCTGAAATAACCACTTTGTTATCCTTAATGGATTCATAAGAGTATGTCATATCCATCCCAGGAGAAATCAGAGCCTTCTCTGTGCGCTAACGAAAGATCTGTCTCCTTCCAACACAGGCTGAGGGCCAACTCTGCAGTCTGTGTTTGAGCTAATTGGGTGTACGAGTCCGGGGTTCAGTGGCACTGGCCTCATAAGCACCTGTTTAGCAGGCTGACTTGTCTCCAAATGGCTGGTTGTTCACTGCTGCAGTTACATTCACCCTGTTTTACTTCATAGGGCGTCATGCTGCAGTGAAAAGTTTAAGGAAATGAATAAATCGCCTTTTTTTTTTTTTCCTGTTGTTATGGGGCAGTGTTAAAGGAAAAGAAAGATCCATGTCACCGGCCCTTCTCCAAAATTTGTCATGCTCTCAAAGTTTGTCCCTGTTGGTGCTGTGTCAGGGAGCATCTTGGAAGTCCTTGCTGGTAATCAAGATTTGCCAGTAAAGAAGAACCCCCCTGCGTGTTCACGCGTGGCTACGTTATCCTGGCGGTCAGTTCAGAAAAGGCCCTGTAGAGAGCTAAATAGCAACATAACCCCTGCAGGAGCTGCTGCTTGAATTGCAGAGCTTAGGAGTCTAACCAGGGAAGCCAGGCACAGGGTGATGGGGAGAGGGGAAAGTGGGGAGTAAAAGGGTGAAATCACTTTCTCCTGTTCCTATGGAAGCTAACAAGCAGCACTGAGCATAGAAATGAGGTGTCCTTGTTTACAGTCCTGGACTACAGAGACAAAGGCAAAAACTCTCCCTTAGGTCAGGTTCTGGGGCAATCCCTATTGATTTCTATCTTTCTCCTTAATTTGCAGCCCTCTGGGTTTGATTCCAGAGGGACTGAGGGGAGCCCCTATCTCTGGAATTAGGGAGATGGGCACCTGACACTAATGCAGCCAAAGCTCATCCAACTGCAGCAGATAACGGAGCTGGGCAGGAGCTTTTAGCCTGCACCTTTCCACTCAAGAGAACCGTCACTGACTGCTCCCCTTATCTTCTCTAAGGAATCTTAAATCAACAAAACATCTCATTTTGGCGTTTGCAGAGCAAAACGTTCTGTGCTTTTTATTTGAAATAATATTACAATTCAAAATGTACTCGATCTTTATTTCTTACTATATAAAATTACACAAGCAAAATATTTTATCAGAAGCAATTTTTGAAGAAGAAAACAGTTCTAGATACCACTCTGCTGATGACTTTAACAATTGTGAAGGTCTCCTGGAAACTACAGGGTCTTTCCCAGATACATGGAGGCCTTACAGGCACTGACACTCTCGAGGAATACTTGTATTTGATTCCCCTCCTCCTTCCTCTTTTGGTCTCATATGTAAAGTACCCTGTAGAGATGAGTGGATTGTTTTACCAATTTGAAAACAGCGCAGCAGACTTTAAAAATTCACAGAATTATTGCAGTCAAGAAATGAAAATCGTAAACCTGAAGTTGCCAGTATTATTAGAACAAAAGTTGTAAGAGAGCGTGTGCCCCATGTGTTAAACTCAGAGGGTTATCTGGGTAACCTGCTGCTGCTCCTCCTATTTATGGCATAGAGTTGAAGCTCCTGTAGGTGACCTGACAAAACAATTGTTATTTTTCATTGTTCTGGAAGCTTTTTGTGAAACTACACAATGGAGCAGCTGCACTGCAGCAAGCAAGGCATCTCAGCTGGGCACAGCCTTGGAAACTACGTCGTCGTCTTCTCCGGTGCAGCAAATGTTAAGCAGCAACCCCTGGATTTGAGAGCTGGGGCTGCAGAGCTGTCAGGACACTAAATCAAATGGCATAAAGCCAAGCAGACAGGACAGAACAGGGGATTGCAGGGCTGGGAGAAAAGCTATGGCCGGTTTTCTAGGATGTCTAGTGTGATTTGGGTGACTAGCTCCCCAAGATGTGTGCTCCTACGCTATTTCTGTCAGTGAAGGCATTCCCAGCTGCGATTCCTGCATTCAGTAGGATGCAGTGTTTCTGAAAATGCTCATCAGGGTCTTTCAAGAGGGAATGAGAAGTAGTTTACAAATAGTTAAAGCAGGGGAGTAGCTCCTGAGCGAGCTGCGAGGTTGCTGAGCTTAACTGTTGCATTAATCAAGGTGAGACTCTATCCCTTTATTCCAGCTTCATTATTGCGCCTTTACAAAGTCTGTGCACACACCAGGTAGGTAAGAGCAGCGCATGAAAGTCCTGGGCTGCCTCCTGGTCTGCCTGCCTGCCACAAAGCATTTCAATCATGGCCTGCAAAGGTAAATGTTATTGTAGCTCTTTTTTCGAACTGCAGATGCTTTTCTGCACGGTGTCAGTGTGGGGCCGAGCCGCAGCACTTCGCCACTGTAGGTGCAGGCAGGCTGACGTGCAGCGCTGCTTCGGAGCTGGGCTTCTGACCTCCTTCTCCACTTGGTGTCAGGGTCTTTCAAATAAAATTGCATTGAAAACCTTTTTACCCTCCAAGACCAACCGGTGAGGATTTCTGTGCCCTGCTGCAGCACAAGCGTTGCACTGAACTGCAAAGTTCAGACAGCTCTGGACACCTGCAGTGGGTAGTTCTCAGGGTTCATAGGCACAGGGTGCAAACACGGTGTGTGTTCCGCTCCTTGGGGCCGGCGAAGGCCTTGCTCTGGGAGATGGCACAGCTGTGCGGCTGGGGCAACTGTTGTTCAGGCAGGCCAGGATGGGTTTTGTTCTGCAGAGCTGGCGTGGGGCCTCTGGAGAGGCAGATAAGGCTGCTGTGCCTTGGCTGAGGGCTGCCAAAGGGTTTTCTGGCTGGCGGCTTTCATCTCTCAGCACATCCTCATCGGAGGGAGGTAACTGGAGGACCAAGAACTGCCCCAGCTGGAATCATCTCTCAGCGGATCCCGTTCAGCTCGAGGTTAAGGTGGCTGTTTTGTTCTACTGGGCTGCAGCAGCAGCTCCTCATCAAGGCCCCCGTGTTTTGTACCCCCTCCGTGGAGATATACCTGTTCAGTTAGGGAAAAACATGCAAGTTTCTTGGACTTCCTCTCTTCAGAGAACCCCAGACAGAAAGCAGTGCTTGAAGCCTGTACTCTCCTCCCTTGTGGTGAGCTCTCCCTGACTCGGTGCGAGGTTCCCTGCGCAAGGACTGGTCCAGGACATGACGGTGTAGTTAGGATCTAGGCCGTACCCTGTTTACTTTAGGCGGGCGGCGGCGGGAAGGCGCTACGAGCAAACGGGCACGTTCCTCGCCGCGGGCTCCGGGTGGCCGAGCTTCGCCATGGGCTGGGGCTGGAGGAAGCCGTCACGGTTGATGTTAGGGGAGAACAGACGGGGAGAGCGTCACGTCAACGCCGGACTGAGTGCGAAGGCCTGCGCGGGATGTTGTGTATCAGCGACAATGACTTATGCTCGTAGGAAGCCATGGGCCTGGCACTCCTTTCCTCTGTGTGGATAAAGGATGTGATAAAGACATCGTGCCAGACACAGCATCCGCTGGAGGAAGAGGCTTTAGGGTGGTTAGGTCATGGGGATACACCAGATTGAAATATTTGTCCCCTTCCCTATCCTATGAAATAGCTTTGCTCTGATTCTTATTGCTGACCTTTCTGAGGAGAGCCTGTTCCCTGGCTACTCACATTAATGTCCTATGTGCTCCTAGTGAAAGGAGTTTTCACGTGTAGCAGAGTGGCAGCAGAAGGGGCATAATTAATAATCCTCTCTCTTTTCTCCCATGTTAATTTTGCCAGTGGGGCTCCTCACTGCTGCTGAGTGCGGCCGGTTTCAGGGTTCGCTGGCTGCCCTCACTGCAAGCGTTCCCCCACGGTCGCATAAACTGGAGAGCGAAGGCGCTGCATGTTCCAGCAAAGCAACAGCTTGCGAAGGAAGAGAGATAAAAAGGGCTAGAAATTGTGTTTGGTCTCAGCAAAGGGCACGTGGGAGGACAATATTCATGCACATCTTTTGCAGCGTGCCCTCTGCGCGCTGTCGGGTTAATGGCAGTGCGAGAAGACGGACTAGGAGCCAGAGTAATTAGATTTAGAGGTAAAACAACTCAATGAGCAATAAAACCTCAGTGTCGAGGCTCCTCCGCTCCTCCCTCCTCTTCCAGGTGGGGTTCGATGGGAGCAGTTGCTTTAGGAGCCCCATCTCCGGCCTCCCTCACAATTATGTTTATCTGCTTTGCAAACATCCATCGTGTTAACGAGCGTGTCTTTGATGAGCGTCCAAAGTTCGTATCCGCTTCAGTGTTTAACCTTCGGATGCGGCGGCCAAGGCCGGGGAGCTCCTTACCCGCGCACAGGCCTCCCGGCACGTAGGCCGGCCGCGATTCCCTGTGCAGGGTATGTGCCGGGAAGGACGTGCTGCTGGCAGGTGTGAGCACCCATGTCCAGCCCCTGCGCGACCCAGGGCCCAGCACACACCTGGGTATTCAATGGCTTTATCAGCGGGAAGGGGCTGGGTTGGCTTGCAGTGCTCTGAGCACCTGTAGGGTGATCTTTTTACCCCAATAAGGATTTCCTCATGAGTTGACTTTTATATTTGGCTTCCAAATCAAGCTATTTGTTGATGTCATGAAAATTGCCCTTTAAGCTGCGTCAAACCCTCAAAAATGTGGCAGATTTCCTCTCTTCACTCAACACCCCTCCCTCAGTAAACTGGTGCCGGAAACCAAATGGCAGAGCAGCTTGTGGCAGCCTTTGCTTTTTGTATGAGTGTTCTGTCTGAGTGCAATTTTTACCTTTTCTGTGGCCTTTTCTATCTTTCCATGATCGTTCCAATAATAGTGCTTCTGCTGCGTGATTTTCTCTAAGGAAGTGAAATCCATTTGTTCAGAGTGGCTCTGGAAGCGAGTTCTGCATCATGCGTTCTCTGCAGCATATTGGAAAACTGCGTTCAGCGCAAGCTGCAAGCTGTTAGTACACGGCCACCAAAACACAAAACGTGCCCCATACAGGGCAGTTCTATAATTAATCATTATGGAACAAATTTCTAAGTTTGCCTATGAACTATCTGCAATTAACTCTTTACAAATCATTCATTGAAAATAGAGTCTTACTATGCAAAGAAGCTCCAAGGAAGAAATCCATTCAAAGATCGAGTGAGTCACTTCTGAGCATTCTCCAAAGAAACACAATCTGCACGGCAGTCGTCAGGTAGGGAGTGATTCATGTTCTAGTGTTTGCAGTGGCTGACTCCTTTGCACAGCTCTGGAGGAGTAAAAGCTCGTTTGGAGGAAAGCAAACGTTTTATACCAGTTTACATCCTTCACTTGTGTGCACTAATTTTAGAGCGCATTAAGATAAATAAGTCTACGTGCTTTTTCTGCAAGGAGCTCCAAGAGCTTTATAAATACTGATTGTGCCTTAACCTTTTCCCTTCTGCTGGGAGGTGGGTGTCAGCAGATAGATTCACATTGACAACTAAGGGAGTTTGAACCAGCCCCAAGCCCCAGCCTCTCCTGCCACCTCAGGCCCTTCCCCGAGAGAAGGGGAAACGTGCATTTACGTACCCTGTATTTGCCTGATATGGGAGGTTTTCCAGAATCTGTAGAGAAGACTGATAGGGGTTATTTTGAAATGGGTTTTGGTGTGAGCTGGGCCTCTGATCTTACTGGCCTGTTAAGTCAACTTAGAGTGGGACAAGAGTTTGATGATCTGTTTTGGTCCAAGGTCTCAGGACCTGATGTTACCTGCTGCAAGGCTTCAAAATGCAAAGGCAAAAGGAGGAAAACCTGTGTGTAGGGAAATATGGTTGAGGCTCTTAAACCTTACTTCAGGGGTAAGAGGCAAGTTCAGGATAGCTGCTGCTCTGTCCAAGGTGGTTTGTGCTTCGAGGGCCAGGCAGGGTGCCAGCTGTGTCAGTGCTGCTTGGCTTGGAGACCTCGAAGTGGGGGTCAGGCGAAGGCTGAGCTTTACCCACCGAAAACTGCCCCTGTACTGCCAACGTCGTGGCATCCTGTGTGGCTGGTCGGTGTGAGGAGCAGGAGCAGCCGCCTCTGTTACAGACTGCAGGGATCTTCGCTCTCCAGTGCTGCCGCAGCCAGCGACTGTCATCGATGCAGCGTTAACGTTTCATAAGTAAACAGGGTTGGCAGAGACGGCTCTGCAAACCACGTTGGCTCCTTGGAGGACAATTACTCAGGTTCTTTGCTTAGCCTAAGCTTTGGCTAGTGCTGTAATTCCCAGAAGAGTTAGCAAGGAATTTTAATGTGCAAAAGCTGGGAAAGAAGGGACTGTCTCTGGGCAGGATTCTCCTTTCCCCTTTGGCCTCTGGATCACTCTCTGCTTCCCTTTGCGTTTTAAATGTGGTTCTTTGCTCCACACAGGAGCATCAGGGTGTCTGTTCTATGCATTATTAAGCTGCAGAAGAGCTTTGCAGCTTTGAAATATGTTCTCATTAGCTGTAATTAAATCTTTAAATTCTCCTTCAGGCCTGGATAAGACACAAGCTCTAATCATACCCAAAGTTTTTCTTCTCCTTTTTAAAAATTTTATTAGTCTCATACTTTGCTAATTACTGAATGCGATGATGTTTCCAAAGCAGCCACAAAAAAGTATTTACTATTCAGGGAGGCATGTGTTAATCTGGCAAACTATTATATTGGCTCCACAGTCTCTTATTTAACATGAATCACTCTGTAAAACGCCACAACAGCACAGCTTCTTATTCATTATTGCTTAATTTCATGATATCTGAGATGTGGGATTTTGGTTAACGGGTAACTGAGATCATAAATCAAAATATTTTCAGGGAGATTACGTGAAATGCAAGATGTTGAGGTTCAGACTGGAGACACCACTGTCCTCCCGGGCAGCTCTTGGCAGGGCTGGGGGCTATTTCCAGAGCTGCCCAGATGCCCAGGCTGCCCAGAAGGGCACCATTTTGGTGGGTGATGCTCCTTCTGTCCATCCAAAACAGTTGCACGTCCTCTGTAAGCGAAGGATTCCCACCTGGCGCGTCGTCTCCTGACCTGCGGGCTGGAAGGGGAGCTCTGGTAGACCCAGCTCACAGGGACAAGTGGGAGCCGGTCACACAACACAGGCCCAGCTCCTCGCCACGCTGGGGTGGCCGGGGATGTGCACAGAGTCTGGATGGGTTTTAAGGTTGCTTTGATTCCTTTTTAGAGAAAGCAGATGGGCACGTGTGCCTTGGAGATGGCAAGCAAGGGTCAGAATCCTCCTCACGTGAGAGAGAGATGTTGTAGAACAAGAATGTCTCGTTCTCCGTGTTTCTACTGGAGACCCAAACCTTCAACGTAGTTGATATATTTAAAAAAAAAAAAAGTTTTCGGGGCCAAATTCCTTTTGTCTGAGGTAGTTTGTTTCTTTTCTGTCTCTTCCTCCTCGACTGGTTTGTAGGAGCCTCGACGAGAGTAGTTTCCTATGGAAATGCTGATGCGGCGCTCGGGGATGCAGCAGCAGCCCGTATCCTCCCTGCAGTATTTTGGGCAGCCGGCAAGGGCTGGGCTGCTGCTGGCCACGCTCTGCCAGGCAAAATTAGTGGTTTTCATAAGGTCAAATGTGTAGCTTCTCCCTCCGGGAGAGCCCATGTGGGACAATACGGGATTGATTGAAGGCATTCCAGAGGCGCCTGGTCCCCTCGCGCGAGTACATTAGATTTCCTGTTCATGCAATCCAAGTTATGTGGAAAATGCCTCCGCTCCAGCGTTCCCCACGAGTGGACAGAATAGGCTGTTTGTGGCCAGCTCTCCATTGTTCCCCATCCTTTTGGCCGTGTCCTTCCCAGGGACTGTCCGACCCTGCTGCTCACCCGGCAGGTTTGGCTTGTATGGGATGGGGACGGTGCTCTCCTTGCTGCTCCCGCGCTGGCGCCCGCACACCGAGCAGGGGAGGGAAGGCCGTGGGGCGGGAGAGCAGCGGCCTCGCGGGATCACAGGGTGGAGAGTGTTGGAGAGGGGGTCCCCAGGGTGGTGTTTTCCCAGGTTACTGACCCGTGATGATGCCTTGTCTCTGGTGCAAGATTTAGAGAGGAGGTGTGAGAATCGCTTCAAATCCATCCCCGTCTCTGGTGGGGTGAGGAACAGGATACGTCCATTTGTTCTGGGAATATACTTATTTTACCAAGGAAAAAAAAGGGGACGGGGGGTGGAACAGAATCTGCTGCTGTAGCATTTTTGTCATTTGGTGGATCCTGACTTGAATGGGTTTGCCCAAGTTGTGGGGCCAGTCGGGGGCACAGCTTGGAGTTTGGCACGGGGCACATCAGCCCTTGGCTCCCTGTACGTCCTGCCCTCTCGCCCAAACCATCTCCTCCTCTGCCAGCCCTGGGTGTTTAAACAGTGTACGTTTTCATTCCCAAGAGATTCCGGAGTGCCTCTAGCTGCTTTGCTCGTGTGTGTCAGCTAGCAGCGCAGCCTGGAACAAGGAGGTGCCCGTCCCCTCTCTCGCTGCCTGGCCGGGCTCCTCACCTTTTTTTCTGTTTTTTAATGATTAAGATATCCCTTAGCATCATCAGTGGCTCAAAGCGTATAAACAGGCCCCAAAACGCATTCCCCTGCTGAACCAAAAATCGTTCAGGTCTCATGTCATTATTTTTTAACCAAGTCTGTATTAAAAGTTTTATGAGCTGCTCCGGTTTCGGAAGGTTTCCCGTAAATGAACTTTCCACCACTCTGTGACAGCATTGTGTTGCCAACCCATGGATAATATGGAAAAATGAAAGACAAAAAAGGCCCTTTTCCCCCCTCATTCCTCCATCTGTTACAATGCAGGACTGTGGCAGGAAACGAGGTTTTGCAGTTTTATACGAGCAGAAGTTTTTTTAAAGCTGTAGAGTGTGTCATTTCAGAGCTCTCTTCAGAAATCTGGAAGCAACCAAGGAAGGCCTGGAAAAGACATTATGTAATTGCAAAAGACAAAAATCCTCCTAATGCTGAGGCCTCGTGGCAGAAGTAAATCTCTGACCTCACCCCTTTCAGGATCTCTGGAGAACACTGTGTTCCTCGGGACCATTGCAAAAATAGTCCGTGCCAGATTTCAGCAAACAATTCCGGCGTTTCCTTCCCCTGCCTCTGTTCTGTGGGTGTTTTGGAATCTCTCACATGTGTAGGCAGGGCTTCATTAGCTAAAATAAAAACCGTACTACAGAGCCGTCCTGGCGGGGGAAGGATCCCGGCAAGTGTAATCAGCCCGTGGCATCAGCCAGTTTGGACTCAGCATCAGGATTAATAAGGAATAAATGGGAACGAGGGAGGTGGCCTCGTGCTGGCTGCTCGGGGCAGCCCCGCTGGGCTGGGGACGTCGCTGCCGCTTTGCCGAGGGCTGAGCGCGCACGGAGCGAGTGGGAGATGGGGTCCCTGGTTCCTCTCGACTTTTTTCAGTGCAATCCCTGCAGAGCGCTAACCGCTTCGTGTTGTACTCTGAATTCTCTGTAATTTCCTGACTGTGGTTTTGGGGGTTTTGTGAGGTTTTTATGGCGGTGGAGAAATTTTGCTGTTTACAGTGCCTGTCCTTACATCCTCTAAAAACAGCATCCCATTTCTTCTAAGAAAAGCCTTGTACGTCCTAATTATATTGCAGAGTCATCATTACTGTCCCTGTGGTCCTCCTGAGGGAGCCAAAACAAATCCTGCCCTCCCTTGGGAATCCTTCCCTTGGCCCCTGAGTTTCTGTGGTGGGAGGACCCTGCTGCGCTTTGCGCTGCAGGTTAAAGACCCCAGATTTCCCTGCTGCTGCATCCGGAGAGCAGGGAAAGCGTTTCTGCCCCGTGAGCGCAGATACTGGCCCAGCTGCCCTCGGCTTTCCCTGCAAACATGCTCAAGTTCAGCTCTCCCACCAGCCGCAGCTCTCAATACCTTCTTCCCAACTCCTGCTTTCTGCAGGCCAACTGCCAGGGGAGCCCGCGGTGGGTTTAGATGGCCCTGCTGTTTGTTTGAGATTGCTGAGCCTCAGAAGGTGCATAGATGCAGACAGAAGTTTTGATTGGCCTCCTAGGGAGACTCTTAGCATCTGCCTGGCTGGGCTCTTTAGTCACTGTTTAGTATTAAGAAACATCCATGTTGCATTTTCTTCGGATTAGCAATTTGGCTGTTAGGGTACAGGCTGGGATTGTGTCCTGTTCCGGACCGGCACCAGTGCGCTCCTTGCTGATAAAACTCCCCATTACACAACAAGCTGGAGCCCATATCACAGGGAGCTCCGTAGGCTGGCTTGGGTCAGGATGTCCCATTATACGTGGTAAAGTTATTTTGCTAGGATTGGGGGTATAAAAGTTTCATCTGTTGGATAAAAATGAGCAAATTCAAAGATTCAGAGACTACGGAATAAGATGTAGCAAGTCCCTGTGCCAAAAGACCCTCTCCAAACTGATGTGGTAGCCCAGCTCATGTGTGCGTCGTGTTTGAGGTTTCCTGCTCCACCGCTGTCTGCTCAGCCCCATAATCCCAGCTCTCTTCGGTCACCTCGCTTTTCGGCTCCCGACTGTCTCTGTTGGGCCATGAAGCTGCTGCAGGAATTCTCCTGGGGCATTTCTGCCTCCCCCCTTGCCTGGCACCCATTTACCTCCTTCCACTCAGGAGCTAGCTGATAGTCTTAGCTCTTGCTCTCTCCCCAAACACCTTCATCTGGTGCAATAAACCTGCTTTTCTGCCTGCTTGAAGCACTGCAAGACTCATCAAACAGCAGCAGCACCTGGTTAGCCCAAGTCTGCCAGGCTCCCTGCACAGGATGATGCTCCTTATGGGGAGTCAGTTCCTCAGGAGAAGGCCTTAAGCTCCCATTATGTTCCACGGACCTCGCTGAACAGCCCTGCTGTTTTTGCAGGTGAGAAAGCTGATGGGACACAGGATATTTGGGGTGCTGCTGCATCTCAGTGATGACCTGACATAGCTTCTTGATTCCCAGGATTTCACAGGTCACTTTGCAAGCGTGAGCAAGTCAAATATATCTTTTTTTTAGGCTGAACCTTGACAAATTTAAGGAGTGGAGGGGAGACTGGATCTGAACCGAAGAGAAGTTTGTAGTCAGCGATGTTTGTCTTGTGACAAACAACAGGGTGGTGCAGCCTGGATGGGTGATCACGGGGCCTGAAGGACAGTCAGGTCCCGGGTTGCCTCCTGTGGTCGCTGAGAATACCTGGTTTGCTCTGCTCCAAGCCACCGAGCAAGAGGTGCTAGTGGGAATCGCCTCCAGGCTCCCCCATAATAGCAGGCTGCCTCCCGCAGCGGCGCCTGGCGGGACGGCGAGCGCTCCGCTGGAATTCCGGCCGTGTGGCCTCCTCCCTGCTGCCTCGTGCTGCGGCTGCTGCTCGGCCTTATCTGATGCTGCCGCATGGGACACAGGCTAGAATGGGGCTCTGCATCTGGTTAGGACATGGCGTTTCATCAAAGCTGAAGTATTTCCTCATGCTTCCTCGCTTGTGATGACATTTTGGGAAGGCTCGATAGCGTCGGAGTGTCGCGTGCTCTGTGACCCAGTTATTGCAGCCTGGAGTCTGGTCCCTCACAAGAGTTGTACGGGGCAGAAACTGGTAATTGAGCCCAATAAATGGGAGAGAGGAAAGAGGAGAGAAGGGACAGAAGACTTAGAAATGTCAAAAAAAGGTTTATTTTGGTATTTCCCAAGTCTGTGCTATGGACCAGATTCATTTGGCTGCTGTCTGAACCTTGAGTACTGGCACAAGCGCCTCATTGCCCAGTTGAAATTCCTATCTCCTGCAGGTTCTGCAGCCCTGGAGCTACGCGGTGACCAGGCAGGGTCTCCTCGTGCTCCCACTTCAGGCTCATCCGCTCCGCACGGTGGGGCCCGGAGTGTGTCCGTGTGTGGGGTGTCTCCTAGGCTGGAATTGTCTGTAACTCTGCACTGAGTGTGGTCAGGCTGCGAAGGAAAAACCAGTAGACTCGGGTGCCTTAGCTGAGAAAATGGGTGACTGCTTAAGTTAGGTTATTTGAATGCACTGAAGTCATTTAAAATGGTTTATTTCTCTGAATAAGCAGAACTTGTAACTTATGTCCTATCTTTCTCTTTTTTAATTGCCGATACGTTTTTAATGTATTGCCATTTATTTCTGGATTAGTTGAAAAGTTCATCATTATGGCTCTTCTCTCCAATTTAACATAAATTCATTGCTTTTCCCGGGAATGGCTGCAGAGAAAATAAAAAAGCCTTTTGCTAACTGCTCGGCCTTGGGTGAAGCGCCAAAAATGTGGGTGCCTGGAGGTCCGGAGGCAGGAGAGGAAGCAGCCACCCATGCTCAGTGTGGGGCAGCGCAGCCTCTAACATGGCCCTGAGTGATTGCACCTGCATGTCCCCATGGCACTCTCTGTTCCAAATAAATGCTGGCATCTCCGCTGATGTCCCCACTTCTGGCGCTCAAAGGCTCGGGGGCACAGGAGCCGCAAACCAGAGGAGAGGGGCAGTGCAAAGCAGTAATTAGCGTCTACGGAGTGTAATTATTGAGTAATCAACAAGAGTATGTAATGAGGCAGGAGTATTTTTAGCCCGTCGGCGAGCTCTCTGCAGCCCCTGGGTACTGTACTCTAAGTAAAGAGCACTTAGTACTGATGGCCTGTGGCTTCTAAGAAATACCTGTGACGCATCGTTAAGGCTGTGCAGCTTGAGCACAGCTGCTAGCGGGAGACGGGCCGAACCTCATCCCGGCCGTCGGGAGCCAAGCGTTCTCTGAGCAGGGCTGTGACGGCGGCCAGGGTGGCGCTTCCCAGTGGACCTGTGGTAGGAGCAAGACAAGGGCCCTGTCAAACACCCACTGGATGCCGGGCACGGACGTGGTGGTGTGATGAGTGGATGCAGCGATGTGAGTTACGGTTAGCTCCTTACGTAGCCAACGTCATGCCCTGCTCCTACCAAAAACTTCCTGTAGGAGCTGCCCCCAGGCAAGGCTTGCACTTGACAACACTCTTGTCCAAGCCCAGCCGTGCTCTGCCCGGCCGAGCGCTCGCAGAGACAAGTCCCTTTGCCAGGCGGGAGCTTGGGAGCGGCCCGGGCCGCCGCAGGGAGATGGATCCCTAGCTCACCCACAGAGGTGAAGGTGCAAACGGCAGGGACTGGGGTAGGGCTTTTGGGTTTAACTGTTTGATAACCAAGGGAGAAGAAGGGAAGGAGGGCCCCACAGAAACGCCTTGTAAAACTCCGATCCATCTATGGCTTTTATTTTCTTTCTGTGCAATAAACTCCTCTGCTGTTCCCTCTGCAGAAAGCAGCATGGGGGGAATTCCTATCCCAAACCACTTCTTTACTGGAAACCTGAATGTTTCTGTAACGAGGGAAAAACTCAAGTATGAAGTTATCAAACAACTTGACAAATTCAAATGGACTAAAAGGCCAGGCATAAACATCTGCCTGGCCTGCTTTGATGTGCCTACAGTGAGGGCAGCTTATCCAGCTCCTGGCTGGATGTGGTCCCATACTCCAGAACTATTTTTAGCTTGTATTTATTTGGAGGAGGCTGTTACAATAATCTAATCGGACCTTGTGCCTCGCTTGCCTTTAATTCCTCTTAAGGCTGTTTTGAGGAGGAGGGCAATCAAAGCGCTGCTGTGACACAATCTTTTGCAGCTAGCGTGATGGGCCATGCTGAAAGCACCACTCGCGGTCCCACTGCCATGTCCCGCCGTCAGGCTCGGCCAAGGGCTCCATGCGGATTTGGTGCCAGGGGCTCTTGGTGTCGCGCTGCGGGGCGCAGACCTGCTCATGTCCCTATTTCCCCGCTATCTTTAGGGACAGAGCTCTGTGGGGCAGAGTGGGCTGTTACTGCCTGTTCCTGGTTGGGGCATGGAGTCTTCTCCCTGGGGAGCGCAGGAAGGGCTGCTGAGGTGCGTTAGGATCCGTGTGGGCTCCTGTCCGCCTCGCTGAGCCTGCTCGATGGCTTGGAATCAAGCGCGTCCTGAGGTATTTTCAGCCATAGGAGCTGGATAAATTAAGAAATGCATATGCATTTGGGACCAGGAGCAAACCTGGCTGTTTTAAATCCATGGGATGTAAAAAGAGCAAGCTCTGCTTGGTTTGGAGCTAGGAAGGCAGTTCTGCATGTAAAACGTGCTGGCGCAGCAACAGCGCCAGAGCCTGGGGAGTGAGCGGAGGTGCCGGGGGCAGAGCCCCAGCCGCCCTCCTGCAAGTGTGACCATGTTCCCCGGGACACCCGCCTCCCCTTCCACGCGGTTGGGGCCTCCCCGGGACACCTGCCTCCCCTTTCACGCAGTTGGGACCTCCTGTGCCTGGCAGCTGCGCAGGAGGGAGGCTGCAGAGCTGCGGCTCTGGGCGTGGGGGCCTGTGTGGGGTCCCCCCACGCCGCAGCCTCACAGAAATAAATCTGTACTTTATACTAAATCAGAAGAACGCTTTCCCAATGGTTGCTCAAACCAGAATTTTGAGCTAAGTCCTTTCCCACTGAGGAATTTTTGTTTCATGAAAGGGTACTTTATTTGGGGAAAAACCTTAAGTTGATTTTTTTTTCCTTTTTTTTTTTTCTTTTTGGCATCAAAGGCCAACTTAGAGGAGACTTTTTATTTTTTTTTAAGCAGCCAGCTGCATTAGCAATTTTTGAACCATGTTCTTCCCTCTGCTTTGAATAGAAAGCCATAGCAGGGGAACATTTGCTTTTCCTTTTGGCAAAGAGGAGACTCCTACGTTGCCAGTAGTGGGACTTGCCCTTTTTCTTGGGAGAGAAAATCAAAATAGGCAATAATGAAGAAAAGAGACTAAGCCAGCATTTCAGGTCTGTGCTCCCTGGCGCAGTGCTATGGAGAGGCACGGACTGCTTGGAGCGGTTGTGGTGATGGGCTGGGGACCCCCTGAGTTTGGCTCGTGCAGGTAAAATGCTGCTGCTGGCTGAGAGCCAGTGCCCTCAGCTGTGCTGCCGCAGTGATGCGCATCAGGGCTTCACTCTCGGTCCAGGGTAACGCTCCTTTCTGTTGGCTTCTGCATAGAGCAGCAGCCTGCACCCTTCTTGGGTAGTCAGCACAGAGTAAATTCACTCCAGAAAGGCTCCCCTGTAAACCTGAATGGAGCAAAATAAACATAGCTTGGTTTTCCAGCTGCAAGAGAGAGCTTATCCAACCGAGGGAGGTAAAGCCCAATTCTTGGGCTAATTCTGTGCAAATCCTTCAGTGCCTATGGACAGCATTGTGCATCCAGGAAGCTTTCTTCTCCTGGAGCCAGTAGTGCTGTGACATGGGTGGCTCTGCTGGGGTTTGCTCTTTCACACATCAGGTTCTCGGCTTCGGGGGGTTCCTGCAGGACGGCCCGCTCGCTCGGCGCAGACACAGAGTCTGTGGTTTTCTCTCTTCCTGCCTTCACGTCCTGCAGAGTGGGAGTGCGGGGAAGCTCACAAGAGTCGCTGCGTCTTGTGTCTGTCCCTGCGCCTGTCATCACGCAGCTGCCACAACCCTGTTTGTCTGGTGCCTTTCCTTTCCTCTGTAAACCTTTTCCTCCTCTGTCCTTTGCCTTGCTGCTGGTTTCTGCTCCTCTTTTCTCTCCCGACTCCCTCTTCTCCCTACTTCCTTTCTCTCGCCCGGACATGTGCTTGCCACCTGCGCTCAGGACAGCAGCAGCTCTCGCTTCAAACACCATGCAGGGCTCCCCATCGCCCACAGGAGGGAAATCTGCTGCACGGGTGGGATGAAAGCGAGCTCTGCTCGTGTGACTGCAGTGCCATAAAATGACTTGGAGGCCTGTTTAGAAAAGACAGGCTAATTACCCCCTAAGCTTTAATCAATCAAGGAGGAGATTGAGCCGAGCTGGTGAGCACCACGTTAGGATCCCCCGAGGATCCCAGGTGAGCAGGTTTGGGTACAGCAGAGGAGTTGGTGTAGGTGGGTGCTGAGCACAGCAGCGGAGGCTGTTGTTGCCTCAGCAGGAACACTCAGTCCTACATTGTCGTTGCATCAAGTTGGACTAGATCTCTTGAGCTTCATCCTTTTATTTCAAACACTGCTTAGCTGCTCTCCTGCTCTATGTTTAACATGCAAAATTCCCCTCCAGACAGTCCTGCTAACCCGGGTGAGATCCCAAGCGTCCCTATGTGCCTGAGGTCTGTGACTGTCTAGTTGAAACTCATACAAGAAGAACCCTGTGGGAGCACGGGCGAATGAACATAAAACCACCTTCTCTCTCCCTTTCCTGCATCTTTGCTTCTCTATTTCTTGGCTAGTGGTTCCAAAGATATCTTTTGCATCTGCTCTCAGACTACCTCATGAGTAATTTTTTGCGATTCACAGGCTCTGCTGCTTCCTCATCATCTTTATTTTTCCCTGTGGCGCACTGAATTTGTTTAAACCTGCAGTTCTGCAAGTGCAAAACCATGGTAAAAGGCTATTGAAACATGTACAAACAGGCAAGCAAAATATGTGGTATCTTAATGAGAAGGTTTCCTTGGTCTTCCTGCTCCAGTTTTCTAACTTCACATATTTAAGGGCTTGAGTGCAAACTCGGAAGTCTGAACTCATGTATCTTAGTTATTGTATTTATAAAGAACAAAAAGTCTTACATGTTCTGCCAAATATCTTTTTTAACTGGAAAAATATGATATGAGGTGCCTACCTGCTTCATAGTTATAGTAGTCCACTCGGGATTGAGCTTTGAGTTTTCCTCGATGTCTAAACACAAAAGCTTTTGCCCTGACTGTGCTCTGTTTGTAGAAGGGTTTGCAAGGAGGCAATATGCAATTCAAATGGGGTATTTAGTCAGGAAAAGAAACTATGATTCTCCTTCAGGTGTGGATAATTACAACTGTACATTATATCTTATGTAGAGTTATGGGAAATGAGTTCTGTAATTTTAATCTAAGAGATGCAGGAAGGAGACATTTTTTAGAGTAAGAAGCTTGCTGGAATTTCAGGTAATGATTTGCAGTTTTGTCCAAAGTGGAGAGAAATATGTCATTATTCTCTGGGTCTCACATTGGTTTTGGCCAAAAACTAGTCAAGGGTGAGAAAACAAAGTCAAAACAACTGCTGAATGCAAGACAGTCGCTTGTCTGTCTAGTCCTTCTGCCTTTGGTCTTTTCAGACCTTGTGTGTAGGTCTGTGCAGGAGGTGAGTTAGGGTTGTATCTTTTTCTCTTGGTAGAGTTTTGCATTGAGATGCATGGTGCAAGGAGACACTTATAATGCTCATGAAAGTCTGTTTATTTGTTTAGCAACTCAACTATTTTCCATTATATCGAGTCTTCTCCAAAATAAGTAATGCAGGGCATCAATAATTGAAGCCACTAATCCTACTCAGCTCTCACAGTGACCTGATGAGAAGTGGGAGAAGGACTTTCATTTTCACATATTGCTTTGTTTTTTTCTGTATGTTTTCTATAGCTTTCTTGTAGCTTTTTGGCTGTGGGCTCGAAGGGGAGAATGTCAAGAAGCACCAGTCGGGGAACACCTTTGTAGGCCTCTTGTCTTGCTGGAAGCTTCTCCCTGTGAAAGCCAACCCATTCCCAGCGGTGAAAGAGCTGGGACAGGACTGCATGAGTGTAGGATTGTGTTTGCCAGGTAGAAGGCAGTCAGATATCTTGCAGTATCACCTGGCAACTTTCTCCTGGAAGAAGGGGCATCATTCCCTTTCACAACGCAACACAAGGCTTGCTGCCAGGCCTGGAGGATTCAGGTTCCACTTGTCTGGTCCTGGGTCACCAATCTGCATCTCCACAGCAGACAGCTGTTACAACGGGCCCTTCTGATTCCATCCGTCCTGCCTGGGTGCCCTGAAGGAGCGCAGCGTGTGTACATAGCCGCCCTCTTCCCAGTCACGTCAAAGCAGTTAGAAGGGATCTGCCGAGCGCCCTTTCGGAAGAAGGTGGGCTTATTTCGGGATGGGTTCCTGAGGCTGCGTTCGGACTACTTGCCTTTGTTTGATGGGCAAAGGTTTGCCAACTGGATGCAAGGTTAGGCATGGGAATGTTGGGAAGCAGTGAACAGACAAGGGGAAATGCTCATCTCTGAGTCTTTCTAGTGCTTCTTTGGAGCTGTATCACAAGTTACATGTTTTTATCTGTGGCTCGGACACTCCCCTTCCTTCTCTCTGGAATCGCCCTCCCAGGATATGTTGCACTTTCTGCCTCAAGGCTTTGGTCCGTAGAACCTTCCATTTCTTTGGTAATTAGCATGATTTTTAAGCTATGTGTTCTTGAGTACATTAAAAGAGATGCCTGTACTCAACCGTATATTAGCTATTGTGCTTCCAAGGGTAATTAGTCATGGATTTAAATAGAAGGAGATAGTTGATGGACACATGGATAAATGGAACCACTTCTCTACCATTATGGTCTGAAAACTCATATTCATCTATTCATTCTGCCTGAACTTCAAGTAGCGTGTTAGCGTGGTAGGAGGAGTAGGCTCTTCAACACAAGTTGACTCTGTCAAGAGAAGAGTCCAGCCCCAAATGTCCTGGGGAATAGGGGCAAGCCCTCCTCTGGGGCGGCTTAAGGGCTGTCTCTTGTGTCTGTTCCTGGGCTAGGGAAGTGCCTTCCCGGAAGCCTGTGCTGTCAGCTAAGCTGACAAAGGCTTTATTTAACATGAGGCAGAACTAATATCCTTTAAAAAAAGCTGCCATGCCTTTAATTGTCACTCTGGTTTGTGTCAGATCCTTGCAAGAAGCGTGCTTGGTTCCTCCACAAACACAAGAGCATCTTTCACTCTTAATGAATAATGCACTCCAGATGTTCTACCCTGTGAGAATTTCTTGTGCAGGCTGCAACGCCAAGAGAAAAATAAAGCAGTTCAACTTATTTAACCCAGATCTCAGACTGTCTGTCTGCATCATCTAACTCCATCAAGCTGATGGTGCACATGGAAGGGATGGAAAACATGTGGTTCCTATAGACCTACATTTCGTATTGGTTAACAAATGTAGCGTTAGTTTACTCAAGGCCATAACGGGCATGAGCTAAAAGCCAGTGTACTGGTGGCAGGTTCTCTGTATCTTCCCCCTTCAGCAGTGCCGATACTCCTTGGCCCTACCCTCAGTGGTGTTTGCTCCTCAGGCGCTAGCCCTCAGAGAACTTTGTCAGTCTTCCTATTTCTACTAGTGGTATCAGCCTCAGGACTCTGCTTGTTGGCCAGACTCAGAAGAAAGGCCTAAGCTGCACATAAATAAGTTAATTAAGACAGCCGTCCGTTTCTGGCTAAATATTCTATCCATGAATAGCATTGTGACTTCTTGTGTTTCTCACTGTAACTCGCCAAGGTGTTTTCAGGCCAAAAAAGGTGTGTGGCTTCTAGGAGAGTTTTAGGGGAACCAGCTCAGAGCAGGTTCTGCACTTACTGTCCTGCTAAGTTAGACACAGATGCCACCTGCCTCCCATTAGGTGATAGTTTCCACTAAGTGAATCACTGCAGGGCCAAGCTGGAAAACCAGGCAGGATTATTGCTGCTGAACAAGCCAAAAGGTCTCAGTCCTTCTCCTTTATTTCTTGGCAGCACACTGCTGTGCCATGTATAAAGTGTTTGTGGGTGTCCACTTGATCACACTTAAAGAATGTGAGCTTCAGAAATGCAAGTAATAGACATTTAGAGGAATGAGCTGGTGGGAGTGACATCTCCTCTTTATCTAGTTCAAGGTGTTTTTTGGTTGTTGCTTTTGGGGAGCAGGGAGCACAGTTCTGTGGTTCAGGTGTCGGGGGAATGGCTTTCAAGCACTGCCTGGTCACAAAGTGCCTTAGTGCAACCCCGCTGCAGCCAGCCCTGGGGGTGCCTCTGTCAGAGCCATCCCCGTTCTGGGTTGCATTTAGGTCAAATAAGCAACTCCACCTCTGCCCCAGGGTTTTCAGAGACTTGTCAGGGCCAAAGGACACCGACACTCTCTAAGGCAGTGCAGCAAAGTCTTGCTTTTCCTGAGCCCTATTGAAGATACCCAACCACAGCAGCATGCAAGGAACAATTATTAAATGCTGTTAATTAGAGTGTGTAAAGATGGGCTCTCTCCCCTTCTCCTTTGAAGCATGAAAGCCCAGAGGGAGCCTTTATTAAAGTCAACAAAGAAATCTCAAAGGAAAAAATTCTCTCCTTTAATGTGGTCGCACGCATTGTCTCCTGCCGAGCGCGACCTGACATGTGAATGCGGCCGCCGCTGCGCTGCACTGGCCCCGCCGCGCCGCCTCCCCGTCCAGGCCCGCACGCGGCCTCTGCAGCTTGCTTTAGACCGGTCAATTATTTTTGTTGACTGCTTTTGGTTTAACATGTTCTCTCCTTAAAGCAACCCCTGATGAAACAATCTTCGGCGCCCGGTTGCATTTAAACCATGGATTTTCCTGGTGGAGGGTGGACTTTCTGGCTTAACTCGCACAATTTGGTTCCTTTATGTGTGTTAACAGTGAAGCAGAGTCCCACAGCAACCTGATTTTGGGGGTGCTTTTAGCTTGGTAAATCAGAAATATTGAGGATTCCACAGTGCTTCAGTTAGGGCCATAAGCCTTGAGTGTCTGCCCACCTACCTCAGAAGCCATCACAGCATTGTTTCCTTCTCAAATTCTTAAATGGCATCCCTTTGTAGGCATCAATACTTGGTCCTCTCTGATCCCAGAGATGGGATTTCTGCCTTTCTCCTAGCCCTTCCCAGTGGGGAGAGGTGTGATGTGGCTGAGAACAGCCCCATAGGGCCATAGCGCCATAGCCTGGGCCAGGATGTGCCCTCTGCCAGCGCGGGCCCCACTCCGCTCTGTGCCGTGAGCCGCTCTCCGCAGGCCTCGCTCCGGGGGACCCTTCTGGGAAGAGGGATTAGAGGGAGACAGTGTCTGCCACGGGTGATTGCCTTCCTTAGCTCCGAGGCTAATTGCAGGGCTGTGTCCTGGAAGCCACGGGAGAGGCTTGGGGAAGGCTCCCGTTAGTAACTTGTCTAACCAAGAAGTGGCACATCTGCTGCTGTGGATGAAGAGCAAATAAAGTCACCATGGGGTGTTTCTTACCCTTGGGAGTGACTTCAGCAAGGAGCAAGAGGTCTTGGGTGTTCAGGAAGGCAGCAGAGCCAAGCTTAGGGATAAGAGGAGCACTTGGGAATACATTCACATGCTGTGCTGCTGTGCAGGAAAGAGGGGAGCAAGCCAAAGGAAAAGCATGTAAACAACAGAGAGGGAGTCTCGCTGGCTGCCAGCATGTTTATATCTGCAGGAAAGAGCGTAGCGATCCGGTGTCTCCAGTTAGCCCAGAAGCAAAGACCCCGTTCTTGGAAATGATGCTGGGAGGAGAGCAGTCACGGAAGTCACGTCCGTGTTTCCTGACTCCGTTTTGGCATAAGGAAATACTGGAGGTTGTACTCCCATAAAACGATCAAAGTTTGTGTTTGCTTGGTTTCCCTTTCCGTTAGTGTCCGGTTCCCTTGGAAAGCTGTTTGTGGTGCTGTGTGGGTGACGGAAAGGTGGGAAGTGCTAGGAGTCTGGTGTGTATACGAGGGGAAGATTTTTCTTCTTGGCCTGAATTAATAAATTCTTGAGCGTGACTGGGCTCAGAGAGACTTTGTTTAAATAAAGGGGTCAATAAAATGTCATCTGATAAAGATTTGGGTTGTCAGGGGAGCCAGCTGGACCTGGGCATGGTTGTGCCAGTCCGTTTCAGTGGGTACTGGGCACTTTGTGCTCTCACGCTTTTTGGAAAATCCCCCTTTAAGCTTCCTGCTTCGGGAGATCTTGTGCCCCTTAATCCCTAGTGTTAAGATCAGCTCTAAGCACTTTGCGCCTCAGCAGGCTGTGCTTGTCCAGCAGAAAATGCATCCACCGAGTGAAGGAGAACAGAGTTCCTTCGGGGTAGAAACATCCTATGAGGATGTTAGATCGTCTCAAATCTTCAAATTTCTTGCATGTTCTTGGGGTCCAAGTCTTCAGCCTTTCCAGTTCGGTGGGAAAACCACATTTATTAGTGATTGCAATTAAGCAGGTAAAACTGATGCTATTTGATGCCCTTTTGATGTGAGCTTTTACTTGAAATTGTTGGTTCCAGCTAGCATTCATGGAGACACTCTTCCTGTTGTGAAGAGTATTGCTGAAATGCAGCATGATGAGAGCAATGAGGTCCTGCAAGAGTTGCTCCTAAAGCCCATGTGCTAGAGAGCTCTTGGGGTGAATCTATAACAGCTTTATGGAAACTAAAACACCGATTCCATGATCTGGAGTTGGGTCTCATGATAATCTAGTTGCCACTGATACCTCTGCTATAGAAATTCGTAAGCAGCCTCAAAAGCTGTAGAAAAGCTGTTGCTTTCTATTCTGTGCTATAAGATCTTTTCCCCGAAAAGGTCTTACAGCAAGACATACACTCATTAGTTCACAAACTGTTCCTGAATTTTGCAAATGTGTGGCTGGTAGATGTTCTTTCAGTAGCTGAAGCAATTTCCACCCAAACGCTTGTTTAATTATGGCTATTTTTTACAGTTGGGAGGATGAGTGGCTGGTGAGATCACCTGGCATTTTGCTCCATTAATCCAACCCTTAAAGAACGAGCAAAAAGAGATAATAAAAACAGGTTCTAGGAAAGATCTGTGGAGAAATAGGTGTTTGGGTAAAATTAAGGAATTCTTATGAAACTTCTGGACATTTTCTCAAACACCTGAATGCTCCTGAATGATCGTCTCAGAATACAAAAATATGTAAAACTACCCCAGCACTTGTGTTTGTGATACTTTTAGTGAATCTTAATTTTTTTCTACTGGAATTAGTGTAAAATTGTTTCATTTGCAGTTAGTATTTAAAACTCAGTCTTTTTCTCTAAATCAGCTAGTCATTTGCTCCCCCAGAATCCCATCTTTAGCTTTACAGTCTCTCTTTCAGGACACAGCCTTAAATCAACCCTTGAGTTGCAGCCTAGTGATATTTCTCAACCAGGAAAATACCTGGCAGCTCCTCACCACTGGATTTCAATAAACATATAGAAAATAAGGTTATACCTGGTCATTTCTCCCTAAGCTGTCTTTAGTACTGCCACAAAACTCTCCTTTCCTTCATCCTTGTCACTTACGCATTTCCATAGTGCCAAAGGAGGCACAGAGCATATTGCAAAGGCAGATTTTTCAGAATAATCATATGCTAAGTATTGCAACTTCGCAGGCAACTGGCTTTGGAAAGATCTGAGCCTGAAATGAGGTTTGATGATGAAGGTGAAATGATCACTTGTAAATGAATGGAAATGCCCTCCAGGTATCTTTAAGAGAACTGTGAGACTTGCCTAGCATATGTGGGCTCTGTTTTCCTTCCCAGATGCTGCCCAACACCCATTTCTCCCTTCCCTCCATTCCCTCCCTCCCTTTCACCTGTTCCTGTTAATGAACCCATGATGTGACCTAGTCAGAGGATGCCACCTGCAGCAGAACTGCTTGTTTCTCTGCCAGTTTGTGACAGCTCACAGAGCCACTGTTGGGTGCAGGAAGACCTAAAGAATCAAAGTCATTCCTGGTCATCCCTTACTTCAGCCTTACGCATGGAGGCTGCAGGGCTCGCATGGACCATGCCCGCAAGGCTTTCCTCCTGGAAGTCATGAGGAGGCTGCTAAATCCGTCTCTCTCAATTCCTCTTCAGCCTGATTGTATTTTTAAAGCAAATACTTGTGGATCGGTTGTGTTCAGAGCTGGACTAAGCCATAAATCTTAGCCACTAAGCCTGTCACTGTGCATGTCGACTCTTTGCTTTGAGGGGAAGCAGGAACATGAGACAATGCAGGAAGGCAGGGAATAATGAGAAGACCTGCTTGGTTCTTGAACCACGATGTGCTTTGCGCCGAGGGTTCAGGTCAGCCCCAGCTTTCTCTAATGAGTTCAGCGCCTAGTGTTGTGTAAAGCACAACCTGCCTTCAGCCGTGCCAGCCCAGTGAGGAGAGAGCTCTGGAGCTGGCATTCGTGGCAAGGGAGCTCACCCTCGTTAGGGGTTTTGCTGTGCTGGGCCAAGGCTTCGGAGAGCTGCCGCGGCGAGCGGTGAACATCTGGCGGCCAGAGCTGTCACTCCTGCACCGAGAGGGCCCCAGCTACCAGGGAAGTGTGGGGCAAATAATTACAAAATGAAGAAAAGCAACTTCTGCTGAACACAACTAATTAGCCCGTCATTCTTCTGTTCCCTGGAGATGATCTAATGGAGTTGTCTTCTACATCCAGTGATTAAACCCTTTATGTAAATATTGTTTTAGTCGTCTTTAAAATTTCATGCTTAAATGTCAAGAATGACATTAGTGTGAGAGAGGCTCTTATTTCAATTACATTTCCCTTTTTCCCTTCTTTTTCTCTCTCACAGTTTCTGTCGAGCCACCTGTGCAGGTTATTTTTCAGCAACTTTGGTCATTAGCTACTCTTGTCAGTAGTGCTGGGAGACTTCCCCTCTTTTTAGTCATCTTTAATGTCCCTGTCTCAGAGCTGGAGAGCTGTGTGATCCTGTCATGACTTCAGAGCACGGCGCGCTCGTCGCCCAGGCTGATGGGCACGGCTGAGGAGCCGGCGCCTGGCCCCGCAGCTCGGGGCACCTCGACCTGTTTCTAGGTCTTTCCTGTGTTTACCATGTGACCCTGCATGAGTCACACTGGGAAAAATGTGACTGCAAGCTCTGGTAATTCAAATCTCTTCATCGTTGGCTGGACTTCACGAGGAGCCGGGTGCCTCGCGTGCTGCTGCCGGCGAGACCTGCTGGAGTGCTGCATTTTGGGCCTTCTTAGGGGACTCCCCAGAGTGGGGACCCACCACAGTAGTGCAGGGGGTGGCCGACGCTGTGTGTATCCTGCCGTCCTACCCGGCTGGGAGCATCCTGCCCCTGTGCGTTTTGGGAAGGCTTTTACCTGCTCCTGTTGAAAGCAGGAGGAAGCCTCGGCTTCCCCAAATCCTACCTGCCCCATTGGTTCCACAGCATCCCTGGCCAAAGAAAAAAGCCTGCTGTGTTCCCGGGTGCTGAGGTCAGCCCGCAGGCCATGCAGGCAGTGTCAAGCGTATCTAGACGGTATCTGCCCACCTTCTCGCTCGGGTCGGCACCCAGTGAAGGATCCCGCATGTCGTTCCTGTGTGACAGCCCCTGCAGCGCAGGAAACAGGTCCGTGCTCATGTCTGCTGCACAGCAGGGCAGAGAGGATGACAGAAGGAGAAGGACTGTCCTTCCTATGGGTGCTTTCCAGCCCTCGGTCAGCAAGAAGCGCTCCCCGAGCAGCCCAGAACGCGGGCAGAGAGCCCAGGACAGCCCAGGCTTGCGTGATCCCCCAGTTTCAATCAGGAGCCCCGGGAAGAGGCGTGTGGGAAGCAGCCGCCGTGGAGCCAGGTGAGGGGCAGAGCCCTGCGAAGGGCTGGGAGGGCTGCATGGGGCTGCAGCCGGCCCCGGGGAACCCGCACGGTGCAGCAGTTTCCATCCTCCATGGCCATGACAACTGCCTTTAATCCGGTGGGTTAGGAAGGAAAGGAGCAACGTAGTGCAGCAGTGCAGCAGAAGATGAGGGGCGTGATAACGGCATTTCTGCTGGCGGGACAGTGTGAAGTTGTGAGATAAGATGCAAGGACAGTTGTGTCTGTGCCCTCGCTCGCTCTCCTTGTTGTGTCTGCCGCTTCCTCTTCCCTGAGGACGTGTCTCCTTCCTCCCCGTCTACCCTGGGGCGCTGCGTTTGCAGGAACAGAGCGGCCCTACTGCCTGGCTCAGCGGCGAGGCGGGTGCTGGGTCGGAATTTCCTCTGCAGAAGAGCTTTTCCCCTTGCCTTGGGGCAAGTAGCCCAAAGCCAGAGGTGCAGCCTGGGGACACACTGGGTCCTAGCGCTCTTTCCAAGCACAGCAAGAAACTCTTCAGAAATGCAGGGTTGAGATGGGCTTCCCCAGACCCCAGGGCTGAGATCTCTGCTGCTTCATTTCAGGCCTTCACAACACAACACCCAAATGTCCCTCTGACGGACACGACTTTCTTGTTGAAATGAGGAAGGAGCGGTCGTCAAGTGCAAGACAACTTCTAGAGCACATTAGGAGTAATTAGCTGTTAGACTGAAGGGAGGAAACAAAGCCAGTGCAATTAGGTGGTGTATGGTTGGAGGGAATTAGTTAATTTAGGTTTTAATTCTGTCCTTTGAGGAGAAAACAAATGAGAAAACATCTCATTAAATGAGATGAGTTGTCTTAATCGTTGGCTTGACATTCCTGTTCTTTCTGTTGGACTCCTTTTATCAGCAGTGTTTTGGGTACTGCTGAGAGTTACCAAACAGCAAATGTGCGAAAAATCTGTCTTTGAGACATGTCTAAGAAATTTCTGGGCAGAACTACGCTGGTGTAAGTAGACCTCGGTGTTTGGTGCACCTGAAGTGAACATATTTATGGCTTATTCTGATATAAGAATGATGCTACGTAATTATACAGCTATATCCATGGTGGTGTAAGGACACTGAGATATACTGGGATACTTCTGTTTGTAAAATCTCTGGGGTGGGCTTTATATGTTTAAGTAGGCAGCGATTTTGCAATGTTGCTCCCAGCAGCCCTATCATGCCATCTCCTCAGTAAAACCCTCATGGCAGATCTGCCTTTGGAGGGCAGATGGTGCCTGTGTCCGTAGTTCTCGGTCGGCAGCGAGGGCCGTGCTGGGAAGGCACCAAGGAAGGGGCTCTCCGGAGTGGTGTCAGAGCGGCAACCTTTCCATCCACGCTGCATAGACTGGTGGCCAGCAGCGTGGATCAATGAACGAAACACTCTTCTCCGAATTAAAAAGCAAGTCCTTACTCTGCCTAATCCCACTGATTCCAATAGGCATTTAAACTGGAAGGAATTTTTACCTGAGGAGAAACTTAGTGCATGAAAGCCCTAAATGTCTAAGCCATATCCAGCAGGAGCAGGGCCAGTCTCAGAGAGTTTTTAATCAGTTCTGACCAAGGAAAATCCCTGTGCCGGGATTTTCTTGCTCCCATTCCATGATCCACGCTCATTCCAAGATACCAGCTCAGAATATATGCGAGGAGTCCTGATTCCCACTTTTATTACAAAACGTGGTGGCTGGCGGGGCTGGGGAGCAAGGTGTGAGAGGCAATTACGAAGCCTGGGGTTGGAGGCCAGGCCTGGCTTTTATGAGCTCATTTCCTCATCTCGATGCGAACGCCTGGCCAAAGCCCAGTCTCTGCAAACTGGCTTTGTTGGCCGCTGGTTTTAATTAACAGGCCCAGCCCCGTGCAGCGCTCGCGGTGAACGGATGACAACGTGTCGGCCTTGCTCTGGCAGTTCTCTCCTCTCCCTCCCGCCAGAGGGCCTGTAGCGGAGCCCCAAAGCAGCCCCTTGATCTCAGCTTCCAGGAAACCTTTCTAAAATTCAGACCAGATCCTTGAGCAAGAACCAAATGTTTCAGCCAAAAAGACTTTTTTTTTTTAATTTTCATTTTATTTTTGGAAGGGGTGAATGGAGGATGGTTAAGACTGAACAGATGATATTTTCAATGGCACATTTAGAATGCTTAAGGTTGGAAGGGACCTCTAGAGGTCATCTAGTCCAACCCCCCAAATTTAGTGTTTATCCAACAAGGCTCCTTCCTGTGGGTAAAAACACCACCGAGGACAGTGAGTTGGATGTGCTCAGTTGCTTCTGTTTTCCCCTGTTTCTAAAATGCAGCCAGGGAGCTGCGAGGGCCGTGTCTGCAGGTCCCTTCCCCTGTGGTTTGTGCAGAGGGGACTCAGATTGCTGTTAGTGTCCCGCGTCCGAAGGCAGAGGCTTCGGTGCATTAAGGATGGGCTCTCTGCAGGCCAGGCCTTAGTTAACTTCCCAGTTAATGCAGTGATATTAATTATTCATCAAACCACCCGTGAGGCCATTAAGCTTCTTCTCCTTTGAAGATACCGGTACCTATTTCTCTAAGGATAGAAAAGGAGGAGGCAGCGGAGCTAATTGCAGACATGCAAAGTGAGGAAGACTCCTCATCTGTCGCTTTCATATTGTGCCTGAAAAGCCTCTCTTTTATGGAGGTGTCAATAGCAATTTCATTCCCCTTTTAGAGGAACAAGTGCCTTTTAAGCATTTAAAGGCGCATTAATGCGAGGCTTTTGTGCGCAGGTTAGGAGGTAAGGCAGGGAAGAAGGGTCCTGGCTCTGTGCAAAGTCTCCTGTTGGGGACCGTTCAGCCTTGGCCAGAGGGGGTTTGGGGCTTGTGGTAAAAGACATCAGTAATCCTGGGTCATTTTATAGCCCTCAAAGCATTTCCCAAGTGTTTATTTAGCCTCACGGATGCTCTTGCCAGGCATTTCAGAGTGGAGAACAGAGTCTGGCTGGAGAGGAGGTGAACCCAGGGAGTGGGAGAAGGGGAGACAGAGCCCTCACGCTCCCTGTCCCGGGGCTGTCTGTCCTCTGGGGAATGGGACCTGCGGGTCCCGCTTCGGAGCAGCCTGTACGTGTACATGTGCTCAAGATGCTGGGTTTGCTCCCTGCATTTTACACTTAGAGCACTGTTTTGGTTAATTAAAATAGACAATCCTTCCTTTCCTTAAGGGAGGGAGGGAGGCTGCTTCCCTGGGCTGCAGGTGCCTCCGATGAGGTTCAGTGTGTAAAGAGCCAGGGAGGAGGGGGCTGCTCTCCACCTGGGAAGCTCTGGCCTGCTTTGCCCACACACTGTGAGCCATGTCTTGAAGGGAATGAGGATTTTTTGTACTAAAGAGCATTATATTGACATTAGAGTGCAGTAGAATTCAGTGATAAGGGAAGCAGATCTGGCCTAGACAATCTCATCCTTCAGTGTTAGGAGAGTTTTAAACAAAGATTTTTAATGCATTTTGAAGCTGTTTTGCTTTCACAGAGCTGGTTTATTGCCATTATTAGGGGCTGAATTTAACCTGGTCTCAATTAGCTCATTGCTCAAGTGAACCCAGGGAGGGTGTGCTGAGAAGGCTCAAGCCTCAACAGAGGTTTCTTATGCCACAGCAGTGCTCTTAGCTGGCCTGGTCTAAAAAGGAAGCAAGCAGTGGAAAGAAGGTCTAGAGTTAAAAGGGAAAAAGTGGCTTTGACTTGACTAGGGCAGCTTCTTGTCATTGGAGCAGGTGGCTGAAGTTGAGCGCAATGAAAGAAGTGGTGAGTGGGGTTTTCGGCGAATCCTATCTAAAGCCCCTCTCTAGTCTGGCACGAAGGAGCGGGGAAGAAAGGAGATAGCACGAGGATCACAATGATCCTCCCCGTGGAGCCAGGCCCGCGTGCGCTTAGCCCCACTTTGATAGCTCACCAGGATGCGCGGCCTAAGCGGGCAGACCCGAGCGAGGAAGGAACGAGGAGGCTGCTCGCTTGCTCGACGAGGGTTTTGTTGTTCTGGAACCAAAGGCCAAGAATCCCATGGAAATCTAGATCTCCTTTCTGTTTCCAGATGGAGCAAATGAAGAGGAGCGGGAGATGTTTCTGCTAGAGCAGCGGAACATGTGGAAATGTGCAGTCAACGGTTGTTTGGAGAGCTTTCCATCTGCTGCTGCTTCATTATGGAGGTAAAGTAACGCAGAAGTGCTCCCATTAATGGTCACAGAACAGGGAGGGCATTAAAAGTTGTGCAAAATGGGCAATGTGATGGCTGGTTAATACTGTGTCAGAAGGTGAAGTCATTTCTCTAAGAAATACAGGAACTTTACTTGTCTCTGCTTGTACACCAGGCCACAGGGCAGTGAATCTGATTCAGGAATGATGTTGGGAGGCAGTTTCCAAACCGTATCAAGATGTTCCTTATCTAATCCCAACCCAGAATGGCTATGCCTAACACCAAGGGTTGTGGTGCCACCACCAAAACGCTTCCCAAAGAACACGGGAACAGAAGCGAAAGAAATCCAGCTGGTTGGGAGACAGGGATTGTTGTTGGTTTTCTTTAAGTTTGCTCTGGTGCTGGCCTGCTAAACTGGAGGCGGATTCATTTGAAAAATTGTTCTCATGGCAGAGGTTGGCGCAGTGCTCTTTCTGGATCTTTTAAAGGTTATTTGAAAACCTGCATAAGGTACAGACTAGAGCCCCAACAAGAAATGGGATGATAGTTAGAGGAAATCCCTGGCAGGATGAAAGCCTCAACATTTTCACCTGTTTAGTGAGGCAAGATAGAAATGAGAAGTGAGGTTGAATATTGTGCCCAAATACTTTCATGGAGAGAAGGCTCCAGATAAGGATCAGTTCCTTCCTCCTGGCAGGTAATTCAAGGTGATCCCCCCAGACAGGAGATGAAGCAAAGAAAGCTCAGTCAGACCCATAGTTTTGGCACCAGGGAAGGTTCAGCCCTTGGGACTAATTGTCCCCAGTGGAAGATTCATTATTATCTCGGAGGCTCTAATAGTTTCCCTTTTCAGATAGGGCTTAATCAATCCAAGCCATTAGTCGTAATAGTGGGGTAATTAAGTTTAATACAGGGTAGCTGAGTCAAAATGAATAGGCTGGGATGTACGGGAAGTCGGAAGGGGTAATTCTTGCTGGCCTTACAGTGTGCAAACAAGCTTTGTAGTCCTGATGTGAGCCCTAGAGGCCTGCTGTATTCTGCTGTGAAAAGAGGTTTTCATTAGCAACCAAATGCCCTTCCCCGTTCTGCACAGAGGCTGGAGCCTGTCGCTGCAGTGGCAATGGCACTGTTCACTTGAGTTTTTAAAGCCCTGGCAAATACGCACGCGTTTCTGCAATACTTGTCGAAGTCTGCAGGGTGGTAGGAGGTGAGGGCCACAGCTGCGGAACTTGCTGCCTCTGCCCACCACTGGCTGCTGAAAACTGAAGGAGAATAAGGAGCTCCCATACAAATAGCAACAGCCAGTGCTGGTGCCATGGGGGTATTCCAGGTGCTGTCCTGGCAGTCATTAATTGCCACGTGAGGGAAGGTGATCCCGAGCAGTGCCCGTTACGGCCAAGCGGGGCTGTGCATGACTTTTCCCTCGCTGTCGGGTCCCGTGAGCGGTGCGGGCAGCGGGGATCTCCCCGGGTGGCTGTCGCTGCCCTTCCCAGTTGCACTGCCCCAGCACATCCTGCTGAAAACTTCCTGGTGTTACTTAGAGAAAGGGGCTCGGGTCTGTTGGATCTCTGTTTTGTGGCTGTGGTGTTCCTGATTTTATAGCCAAGCATATATTTTATTAAATTTCTTCAACTCTCCATCAGTTGCAGCCACGTTCAATCCTCTTGGGCTTCAGAAGGGAGAAAATGTGAATCTGCAGTTCCCCCAGAAGCTGGAAAAAACACAGCCATGTGGCAGTCGAGGCTTGGCTTCTCATCTGAAGGCTGCAACTGCGTTTCCAACAACACAGCACCCGCCCAATATTGAATTGTCACAGATCGTGCTTTGCCCTAGGTCCTTGGTTTGTCCTTGCTTGACACTGGATTCAGAGACTCAATTTGTAGCATTCAGGAAAACCTAAGCTGCAGTCCCAGGGATGGATATAAGCAAGTGTCCCGCAGTGACATACAGCATTAGCAGAGGAGGTGCCCTCGATGGCACGGCTCTGATTTGGAAAATTCACTACTTGGAGTAGCGATGCGGCCTGCAGAAATCAAAGACCAAAAATACGGGGTGTTTCTTTGCCTGAAGCCCCCAGACTGTGCTATGCTGTTCCAGTGACCCAAATGCAGCAAGTCCTGGGTTGCTGAGCAGGATGATATGTAAAGAGCATTTTAATAGATGTGAGCAGGGAAGGAAATAGGGAAACAGTTTAGATGAGGAACGGCCCCCTTAGCAAGGGTGAATCTCCTTGCTACCACCTGAATTTATAGTAATTTACATCAGACAAAAAACTGATGTTAGGGACCTTATTGTGAACTTTTCAAATCCAGTTCAAGTGTCCCTACTGTTTCCAATAGCTGTGTAAAGCAAGAACACAAATCTCATCTGTATTCCCCTTCCCCTCTTCCCCCGCCCTAATCAAATCCTTCATTCATTGCCTTTTATAACATAGTGGACTTTGCATGGTTCAGCACTCAGGAAGTAACTCTACAATAGCAAAACAGTGCTGTCTTTGTTCCGAAAAAGTGGAAAAATGAAGATCTATAATCTTGAAATGAGGAAACGTCCAAGTGAGAAGAAAATGGAGCATGTGCAATGTTATATTTGTTAGCTGGGGAGAATTCAGCAATGCCTCTTACAGAGGGAAGAAAAAAAAAAGAGAAGTGAGACTCTCTATTTCATTTTACCTCCTCCAAAATGACCCGAAGTGCATCAAAGTTGATGTTTCTTTCTGTGGACTTCGGCCTAAATTCCTGATGCTCATCTGCCTTTCACACATTTGCCTTATTTTCTTCGTTTCACTCCCTGCTGTCTATTCACCCTTGTGCTCCACGCTTGCTTTTCTTGCGGGTCAGAGTTCCAATGAGTATTAGTTACGTTCTTCCTCCCAGGTAGCATCAGGTCTTCAATTTGTGTTTCAGAGGACCTGTCCAAAGACACTCCACTTGAGCAGGGCACTTGTGCTGTATTCTGGTCATCCAGTCCTCTGTAGGAGTTTATATCCATAATTAAGTTGGTCCCCCAAAGCTAATGGCATAGCATGCTGAAGATGACCTTAACTGCATCTCTTCCAGGACATTTTTTTCAGTGAATACTATTCTTTTACTATGCTTGTAGCAAACAAAACTGAAATAGGGAGTCTTATCGTGACCTCTTTCAGGAATTCTTGGCTCTTCCAGGATAACAGCCTATGCGATTTGCAATGACTTTGAATTCCCAGGATCTGCTTGTACTCTGGGCTGTGGGGCAGGCCACCAGAACTCCAGGAGCATTTGAGGAGAGAAGGGTCATTTAGCTGAAGGTGGCGTTTCTGCCTGGCACAGATGAGACTAGCAAGGACTGCAGGGCTGGAGCGAAGCCTTAACCACCCCAGAGGTGGCGGACATGACCCAGCCACCTCGGCCACGTGTTGAGCTGTGGAGAAGGGCAGAGCCAGGTACCGTGTTTACTTGCTGGTGACCTTGCAAAGTCTCCACAGATATTCAAGGCATGGAACAAGCAGGAAAAGGGAATGCAGAACAGGTGGAAACCAGATGCAAGTTACGGCTAATTGGAAAGCTTGTGCACAGACCTGTGGAGTATTGCTTTTTCTGCTCTTGCTGTTCAGCCCCATCAACACAGCATAAGTACTAGTGTTAGGGAATTTTTATGCCTTTTTGAAGTCCTTTATTCTAGGAGTTCATTGCTGTGGTAGGTACCAGAATAGGACCGGCCTAGGGAGGCTGGTGGTGGTACCCTAACTTGGAGGGCATGGGTAGACCCACCAGAAAGCTCTGCCCAACTTGAGGCTTTGAAACCTATTCCCAGGTTTATGGCTTCAGCTGATGCCAGTGGCCAGTCCTCCTCTGGCTTGCTACAGCTGGCTTGGGTCGGCACAGAGTCCAGCACAACCTCTGGGGCAGCCAGTGAGCCCAAAGGGAGCTCAGCTCTAGTGGTCTGGAAAGCATAAAGTGTCCACGAAATGCTCAGCAGAGCAGCTTGTCCTGCCCTTTTGCCGGAGGGAACCTCCTGCTTTATTTCTGTGGAGGGAGTCGTGTGGAGGGAGTTGTACGGAGGCAGGGAGCTCGGCTCTGTGCTTTGCCCTTCCTGCTGGCTTCCCAGGTTCTCCTTTTCACAGCAGGGCGGCTTCCCAGCTTGCTCCGCACGCGATGGGACATCAGTGCAGTTAGGACAGGGGAGCCCATTACACGAGTGACAGCTGTGACAACTGCAGGGAATAAGCAGTGGGAGCAGATGGGCTTCTTGGGAGCAGAAGTCCTGCTGCCCTGTGAATATCCTTATAGTTGCAGACAAGCACAAAAACAAAGGAAGGAGGGAAACAACAGCAGAAGGCTCAAGGCAGCATATCCTCAGCGTGGCCTTACTGCACCGGCGGGCCTCAGGAGGCGGGAAAATGGAGAGGGCCGTGGAGAAGCAGCGATCAACCCGGTCACAAGGAATTGCTGGTACTAAACCCTCTTTGGTTTGCTATTCCCTGCACAAACACGGGCTCTGCCCCGAACTGCTTTAGCTGCTGTGGGAAGAGCGCTGCCACAGCCTTGGCTGCTTGGAGAACTGGTCCTCAGCAGCGGGCTCCAAGCACTGGGCAGAAATCCTCGCTGTGTGGTGCCAGTGGTGCTGGAGCCTGGGAATATCCAGCTGCCATCCTAACTTCGGTTTGGAGCAGCCGTTGCTCTAGCCCAGAGTTAGCACATCCCGGTTACACTGGCCCCAGGGGGAGCCCCCCAGGGAAGTGGGGAGCACATTGGTGTCTCATCAGCCCCGCGAGGGCTGCAGGCGGGGAAGCACAGCAAAGGCTGGGGGATGTCGCGCCCCGTCACGCTGCCCTGGTGTCCTCATATAGGAGGAGAGGACCTGAGGCCCTCAAATGGTACAAGAGGGCTTTGGTGGTAGATAATGAATGTGAGAAATAATTTGGAGAAGTATCTAGTCAGATCCAGTCATTCAGCTTGTGCTGTTTAGAAGGCAAGTTATTGTTGCTGGTCAGGAAGATTTTTCAGCCAATTTTATTATTTTTTTCTTAGAAGGACTATTCAAATTTGATAAATACAAAATTTAACATATAAATCGTTTATTTTTCCGAGCATTTTTGAGTTTGGCAGGAGAGTGAAAACCTCAAAGCCTATTTTAATTTTTAGTTCTTATGAAAGGTCTGGATGATCCCAAGATAGGGAATCAGTTTTCCAGCTCCCGCAACTTGCTGATATTCCAGAGGTGACATCTGGTCTCTCCCGTGAAGGATCAGCCGTACCATGACACGTCAACTTTATTTAAGAGTGCCTGGTCTTGTGTTTGCTCCCAGGGAAGTGTCAGCCATAGAGGCTCCTTGAAATGTGCTCTTGCTCCCACTCAGCTGCAGACAGTGCTTTGAACTGCCAATGCAAATGAGAAGAGAGTTAGTTTAAACAGTCCTTTGTCTGTGGGGATAAATGGAAATGTAGAGCTCCAAAATATGCAAAGATGCAAAACAAACCTGGCAGGGGGTGGTTAATCAGGCATTAAAAACACAGGGCTGAGTCCAGGCAAAGATTAGATGGTTGCTCTTTAATCAAAGCAATTGAGCTCATGTGTGACTGCTAATAATACTGCCTTTCTACCTGGAGCTGGAGTTAGAAAAGCCAGGTTTTCCTGTAATTCCATGAATATTACTATTATTTGTGTAATGATCTGGAAGAATTCTTTTCATCTGTGATGTGGGGTAAATGCTGTTAACCACTTGTTCCTGCCAGAGCAGAAATAAAATGGGAAGACGGCCTGTCTGGCTTGTTCCATCTCATGGCTGTCTAAGAGCAGAGGGTAGAAACCCAGACCCAACTGTTGTCTCTGCAGGTGCTTGTTGGGGCTTGAATCTCAAACCCCATTGTGTCTGTGACAAGAACAGCTCTCTCTGCCTCAGCTCTCAACGCGGCCACAACGAGGTGATGGACTCGCAAAGTGAGATGCTGGAGTTGTCTGACGATATGTGGTTGTGACATTGCCCAGCTGGTGATTTGGTGGGTTGGTATCTAGGCCAGGGGCTCATTCACAGAAAGGCAGCCCCTTCCCGAGCTGTGGATCGTGCTTCAACGTGGGACTCCGAGGCTCATCACCTCGTAGAGGTGTTGTGAGTGCGTGGCCTTTGCTTTGGGACACGGTTTCTCAAAGTGCTGGGCAGGCCAGGAGGAACGAAGGGGGCACAGATCCCTCACGGAGCGGTCACAGCAGCTGCTTCCTGCTGCTGCAAAGCAGCGGTGCAGGTGGCAGAGCGTGGCACGAGCAGGGCCTTGCCGGCTGGCTTGACATCTTGCCGGATTACCTGTCTGCACAGCTGCTTTTCAGCTCTGCGCAAGGTCTCTGCCTAGCAGAGCTGCTGCTTGCTGGGTCCTCATGGGAGTTTACTCAAGAAAACTGTTAAAAGCAATGGGGAGAGTTGCCAAGTTTGCAGGAAGTGTCTCCACGTTCACACCTGCAACTCTGGAGGAACCTCGGTGGTTACGGGCTACAGCATTTGGTCCTTGTAGTGCATGAGCAGTGTTTGGTGGCTGGGCATGGCCTGCTGGAGGAGGCTATTGACATCAAGTTCGTTTTGTGGCAGCTTCCAAAGTTTTCATAGCTTGTTTTGGTTCTACATTAGGGGAAGCGTAGCAGGTCAGTCACAGATTAACCTGTCTTCGGTCTTGAAAACCTTCCTGTCAAAACCTGGTTGCAACCTACGCCTGTGCACTTTGAACGAATGTATTCCAATCACAGTCCATTTGCATTACGATGATTGTTCCTTGATGCTTCCAGCAGAAATGGGAGAATCTCCTGTGTTTCCTCCAAGGGGTTCAGATGTCAGTAACGGCTGGCGCAAAAGAGCAGGCTCAAGTCCACCTGCTTCCCATTTTTGTAGCTGCCCTAAATTCCAACCATTTCACTGCTTGTTGAGCATTCCATGTCGTCGTCTTGGCCCTAGTGGATGTGTGGAGGTAATGTTCAGCGTGAAATAGGCTTTCCTCGGGCCTAGCATTTATGCAGCAGTAAGGAGAGCTTGCCAGAGGTGCTCTCTGTAGATGGGTAGGGATTCGCTCGATGGCTCTGCTTGCTTTCATCTCCTACGTTTGTCTTTCTGGGATGTTAACAAGCCTGGTGCTTTCTCACCACGTGCCAGGTAGAACATTGCAGCATGCACAGACCACTGCACTGTGAGCCCCAATGAGCAAAGAAAGAAGTCGGGAATTTGCCAAGTGTGTGAAGCTCAGTTGATCCTAAACTCTGCCAAAAAAATAAGGGAAGGCCAAGTTATTTGCAAGAAGCCTATCTTGCTGTTTCTGCAGGGTTAAAAAACTGTGAGAGGAAGGGGTGGCGATACGGGTGCAGGCAGATGAAGGCAACGCTGCTGGGCAAAAAGAAAAACAGATGGACACAGAGATCTTCTGAGGGTAGTCTGCAAGTCTGCCCCTCTGTGTGGGGGTGTTAATTAGAGCTGGTTATTGCCATCAGGACTGCAGCCAGACAGGAATTGAGGAAAACAGGCCCACCAGGAACACAGTCTTGCTGGGTTAATTTGCGCAGCCTTAGGAGGGAAAACAAACAGGGGGACCATAAAAGAGGATGCAAGAGGGAATGGGGACAAACAGAAACAACACGTTGGCTAACAGCAGACTGGTGATGTTATCTGAACCCATCAGTCCCTTCCAGGGTGCCGTCCAGCACCCAAAGAGCAGTCTCTGCCTTCTCCATAAAGAGTTAAAGTTTCTTTAGAACAGTCTCTATTTTCAACTGTCTCCAACCTGTACTAGCAGACCAGGTTTAGCCGGGTTACACCGAAGGCCTTCAGTCATTTCCGTGCCATTTGGGAGAAGAGGAATTCCTACGCTGGCTTGAAAGCTGTTGGACACTCCAGAAGTATCCTGGTTTGCCCGCTGCCTTCTTCAGCCTTTCGGCCTGATTGAAATGCAGTAGTTAGAGCCCTTGCAAGGCTCCCCGGAGAGAAGCTCCGTGTCAGAGCTCTGCCCTGGCCTCCCTGGCTCCAAGCCCAGAGTGCCTGTGGACACACCAAAGGATACGGGATCCCTCGGCCGGGAGCAGGGATGCTGCAGCGCCTGGCCGGGCTGCCAGGCCCCTGTGTGTGCTGCACTGTTGTGCTTTTATCAGGGTTTTCCATTGTATTTATTTGTTTGTTTTACCAGTTCCCCACTACCTCTGTCCTTTCTCTGGAGAAAATTGCTTTCCTGCAGCTTCGTCTTCAAGGCATTTACTTAGAAAAGAAAAATATAGTGATTGATTGATTATTACCCCGCTTGTAGCCGCTCCCCACGCACATGCATCTTCAGTTCCGTCCCAGGAACAGCCAGGTGTGATGCTCAGAAAGCTCCTCTCCTCCTTCCATCTATCAGAAAACACTTCTACCACTTTGCTCTTTGCGAGGAGAGAAAAAAAAAAAAAAAAAAGGAGAAAAAAAAAGAAAGAAGAAAAATAAAAAAAAAAGTGATTCTTTTTGTTTTCTAGAGACTTCAGTAATTTTCCAATCCATGGCTCTCCTCAGGTGTCCACAGTGGCCCTTTGGCACTGGGTGCCTGACAGTAGCCATCACTGCTCTCCCTGGTGTCCCCAGCGCTGCTCTGCAGAAAACAAATCTCAAAAATCTGCTCCCCATTAAGTGCCCATTAGCACCAGCAGAATCCAGAGCTGAACTTCCAGCTCTTTGAACATGGTCACTGAGCCATTGCAGAAAGGGTGTAAAGCCAGATGATTTTAATGGCAGCAGGTCCTTTGAAGTCTCCAGTTTGTGGGAGGTCACGATCCTTTCCTTTCTCCCAGGTAAAGTAAGTGCAGAGTAAGAATTCCTTGACCGTTGCTGGGTGGACACCTTGAATATCTCATTTAAATTACTAGATAATGACTGCATTTATGGAACAGCTTGTTCCAATTTTCTCATTATCACTAGCCAAGATGGTAGCTTGTTTAATACTGCGCCGTTCCACAGACAATGAGGAATGTGGCAAGCAGAGGCATTCAGCGGAGCACGTGGAGTCCTCCCTTAAGCAAACTCATACAAATCAGTCTGCACTAGAGAAGCTTCAGTTTTCTAAATGCTAATAGGAATCCACATGAAAACGTAAAATTTTGCAGAGCCATCGCTGTCCATTAGAACTTGTGGGTTACTTTTAGTCTCTGTGTGCACTGGTCAACTCCGTGTATTGGGACAGACTCTGTGAGGTGCATTTCATTGCAAGGTGTCCCCAGGCATGGAAAAAGGATTCATGAATGTGGTATTTTCAAAGGTATTTAATATATTATCTGCAGATATTGTCATTCAGAGAATCCTCATTCTCACAGCACTTCTAGGAGGCAGGATGTGGCATTTAACAGATGCCTCTGAGACCTAGAACTGCAAAAGGATTTGGGGAACTGGCTCTGGGAATAAAATTCATAAGGCTGAATCAGTCTCTGAAGTTCCTAAAATAATGTACAGAGGGGATTAGGCTGACAGAGCGTGAAATAAGAATACATGCATAAGCCAGGCGGCAGAAGATGCAGAAAGGACTGTCTGGCATCCCCTCTGGTTTGGGCTTCTGTCTGTACCTGCAGCTGTGAGTCAGGCCTGGATGGGAATTTCTAGCTCCAAGCTCCATCCTGGATGTGATGTCCAAGGTCAATCTTCCGTTAGCAACCTATTATAGGTCAGGGTTGTTCTCAACATCCCTGTTGCCTTGCTACTAGAGTGGCCCTGGCTGACCCTCGGACCACAGCCTTTCCTCAGGGGCAGTAGGCAGTCTGTAGCGCCTGTCAAAGCAGTGATGTACTGGATGCTTCACCACAAGGGCTGAAGCGAATGAGGAATGGGATGAGAGAGAGATTTGCCCTAATACTCCTACATTATTTGTAGGAGCGTGGAGTGTTTTGGCTGATTCTGAAATAAATGCTTTTTCTCATTTAAATCTCTACATCTGGGAAGGAGATAGGTCTGTGAGTCTGAGGAGGAATTACATCATACTCCAAAAAGAAGGAAGCAGTGATTTTTAGCATAGGAGATTTGGCAGAGTTTGGGATTTGAAATGGAATGGGAACATTAACCATCGGATTCCAGCAAGTGGTCAATGGGATGAAGGACATCTGAGATCTCTTAGGAGTCTCTGGGCTACTGTACCTATTTTCATAAACTTACCCATGTAATGGTAGCAAGACAAATTATCTGGTGCTTTTTAGGAAGAACGGAGCAAACTGCTGAGCTTCCTCTTTCCTTGTACCAAGGTGCATTTCAGGTTTTGACTGGAAGGACCTACCCTGGGAGGGAATGAAGTCCAGATTTTAGGATCAGTCATGGAGGAGAATCATCTAATGGCCCAGTTCCAAAGGAAACTCCCAGGAAGCTGTGACATCTTCTGCTTACATGGTCAGTGTGACAGATGACAAACCACCCCATCATCAAAATCAGAATTTGAAGAATGTGACTGAAGGGTTATATCCACTTGCATCATTCAAGAAATACCACCTTTCTTGAAGACTTTTGCACCACCTATTTAAGTAAGACATTTATTCCTCTTATTTCAGTTGCTTTCTAAAGAAGTTGGGAGAGAGATGGTCTCTCCCTAGGACCTTCTGCAAGGCTCAAGTGAAATGCCAGGCGGGTATTGCATGGGCCTTTGCTTTTCTGGCAGTGAAGTGATGGGTAATGGTAACACAAGGTAACTTCTCCTTTCAAATGAAAGACACTTTTGATTCCTGTTGCAACCCAGACTCTAGGTCCTTCCTGAATCCACTTTATCAATTATCTGTTTGACCTGTAATTATTTAGGAATCATGCCTCAAATACTGTATTGAATACCAAAAGCAGAGCTGTGTCTGAACAGCTCTTTATAATGGACTGTCCTGCCTTTAAAGCTCAGGAGTTTTATGCTGATTACTGACAAGCTATAATTGTCCAATAAACCATTCAGGATGAGCTTCGTACAGATATTAATGATATAATAACAGCTTGAGAAGTCACTCAGAGTGAAATATAAAAAGCTTTTTGCCTTTGGGGTTTGACTGCTTCAAATACCAATTTGTTTCTGGCCAACTAAGACAAATTTTATGTATAGAGGTTGATTTTTAACCCCAAAGTCATGGTGATGATTTGAGCAGTTACTCCTGATGGCTTGTATGTGGTAGGAGTGTCTGACTGGACTTACAGGAATGAGATGTCCAATTCCAGGTGATTTTTGGTAGAAGCAAGGTGCCTTGTTCCCTTACATTCCTGTAAGGCTTTGGGTTGTTCACTGCGTTTGTGCTCCCAGCCTTAAGGAGGGGTGACTGAAATGGAGTGATGTGGAGGGAGTCCTCAGGGCACTGAGAATGATGAGTATGGGCAGGCAGGGTTTGGGGTGCATCGGCTGCCTCTGAAAATTGCCTGAGCACATGTAGCTCCCGAAGAGCCGTGCTATGAGGAACCACTAGCCAGACCCCTTAGCTAAGGAGTAAATGGGCTAGCCCTGCAAGCTGCTGTCCAGTGGCAAAGGAGGAGAATTCAATGGAATGAGCATGTTCTAGGCAACTGTAGTCTCACTAGTTTTTGGAGGATATCCAGGAAAAGTTATATTGGAAAGCTGAAAGTTATTATGGCAGGATAGCTGCTAAGTGACTTGGTATGTGCCCTTGGGGACCAACTCTCCCAACTTTATGAAAAACGTTATAATCTAATTCTCCGGTTTCAAGTCACTGTAGGCCCAATGTGGTGGTTTCTGCCAAGGAATCCTGATGCTCAGCAGTTGCTGTAGTATTTCCATTCATTTTGTTCAGGAGGATGAAAAGGAGAGGACAAAGAAAATGGTGGAAATGTAAAGTACATTCTTAACTTGCTTCTGCTTGAAGTGCAGTGTGTTGTTGGACTCTACAGGCATTTCGGTTACTCATACTAGGTAACTCGCATTGCCACTTGTGAATGTTGAGCTAGGAGGTAGCTGCTGGACATGTGCTTCTTCCTGCTCTTCCGTGAGAAGCTGGCCAAGCTGCAAACACCTTAATGCTTACGGGAAAGCTCAGCTGCCTCTTTAGGTCCAGGGCTGGCGTTGGCTAAGTGGCCGGGAGTAACTGGAACAGGATGAGAGGATCTGAGTTTCTGTTGTCCAAGGTGATTGTTGTTAAACTTTCCCTCTCCACTCACCCCAGTGCAAGTGAAGTCATTAGGACGGGGCTGCCAGAGCTTCCACAGAACTCGTACGTGTGCTTGACACCGGTGAGCTGGCGCTGAGTCAGGTCCCACTGCAGGTCCTGACAAAACTCACTGGGATTCAAGTGAACCCGGGAACAAGACACCTGGGTATGCTGGCCGAGGAGACCTGCTGGCTGAGCGAGACGTTTTGATTCTTTTTTTTTAGTACCTTAGGCTGCTTGCAAGCAGGAAGAATATGGTAAAGACCAACACTTCCAAAATGCTCAGGCTTGGGAAAAGATTGACTAGAAACTGGAGAACCGGATGAGGAAATGGATTTTGGCCAGACAGGCTACGCAACCACCTACTCAGAGGCCGTAGGCAGAGGCCTCCTCCCATCGTCCTGTCACATCAATGATACGCGGTGCTCAGTGATGGTGAAAGGCGCACAGAGCGGCAAGGAGAGCATGGGAGGCTTTGTTAAACACACACATGGGCTCTGCCCACCCTGTGTGTTGTGTTTTCTGCCTCAGAAGGTCACAGCGGGGATGGGGCAGTAGAGCTACTCCTTGACCTGGTGGCATTCCTCAGGGGTGAGAGGCTGAATTCACTGCAGTAAGGAGTTATCCAAGCAGGGTGGACACAGCAAGAGTCTTGCAGGGCCATGCTCATAACCACCTACTTCAGCTGCAGAGCATCTATTGCATCTGCTCAAGGAATGAGCCAAGAGGAAACCACGGTGGCCTCAAATAAGTGGCAGCTGCTCTATATAAAATGGTTGGGTGAAGGGGCGGAAAGGAAGCTGTTGGCCAGTGTGTATCTTATAAATATGATTATTTAGTGTGTCTTTAGAACAAAATGAGCCCATAAGACTAATCATTAGTACTTTGATGTTCCTAGCCACAATCCAGTGTGGGGAAGTGGAAATCTGCCCTTCCCTGGGGTTATGTTGTGGGGATGAAGAGGCCAATGTCTCCTTCCTCCCTGGGAAGGAGAAGCAAGTGGGCTATTTACCAAAGCCAAGGAAAGCAGCTCGTGTAGGCAAGAGATGCAGGACCCACACAGCCTTCGCCCTGCACTGGCACTGTGGCTCTTTGAGGACGGGCAACATCTCCGCTCCAGGAGCAGGGAGCTATCGGGAGCTTGTTGGAACTGGCAGCTGCTGCTTCACTTACGTTACAGACCGTTTCCCCCCACGCTGAACCTGCCTGTCTCCTCATGCCCAGCGTGTGTCATTTCCGTTGGGTTCCATGTATGCATCTCGCTTTGGCTGGACTTGCTCCCTGCTGAGCGCATGCGGAGCCTGGGCTGTGCCCTGAGCTGTGCGGACCCGCAGCGCTGCGTGACCGAGAGGCCGCGTGTCCCCGCGTGCCATGTTACCTCCGTGTAGCTCCCACGTGAGGGGCAGCCCAGCCAGGAGGGGAAGCCAGCAGCTCTCCGTGGCTCTCATCGGCTCGGGTGCGGCATGTTTAACAACAAACACCTCGGAGAAATGAGTAATCTGCCTCTCAATTAAAGCTCTATCTCTTTCCTTTCTTTATTAAGAAATCCCTTTGTACTCCTCAGCATCGACTGGCTCCCAGGGGGCAGCCCAGCCAGGAGGGGCAGCCAGCAGCTCTCCGTGGCTCTCATAGGCACGGGTGCGGCATGTTTAACAACAAACACCTCGGAGAAATGAGTAATCTGCCTCTCAATTAAAGCTCTATCTCTTTCCTTTCTTTATTAAGAAATCCCTTTGTACTCCTCAGCATCGACTGGCTCCCAGAGGTCTCTCAATGGTGGCAAGTCACTAGGTATCTTGGTCATCGCCTGCTCTGGGCTCAGCCCTTCACAGACGTCCTGCTTGAGGCAGCTTGGCTGTCCCGAAACAGGACCAGACAGGGCAGCCAGGCAGGAAACAGGGGCCTTTCCCCCTCTTCCACAGGGAGGATGTAGCTTGTCCAGAGACACCCAGGACTCTGAGGTGGAGATCAGTGTGGACAGTCCTTTCTCACCTGATTTGGAGAAGTAGCAAAGCATGTGACTGGTGTTAAGTATGTGAGAAGTTTTGTTGATGATTTGGAAACCACGTTGACCACTGGTTGCCTGAAAATCATTCATTTTAAGGTGTCCCAATATGAGACTCCAAAAATACAAGATCTTAGTCCATTTAAATATTTTTGGCCATGCATTTGAGTCTTCCAGGAGCAAAGGCCAAGCCGTACAGTTCCTATTAAAAGAAAGTACTGCAAGAGGGTGAGTATATACATTGCTCATGACAAAATATTTTTGGATTGCAATGCTTGACAAGGTTTTATATATTCTTCCTCTTCTCCAGTGATGTGTTGGAGATAGCTAACAAGCTGGTAAGGTTGATTATGTTAGATCCAAAAATAAGACTCACTGCAGCCCATATCCGACAGTTCTTGTCAGTTGGATGCGTTTGTAAAAAGCTGGTTTGTCTCTCCCCTTGACAGATGCTTTGATGAGCTAATCATCTCATTTCCGTGAACTGCACATCTGTAAAAACAAAAGGGGATAAGACTTGAACAAGTGACTAAGCCCTGGTTGTGTTTGCATTGTTTTATTACTGTTATTCAAGTGGAGCTGGTATTCCTCTCCTGCAGCCTGCTATGGCCCGCAACTGATGGCTGACATGCACACGTGCTATTTCAGGCAGATGACTTTGCTCTGAAGTTTTTCTTCTGATTTCTCTGAGTGCACGGATCTGGAAGAGAGACGTGGAGCACAATAATAGTACAAGGGATAGAGCTTGGCTCATCATGAGTTTCTTTTCAGTGGGCTTGCAGCTATCAGCGTGGTGTTGAGGAAGGTGGTTGTGAAGAACTAGAGGATTTCTTGCATTGCTGTCATAGAGTGACTCCTCCTCTATGCTGTGAAGTTTTTGTAAAGGTTTTATCCAAACCAGAGGATGCTGATCCCTTCTGGAGGTTGTGGACCACTGATTTCTCCTCCCATTTGATTCATGCCTCTTCCTGAGCCTGACGAGAACTGAGCTGTGCTCTGCAAAGGTCTGTTTGAAGTGTCAAGTTAACAGAGTTGGGCCAAGTCCGCTGCAGGAGGTGCGTGTGACGAGTGTGCCAGGAGGAGTGTTACTTCAATGGTGGAACATCAGAAGTCAACAGACTTGGGCACTCTTGGGCTGTCAAGCAGCAAGAGGTCCCCATCGCTTTCACTGTGTTCTGCATGTGCAGACCAAGCACTCGCTGAGCGCCAGAGTCCAGAGGCAGCCACACTCCAAAGCCTCCCTGCTCCGGGGCACTGCTCTGGGGTCACCTGCTCTGGGTGGTGGTGGCTGTGCACGGAGCAGTTGAGCTAGAGCAGTTGAGGCTGCTAGGCTAGGCCGCAGCTGAAGGCTTCCTGACTTTGTTACTGCCAAGATTTAGTTTTCTACTATGTTTTCAGTGCTGGGCTCAGCTGTGAAGTGAGGTCCTATTTGGGTTTCTCTCCATTTTCTCTACTTCTTCCTTACTTTGTAGAAGTCAAAGAACCTGGGTTCCACAGGTTCTGTGGAACACACGGGGAGAGGACCTCTTGGTGACCTGATCCTGATTTCAGAAGCCCTACCATCTACCCTCTAGATCAATTATGTTAGCCCATCCATTCATTCTGGTAAGAATACCACTTTATCTGCTATGATGCCACCTGAGAAGTAAAGCCTACATGTAGCTTTTGGGCTCCTCTCTCCATTGCTTAGGAACATATTCAGTTCCTAGTAAAACTTAGACTTCTCTGGCAAGTGCAAAAGGACCTCCGAGATGTGCAGTCACCTCCTCCAGTGGTGGTGAGCTCAAAGCTGTGTGAATATTGATTTTAGCTGGGCAAGGGCCTCTCTTACTAGGGCCCATGCTGGCAGCAGATACTGGGTGCAGCCTGCACAGCTGCAGCGGTTCATTCCCCACTCCGCGAGGCTTTGCAGAGAGCTGTGTTGTCGCTGGCTTTGGGCTGGCAAGAACCGTGATGAGCGGCAGGGGAGGTTGCTCTGCCGTGTCTGACTGAAGCTCCTTCTGGAGTCAGCGTGGCAGCTTGGAGATCTGGGGGTCGTGCACTAGACAAGGTTCCCTAGAAGGGAGTTTGTTGTTATTTGACTATCTTGGCCCAGAAATGGGAGTGCACAACACTGAGTCACACTAAACGCAGCCCGACTCCATGAGGAAGCCCTGCCTTCTGCAGAGGGCCAGCTTGTCTCATCCGTGGGCCTCTGGGCAAAGAAGTGTTGAGGAATCTTTGGGTGCCATGTTCTAAGATTAGTGCTAATGCCTGTAGTTTAAGCAATGGCTTTTTGTGTAATCGGTTCCTATTTTTTTGATTTGTTTTATTAAAGAAAAGCATAAACACCACTACATGGAAGCTACACTGTGGATTAACATTACTACTAAGCAAGGGTTAAAAGTGTAGCGGTTCCCCTGCTCCATTTCCTTACTAACAGCTTTCAGATCTTGGCAGCTATCAGAACAGGCGCTGGAGCCAAAAGCCAGCAAAGGTGGGAATGATCACTGTGGGGCCGGCTGCCGTTTCCTGCAATCCGATCTCGGTCCGAGCAGACATGGCTCCAGCTGCAGCGCAGCGCAGTGCATGTCGGAGATGTGTGCAAGGAGCTGCCGTGGTGCACAGGGCTGGAGCTGCTGAGGGAAGCCTCTGTGCAATCTGAAAACAGCCAGAGCAGACAAGGACAGATGTAATAGCAAAAGTGGGGCAGATGTGAACAAAAAAGCACATGAGGCTGTAGGAAGGGGTTACTGTGCTTGACCCTCGTGAGGGCAGCTTTGACTTGCAGCATGAGCATGGCAGGGGAACAGAACTGGTTTAGGTAGAAGTGCTTGGCCACCTCACGCGTTGGATGGGGAAGGAAGAGGCCTCTTTGCCCTCCAGGCTCTATAATTGAATGCAGTTGCCGGCTGCTTTTTTCTCTGACCACGATCCCACCAACAGTCAAAGCAACCGCTGGCAGTGCTGGAAACGGAACTAGGGAGCTGGGGTCTTCTATTCCCCTGCTGCCTTCATGGTCATTTGAAAGCCCAGTGGATTTAAACGCTGGTCTAATGATGCCTCCCATAGAGATGTGACATGATGGTGGGAACGGAAGGAGGTGGCAGCTGGACTGAAAGCAACTTCTCCTGCTTGTGGCTGGGTTTGCAAGTGGTGTTACAGGAATCTCCCGGTTGCTTCTCTATCCTGTGCCGCCTCCTGCTGAGACACAGAACTGGGAGAGGTGGGAGTTTGGCAGACCTACATCTGAGTTCTAGAAGCTGCTTCTGATCCTTGTGGATAATGGTAGGGAAGGCTGAGCTCTGGAAGCCCATTTAAGGTCAGTGGAAGCTACCCTGGAAGCCTGGCACGTTGGGAAAGAGGCCATAAATGAGAAGGGTGTGTGATTTCATAAGACACATTGAGGCTTGTGGAGGAAGCTTACCTAAGACAAATTAGTGATGTGCATGAATCCAGGCGGCCATGCTGAGGCTTTCAGAGCCAGATCTGATACAGTTTTGAGCATTCTGGGAAATAGGAAGGAATACAGGTCTCCTTCGAATGTGATTCATGCTGGAATACAAACTCCCGTTTTGAAAGGTTGGCAATACACATCACCAGTACAAATGAAAGCATGAGGTTAAAAAACAGTTAATATTGGTGCAGAATGCTGCATAGACATCTATTAAGTTTTAAATGAGACTCATTTTAACCTGTTTAAAGTTGATTAAGGAAAGGTTGGCGTCGAACCACAGCAAGCCCCTCTTAAATAGAGGAAGCAATACAAATTAATAAAGTGAATAGTAAACCACAGCTGGAACACCTAAGTTGTGTCCCTGCCCATCCAGTTTTCATTAAGCTAGGTTACTGTTCCATTAACTTTCCTTTTGTGTTGCAGACTTTCTGGTAGTTTCTCTGTGCCTGTGAAGTGCTTTTCAATATCTGTCCTCTAGTGCTTTTTTCCTCTGGTCAGTTACTGGAAATGGCATTTAACCTGTTGCTGCCTCAAGTCTGCATTCAAATCCTGCTTCATGCAGAAGGGGGAAAAGTGCTTTTCACGTTAATTCTCACTGCAGATTTGTGCCAGGATGCACTCCCTGATTGCAACTCCTTGGGTGGGGATGTTGTGGAAGTACTAGGTTTGGAAATTAAAGCACAGGTTTTGCATTAAGAGAAGAAAAGCAGGGTATTTCAGTGGTTAGAGTACCAGAAGGGATAGGTATAAGACTCCTGATTCTGCTGAGTGTTTGGTATGTGGCATAGGTTTCCTTACTGCTCTTAAGTGCAAATAAGGCTTCCCTGAGTTTGAGGAGTGCTTTGAGATCTTGAGATGGCCAGGTCTTTATAGAAAGACAAAGTTCCGCAATATTCACCTTGTCTTTCAAATCTTTATTATTGCTTTCTATGGGCACTAAGTTCACACAGAAACGTATAAACCATTAAGAAGTCATCACCCTCTGTGTCTATTCCCTCACTGATTTGTGAAGCTTCTCAATTTCCATCATTTGGGAGACACATACATCATGCCAGGAGGATTCATAAATATTTTTAATCCCATTTTGCTGGCAATTTTCTCTTGCTTTAATCTGAATGCAAATAGGATGCAATTCATATGAGAAGCTGCTGTTCTGTCTGGCTGTGTCTGTAGTCATGGGAGCATTCAGAAAATGGACTCGGTGGAAGTGAAGCAGCCTATAGTCATATTTCAAATATAGGAACCACGTTTATTTCTTGTTTATATGTTGGTCTCTGGGTTTGGAATGCTTCATCCAAACAGCATCTCCAGTTTTGATAGTTAACACGTTCTGGAGGAAACACTGGAGGCTGTTCAGAAAAGCAGCCACAAGGCAGGGATTGGGACGTACTAGAGATGTACCTGGCAAAGCCAGATAGAGAAGGCAGAGCATTGAGAGGGTTTCCTCAAATGCCCAACAAAACAGTCGGCAGAGGGCGGTGGATGTGGTGGGTTTTCCCTTTGTGCCAGCTGGAGCAAGTGGGATCCGCCAGGATTAGGCTGCACGGCCTGGAGAGGGCGGCTGCCCCCGGCGTTCTCCGGAGGTGCGTCGGGTGCGTGGCAGCACTTGTCACCCTCATTAGGCAGAGCGGAGTTACGCACATCTGAAGCTGGTGAGTTAGTTCTGGGAGCGCTGCCATGCCTCGAGGTGCCTCACTGGAGCGCTGTATTTGTTCTTTGCAGAAGACTCTGTTTTCCAAATGGATCATAAAAAGAAAAATATGCTTGTAGGTGTTGAAAGAGCAAATGGTTTTGTGTTTGACTATGCTATTATTTTTCTAGTTTCTCCAGTTTTTGGAACCATTTGGAACCATTTGGGCTTTCCGTTTGATTTCAGACTACAGATCCTCATGGAGTGGCTTAGTCCAAATAACTATATTGAGGGCTGTGGTTTTGGAGGGATGTCTAGAGCAGTGTATGGTGAGCCACCAAACAGACCTTCTGAGATACCATCTTCTCTTCCAGCCATTTTTTTTCTTGTGCATTTTCTTGGATCGTTTCATTTTTGGTTTTGGTTCTTAAGTATTAATACTTTCATACACCTAACAAAGTGATTCTGGACTCAGTTCTATGTCAGCGTCTGTGCCTGTTTTGAAGTCCATATCATCCTTTCTCATGGAAATCATGGTAACCCACACTGCAATTTTCTGAGGCAATCTGCCGTACCATATCCTGTCTCCTGGGCTCCTATTACGTGCAGTTTCTTTACTCTGTATTACCAAAAGCCCCTTCTGGATTCATCCTTGCTTGTTCTGGAGGTTGTCCTCAAGCAGCCTGTAGTGCACTTCTTTCCCATGCCTATGCTTTTATTTTTTTTTTTCATAGATTTCTCCAAATCTTTTTTGAGAAGGCCCTGTTGCTTCCTTATGCACTGATTTTGGAAGATTTCACCCTTGCCTTACTGTGCCATAATGTTTGGATCTGTCTGGAGCTGGTTTAGTTGTGAGCAGCCCCCCAGGCCTGTGACTTGCCCCTGCCTTATGTAGTGGAACATTTCTCATCAGCCACCATTTGACTGTGCAGGTCTGTTGTGAAATCCCTGCTCTGACTCATCCCTTTGATCCTTTTCAACAGCCCACTCAAAAAGCTCCCTGCACGCTGGCATGGAAACCTTGCCCGGGCTTGAGCTGCCCTCAAGTCGCTCGTCCGAGCTCCTCAGAAGCTTTGGGAAAGGCCTAACCACGGCCCCGTGCGGAACAGACCCTGCGCAGGCACTGCGGAGCCAGAGCCTGGTGCTGCAGGAACAACCCAACCCGTGAGAGGGTCATCAGCATCCTCTGCAAATTGCCAGCTCCTGTAGTGAGGCAAATTTCTTCATTTGAGTGCACAGGACTATCAAATCCTGCTTGCTGTTTGACTGTGTTAGCATGTGAAGAACAACGTCTGTTCACCAGCCATCGGAGTGCTGATTATAGACCCATCTCTCTGGAGCAACCCTCCTAGATTTTTATCTTTTTGGCTCTTTCCCCCTAGTAAATCTTCTGACTTAATTTTTTTAGGCTAATTAAGAAAAGCAGTATAATCAAACCTATCTGCATGGAAAAGTGGTAATCGGGGACAATGTAAACAGATCCACGTCAGCAAATGTCACACAAGGTGCTTGCTACCTCCACCAAACTCAGGGCTTAGTTCTGTTCCTCCTGCCTCCAAAACTAAATAGAGGGGAAATTTGCTGAGCAAACAGCCATCACTAGGGACCAACATGCTCCCTGCACAGAGATTTGAATGCAAGTACAGCATTGAAAATGTCAGGGATGCTCATGAACTTGCAATCTTTCCCTAGGTCCATGAAGCTGATGTTGATTCTGGTCTCCTCCTCTTGGGACAGGTCTCGGAGAAGGCCTCTCTCTCCTGCTGACCTTCCTGCGTGGTGAGCGATGAGGACTGCACACTGACGAGCCTCAGGTAGAAGAAATAGCGAAAAAGGAACTTGCATGGAAACATTATCACGGGTGATTTTGTGTGTGTGTGTTAGCTAATCTCCAAATAGTATACTTATTTTTTTTCATTTTAGATGTTATTTGAGCTCAGCTTCAAAGTGACCTCCTGAGGATAACAGTTCAGATAATTCTTCACTTGGAGCATATTTTGAGTAAGAGCTAGAGCTTCATATTAAGTCTTTGAAACATTAAAGAGATCAGTTCATTTCCCCAGGTACCTGTGTGCCTGGAATACATTCTCCTTATGCTCTTTTGTTTGAACTGCAGAAGGGGTGAGAGTTATTAATTAAAAAAATGGTGTGTATGAGGTTTGGAAGGGGAACCAAAATTGTGAAAGGCCTGTGAGAGATTTCCTCCTTCTCTCCCTCCTCTGCAATTTATTCTATTCCTGGTTTTCCATGTGACATCTCTATTGCCAAAAAAAATCTCTACTTCCCCCTGACTAGTTTAGGGGAGATACTTTGGAAACACCTTTTGCCTTCAATTGAAAGAAAAGACTGTTGCTTAATCTCAAGTGTACAGAAGCACCAGTGGGCACCTCTATACACACTACCTGCATCAGGTGTTAGGTCCTATGCAAATATACAGCAAAAGAATTAGAGGCAGTAAATCCTGCCCTGGTGCTCTAATATTAGAGAGATTCTCAAAACGTTGCCTTTGGACACTGGGAAGTTTGGTTCTTTAGGTGTCTGAGGAAAACTAGTGTCCTTACTGGTATAGATGCTTCAAGAGTAACTGCATTTTCTGCAGTGATGTCACTTAAATTAATACATTAAAAATGTTTCCTTCCTCTACTATAATGATAAGCTTAATTTTTGAGCTTCCTGCAGTGGAACATTTTCTTAATTGAATTCCTAATTCATTGATGATTTTTAATAAGCATGAATGGCAATTTTGCCGAGCTAGCTGTGTTCTTCTAAGGAAGGCTCTTTGGAGACCGGCCTGTGAAAGAGTCGTTTATTCTGCCTCAGCCTATGGGTTTAACTCCAGCTTTTGCTCACCAGTTACCAACAAGATTTTAGAAAACATTAAAATTTGGGCTCAAATACCACTGAATCTTCCAGCACCTCAGTTTGGAAAAGAACACGGATGACACCTTAAATACATAATTATCTTACATGTGCTTCAGTGGTTTTCAAAGCAGAGGTTTTTCCAACTGATGACTTCCTGGAGCTTATAGGAGCAGCAGGAATTCTGCAACCACTTGTGCAGAGTAGGAGGAGAAGAGCTGAGCTGGGCTGCACTAACCCACATGCAGGTCCTGGATCTTCAGCTCTTCAGAACATGGCAGTGAAACAGGAATTAGTTCTGGGCTGTTTGCATTTTGGTCCCTAGCTTTGCAGGCACCTTGGGCCATCAGAAACACCCAGCTCCTACCAGATTGGTGACAGATTGTGAGAGGTGGGGACAAGGCAGGTGGCAGGAGACTGGACAGCTGCTTTCTGGTACCAACACTCAGCATCTTGCAGGGAAGGGCAGCTGAATTTGGTGTCATGCTATCAGGACCACACAGTCATGCATTGGCAAAGCAAGGCAGGAGAGCACAGACCACTACGACGCTGGTCAGCCAAAGCTCAGCATGGCAGCAGAGCTACAAAGAGAATAAACAAATGGTACAGGCCTTTCCTGGACACCTGCTCCCCAGCTCGGAGCACTCCACTCTCATCTTGGGTCTCATCTCGGTTAACTGCCTTCCTCTGCTAAGAGGTGCCAGAGGAGACGTCCCTGACACTGGAGGCTGTTCTTGCCTGAGCCTTGGAGGACCTCCACAGACCAGGAGTCTCTTGTGCTCTTCTGGGTTTTCTTTGTTCCCAATATGATGAGTTCTTTGTTCTGTGTGTCTCCCGGGATGATCTCCATAAGAGCTAAGCCACTGTGGTGCTGCCTTCCCAGCTAGTTCTGCAAACCAGTTTCGTACCCAGCTGAGCACAGCCCCAGCAAAGAATTGCTTGAAAGTGGGAAGTCAAGCAGTCCTCCCTTTCCAGCATGTCTGCAGATGCTGGCGGGTCTGGCCCCTGCGTGCCCTCCATCCTGAAGTATAGCTGAAGGCATTTCTAACTGTACACTTACAGTTGCTTACGTTACACAAGCTTTTGTTTTTGTTACAATTACCTCATCCAGTTGAAGAAAAAGCAACAGAAAAGGGAAGAAGATGGGAGTGTTGCTGTCATGCTTAGCTAGGTTAAATGTCACTAATGGAAACAAACCCTACCACTAAAGGGTTTTTTGAGTGAACTACTTCTTCCAGCAGGCAGTCTGTATCTGCAGTACCCCAGGTCCTGTCACTCCTTGGCCCCAGTCTTGAGGCAGTGACATTTTTGGCCCTTCAAGGACCAACTCACATCCAATGAAGCTCTTGAAAAAGAGCACAGTCCAGCTGCTGCCTGTTTAAACCGTAGCAGCAAGCTAAGTGTGTAAGGCATGGAAAATGACCTTCCACTTTGCACATAGATTTGACACACACAGTTCTCATCTCTAGGATCATTTATCCTCTATCTTCAGTATTTCTAGAGCCTGACTATTTTTTAAATCCCAGTGCCTTCCAGAGGTCTGTCTGTTTGAGGTCTGCACTGACTAAATGTGAGAGCTAGAATGGGATTTGGGCTCCTTTGGGAGGGAAAGCCCAGTCCATCCGGCTCTGAGAGGCCAGCACTATCCCTTACCCTTATATCCAGGGCTGAATGCTATAGTTCGCAGTTCCAGAGCTGCACAGTAAATTGCCTGTGATCCAGGGGCTATAGAACTGGTTTCTGGAGCAGCCCTACTTCTTAGTGCTGTTAGTTCTGTAGAGCCTAGATGAACATTCACATATCCAGGTATGTCAGTTCTGCCAGGAAAGCCACCTCCTTGCAGAACTTCCCAAGTGATCTTGTGCCACGCGGCTTCACTCCCTATAGCGCAGCCCTTGCTGCTCACATTGTACTTTGCACTGGTCTTGCATGACATGCTGCAGGCAAGACTATGGGTGGAGCATGTTCATTTGAAGCATTATCATTTAGATCTGGCAGAGAAATGACAAGTTTAGGGAGGGAGGAAGAGAGTGGAAAATAATCCATTATTTGCGGGAGGCCTCAGTTCTTCCATCTTCTTCTCAATGTCAATCATGAGCCCAGTTATAGCTCAGCACTCGCAGAACATCTCTCCCTTGCTGTTCAGCTTTGTTATGGCTCCTATTTTCTCCTGCCTCCCTGAGCAGCAGTATCCTGCACTTTCATTGCTGCTCACGAGGGAAGGGAGCCCTCATAAGCAAACCTGCTGTGAAGGGAACAGCCCTCTTAGAAGCTGCACTGAGATGATGCCTGCCTTTAAGCCACTCCTCTGTCTTCCTCTGTGCGCTGTTATAATATGACAGCAGGCAGGTACAGCCCGCTAGCAAGGAGAGAACTTCTCCCTAACAAATTAGAGTCCAGCTTCTCAGAAGAAGGGCTCTGTCTGTTTTCTGCAGTAAGGGAATAGCAAGCTGAACTGCAAAGCTGCAGGCACAAACTCTCTGGGGCAGAAGTGTATGCAACAGCCCATCTAACTCCCAGCGCTAGGCACATCTGCTCCTGCAGGAGGTTGTATCAGACTGGCTGGAGCCTTGCAGCATTCCTTTGTAGTTTTGTAGAAAAACTACTGTGTTGAAGATGCTTCTCCATTTGAGTTAACATAAGAGTGTTCTCCAAAAACACAGAGCATGTGCGATATTTTTAACATAAAATGGCTACTTAAAATGCAAGGAAGAGTGTAGCTAATTAAGACTCTGATCATTTAAAATTAGCCCATGTGGCTGGGAGACCAATCCAGTTAGAGCAGAGCATCTTGCTAAGGGCATATATAAGAACAGGTGCTCTGAAGGGAAAAAAAAAAAAGTCTAGAGCCTTCTCTGCTTTAGCTTACTGAATGAGACTGCCTTTTTATGGTATATTCTTCCCATGACTTTGTTTTGCAGTGGAAGAGAAACAGGTAACGAACATGCCTGGCTCTTTAATGTCAGGCTGCAATACCTGTCATTTCTCTGCAGCTCTTCCCTTTTCCCTGATGACCTATATGTCATACAAGATGGACATTTTACTTTAAGACCCAAGGCAGATGAGAAGCACTCAAATATGTTATATAAATGTTCAGTTGGGAACTACAAATTAAATTACAGTTTGGTATTATGAATGGCGGCAGAACAAAGTTTGTTCCCATCACAGTCTAAATGACAGAGCCATTGGCGGAGGGTAAGTATGTCACCCTCTTCTTGGTATCTACACTAGATAGGTGATTCTGACACTCAGCTGATCCATAGTTTGGAGGGATGTTCCTTTTTTAATTCCCAAATTCACAGCATCTGCTCTCCTTGATTTCTTCGCTTCATTTTTATGAGTAAAACTGATGCATGTTGTGCTGAGCATGCATCGTATAATTAAAAGGGTGATACAAACATTCCTGAACTTTCCTCTATACATGGACTTCTGGGGCATCATCTTTGTTTATCATTTCTTTGAACTTTGACAGACTGATATCTCTGTAGAGCTTCCTTGGAGGAAGTTGGTTTGCTTTGAAAGGAATAACTCATTTAAGCCCACTTAGAACATGCTCCAAGGCCAGGATGAATCACAGCTTGAGCTGCCTGCAGGTTTTGTTGATGCACTGAGCGTGTGGCCACATCCATGCCTTTGTGCATCACAGGCCTCTCACTGGGCTGGTTTTCGCATCTCTGGGTAGAGCACACTATCTACTTAGGGCTGCCTGGAGGGTGGCTGCCCCTCCTTGCCCTGTTCGTTCCAAGGGCTCTATCAGTTGTGCTCAGACGAGCCACAAGCAGAGGCCTCATGGTTTGCGGTACATGAGCAGACCCACTAATCCATGCAGGGTCTGTTTGTGTGGTTCTCGCTGCACGGCTGCCTCCAGGGCCATCCAGCTCACCTGCTGGCACCGCTTGGGAGCAGGAAGTGACTCACACCTGGGGCTCGGGCATAGCAGCAGAGAAAACAAACCCAGAGATCGCATTAGTGCATTCTCTGTATTTACCATGCTGAAAGCCCGAGGCAGCGGAGATAAAGGGAGCAGGCCAGTCGCCTCTGCCAGCACCACTGGTTTATCGCGCTGTTTGGGTGAGATTGCAGCTTTCACCCCAGAAGCCCCAGGCTCAGCTCACCAAAGACCGCTCCAGTCTCCAGGCTGGAAGGAGCTCTTTTGTTAGAGCCCCCATGGGCTCCTGATGAGGGAAGTCATCCAGAGACGAGAGCTCAGCCTTGCTCATAGACACAGCTGTCTCTCTCTCCTTGTGTCTCAGGTCCGGGGAAAGTTGATGATGCTTTGGTCTGGAGCACTGTTGAGGGAGATTACCCCAGCATTGGGTTTGCCCCAGTGATTTGATCTAGCAGTAGATTGGTCTGCCCATCTAGTGCATGGTATACACCACTTCCTCTACAAAAGTCTGTCCTTTTGAGGTGGTGCAACTTAAGCAGGTAAGTATATAGAGAAAAATTAGTAAGTAAAAACTTTTCTTATCTATCATATTAATAGGTTGGGTGTGTAGGTTTTTTCTTTCTTAGGCTGAACAGATCCTGATGTGAACACACTGATGTTGTTTCAAACCCAGTATTGTCTTTAGCCAGGAGTCTCCACGGTGCGGCCTTGCTGCGGGGTGTGACTTGAAAGAAATAAGGGATTGTCAAGAGAATACCCAAAATAAAATGTGTCCTTTGGAAATGGAATGAGAAGCGGAAAAATTGTAGCTTCTAAAACATCAGTGTTCAGTCAGCAGGCATGCACAGAATTGCCTCCATGACTCATATTTTATGGTTCTGTGTTTAATTAAACCTTTGTTTGGCATTTCAGTGCATTCCTTGCTGCCCTGAAGTAGCTGCTTTTCAGTGACATCTTCCCTTTTCTGTTTTATTTAGGTAATTATACTGCCCTGGTCACATGCAATATTGGAGTTCATTAAAAAAACACATTCATCACCAGAGTTGCATTTTTCTTTGGTGGTTCTGCCTTCTTCCTTGTCCCGCTGGTGATAACATCGGTGAGTGTTTTATTTTAAACTTTTCTTCTTTATCATGGTTGATAAAAACATGAGGTCAAAAGAATAACTTTGCATTTGAAACATGATGCTGCTCTGAAGTCTGGTGGGGACTCATTTTATGGTTGATGCTTGGGAAAGTTTGGATCCTCTTCTGAAGTTTATCGCCTTTTCCAACCAACTAGCCCAATGATGTCTGGGAGGTAGGACATCTTAAGCTTCATCCTGGCCTCAATAGACTGAATGTATTTAAGGAAATCCAAAGACCTGAAAACTGAGTAGAAGAAAATCCACGTAAGACTTTCTGAAGGACAAAAGAATCCACCTGACTTGGCTTTTAGCACCTAGAAATTAGAGATGTGGGTTTCCTGTGTGCTCTCTTGAGAGATGTACCAGAGAGTAATTCCTTCCCCCTGCCAACTTAATGTGAAGATCTGAAAAAGTGTGTTCGTACCCTACAGGAAACCTATGGTAATTCAACTTACATTGCCTTCATTGCATGAGATGTAAGCTTGGAAGTGTTGCAGAAGGCTAAAAATATGCAGAGGGATGGCTGCTGTAGCTCAGTCTTGTCTCTGCTCTGTCAGAGTCTAACTCAGGTCCATGGGAGAGGCCAAGGAGCGTGTTATGGCTCCATGCCAAGGAGGTTGGTCTTTCACCTCAGAGCTGAGTCATAAGAGATTGGTCCAAACCCCACTCTGCAAGGCCAGCTGTACTAGCTGAAGCTGTTAGTGGAGTGCCAGCATCGGGACATCCCAAAGACTTACCAAGTTTGGAAGAAGCCCTAGGTTTTTGTCAGCCCAAGCCTCTCCTGTAAAAAAAATATCCGGTGTCACAGGCTACAGCTGAACTACTTCATTTAAAATAAATAAATAAATAAATAATTTTCCTCATCACTAAAACTAGGAGATTTAGAAGATGATCCGACTCCCCTGTGCAGTCAATGAAAGACTGTCATGACTCTCGCTCTTTGATACCCTGGATCAAACCCTAAATATATCAAATAGTTGAAGCAGAATTATTAATAGGGAAGGTGACTGACAGATTATTCAAGTCAGGCTTCCTTCTGACATTTTGGGGAGTAAAAATAAGTAGCCTTCCTTTACATTTTATAAAGTCTTTCTTGGCTCTCCTTGACGGCTGCCTCTCCTGCCTCCACCTCCAGAGATGTCTGAACAGTATAATTTCCTCTTATTTTTAGCCATCTTTCGTAATTGAGAGTTTCTCTGTGTCAAAGAGAAAGTGTTCCCATGAATTCCTCAATAGGCACTTACCGAAAGCAATTGATTAAAATGAAATATTTAGTGGTGTTTTATACCCGTAGACTTGGCAGCAGTGATGTACCTCAGAAAAGATGTTTCAGTGCCATCAGGATGGATGGGCAGGATACCATCATCTCCCCAGCTCTTCTCTGATGCCAGCCTCTCCTACAGCCAGCGTTGTCACCCAGCCCCGGAGTGTGTGGTCAGCCAGTTCTTGGGGCAGCTCTGCAGCTCTTCAGAAATTCATCTGTGTCCTCAGGTAGCCCTTTATCTTGTCTAAGGAATGAAATAGTTCAGATCTGTTTGATCAGTGAACCAAAACAATGTTCTTGATCAGCCCCCTCCTGGTAGGGGACATGTGAAATGAGGCTCTGGGGCTTGTGGTGTGTTGCAATGTTTAGTCACGTACTCAAGCATCTCACCAAAGCGGGCCTGGGAAACTGAGAAAATGGGCATTTCTGACTCTGCTGGCTCTCGCTTAAAGCAAATGTCAGAGTTCTGACTCATCTCTAGCACCAGCTGATGTGGAGGTAGAGAAAATCAACCTTGATGCCCTCTCTGCCCTTTCTCTCTCACTCAGCAGCTACTAACATCTCCTTCCTCTTCAGGGCTGTCCACTCTGGCCGCCCCATCAGGGCCACCTCTGAGGCAAAAAAACACTCTATTGAAGGGGGCAACATGTGAGGGCACCTTTCCTGCTCAGGGTAAGAGCAGTTAATTCAGAAACCCATCTTCCTTACTCCCTCGGGGAGTCTGGTTGAAGAAGAGAAGCAAACAAACCCAGTCTGGGGGCATTTTAATGAAAGATGTGCACATGAAGATCCAGGAAGATGGTCTGGGAACAAAAGGGGACTATGCATGACTCCATTGGAATGCTGATATCCAATTGTCTTTAATTTTGTACATGCCCCTCTTGGCTGAAGGAAATCCCTGTTAGTTACAGGTGATGACTGGTGTTTTACAGGTTCTGTGACCAAGAGTGTAGTGAATCCTGGCTCAGAAATGAGGAGGCCTGACCCCCCTTTGTCCCACCTCCCTGTGGATGTGCTTGCGCTCTGTATTAGCCTGGCAGAGGTCTCACTTTCTGCCCATGTCAGTCCTTGTTGCTCTTCTATTGTGAAAGCCATGGAAGAGATTTGTGTGTGCCACGTTTTTATGAATCACAGTGCGATTGGGGTTCATGAATCATAACAAATAGTGTTGCCAGGTACAAGGAGGATTATGTATTATGAGATCTCGTAGCTCTTGACTACTTAATTACATGTGATAGGTTCTGAGCATGTTGCACAACAGATGACATAACTGATTTGTGAACATGAAGCCCCAGGAAGGAGTTTATTTTGTAGGTATTTCCTCACTCTGCTTGGCTAGAGCATCCTTGCCTCCTGGCTTAGTTGAAATAGGTGGGATTCCTATCCTACGATCATTATCATATCCAAGAGGAGTTTCTCACTGGCAATCCTGCAGAGATTTCAAAGCAGGAGAAGGCAGTGAAGCCAAGTTCTGCAAGAAACTGCCGTTGTGCAGGTTTCTGTCCCCATACAGAAGTCCATGTGGCCTCCGAGAGAGGCCCAGCAAGATCCATTCTCCTATTGTCCCAGAGAAGACATCACTGGGTTGGATCCATAGCTGAAGGCTAGTTCTGTGTATGTGTGTGTGAGCTGCACAGGGTAGGAGCTACCAAACTCATGTCACTTGTGGATCTTTTATCCACTCCTGTCCATCAGCCCCAAAGAAACTTTCTTCTCCTGTGGAGAATTTGGCTCTATAATGAGGCAGAGAAGGTGTCTCCTCTCCCTTGCCTGATCCCATGCCAGCAGTCCCTTAAAGCTGCTGCCTCTTCCCTTTCATGCAGCTAGTGTGCACAAGCCAGCACAGCATCCATAGCAGTCTCCAGATCTAAATTTAGGTTAATTATCAATAAAAATACATCTGCAGTGTGAAGGCAATTACATTTAATTGCTGAGATGAATTTGAAATAATTGCCCAGGTGATATTCCCATTTCCAGGGACTTTTGTGAACCCCATGGGTTTTCTGGGTAGCCCGTGATGTCCCCATGCCGAGGGGAATGCCCAGAGAGGCCCAAATGTTGCCAACCTGACAGGATCTAACAAGGGTTAGATCTAGTCCGGTCTCACAGTCCCCCCCAAATGGATGGACACGCCAGGCAAAGCCCAGCTGGCCACACAGTCAGCGCGTGGAGCATCTCGAGGTCTCCCAACAGCAGGAATATCTTCTAGTGCTCTCAGAAAGAAAGTATTTGACCTTAATTCTTTAGCATTTGAAATTCTGAGTTTTGGGACAGCAGCAGGAAGGCAGTGAGGTCGGCTGGAACGCTTTCCCATCCCTGCAGACGGGCAGTATCGCATGCCTCAGTAGTGGGAGCTCTTGGATAGCTTTTCCCTTTTTTTTTTTTTTCCCCGTTTCTGAGGATTGCACACTGTGCAGTCAGCTAAAGGCAGAACAAGGAGATCTGGGTCCTCCAAACCCGCAACTCGCTCGTTCCTCCCTTTTCAGGAGCTGGGAGGTTTGCAGGCATGCGCTGGCTCAGGGCCGCTCTCCTGCCCACCTCTCTTGCCAGCATCAGCCACGCTCTGTTCCAGGCTCTGACGGAGATTTTCCACGACAACTCGAGTGCCTAACAGCAATTCATGCTTTTGAGCATCTTCCCTGCTGCCCTTGGAATTGTTTCAAATTAAAAACAAAAGTAACGTTTGCCTCCCACGCAGCCTCTCTCCTCAGCATTTGTTAAGCCTTGCTGCAGGTTCAGAAGTTTCTGACGGAACAGCCTGCCCCCGAAAAACAGTTGTGCCAAAATAGAAGCATTTTGCAGAAGGCAATAATTTGGCTGAATATTTTGCCAGCAGGACTCTCTGGCATAGTGCTCGGCATGGTTCTTTTGCAGTTTATTTCAGCATTTTGTGTTTTTGTTTAGTTTTGGATTTCGTTTTCTTGTGCAAGATGCTATTGAAACAAAATATTTGGATGTTTGCAAATAACTTTGAGGGGTTTTGGTGAGGGGGGGAGTATTCATTTCCAAATGCATTTGGAAATGCCACAGTTTCCTACTGAGCACAAGTTCCGTTTTGCTGTCAGCTCCCACTATCAGCTCTGGAGACATAGAATTTAAGGTCACCGCGTAAGGACCTTTCCTGGGAGTATACTCTGCTTTGGGGATTTAAATGCCCTCTATGGCTTTAGTCTGTCCAAAACCACAGTCTCGTATTTCATTAATGGCAGTGTCGTAATTGATTATTTCTTTCCTAGGGATTTCAGCTGGGAACCCTGCGAATGAACAAGGTGTGGTTGCGTTTGGTACCTTCCTGAAGGGTGATGAAGAGCAGGGAAGACCCTACTGGCAGTCAGGGGGCTGGTGTGATGCCCTGGATCCATCAACCTAGGAATGGAGGGATCTCACTGTGCGAAGGGAAGGGAGCAAACAGCAAAGCTCAGTGGAGAAGCTGCTTGGTAAGACCCGTTCCAGGTGCGAATGGTTTGTGGCTTTGTGGGAATGAAAGACAGGACTTGTGAGGAGGGGGAGCTCAGGCACCCGCTAGTCGCCCTCTGAAGTGCAGTGTGGAGCCCCGCGCTCCCTGCCCCGGTCTTGGTGCAGCGCTACCCTTGCAGGGACGTGCCACCTCTTCCTGCAGCTCCCGGGTTCTCCTCATCATCTCCTCTCCAAATGATGGCGAGGTGCAGGTAGAAGCTCTGTCTCTACGAGCTGGGACTGGGCTCGGCTCCCTCCCATCGCCAGCAGAAGGAACAACCTGCCCGTCCCCATGCATTGGCAGAGCCGCTGCGGACCGCCCGGTGCACCAGAGCCCCGCAGCGTTTCCCTATTCCATAGTGGCACCTACTGGAGCTCGGCCGCTCGCTGTCGAGCGCGGGATGCCCCGCGGTGGCCGGGCGTTGGCTCGTGGCTGCTGGCAGTCTCCTGAGCTGCGACAGTGCTCCCGACAGGACAGGCCTGTGCAGCAAGAGGGCCGTGAGAGTGCCCAAGTGCACCCAGACGTCACATCCGGATGGGAATGGTCATCCAGGAGACCCTTGTTCCTGCACAGTGCGGCTCTTCCAGCATTGAGGCCCCTGCTTTCTGCCAGGGCCTTTCTCTCATAAGCCGAGTCCGTGCCCAGTGCATTGGTCACCTCTCGCTAGCTAGAGATGAGTCCCTGAAGCATTTTCATGTTCCTGCACACTTGCAACTCCTGTTTCCCTCTGGCCATCTCCTCTTAATCCCCGGAGCCGACAGTAGCAGGCACATTGGCAGAGCCAGGAATTCTTCCCCATGGGAATCCTCCCTTGCTCTCCTGCCCAAAGAGGATACACGGGTGTCCTGCTCCCTCCTGGGCTTGCTGCAGCACCGGCGCAGTGGAGCTGTGCACGTTCTGTGCTCCCACACACTTCCCCAGCGCTGGCCAGGTTGGTTTGATGACCTGTGGCTCCTGGACGTAGGCTGAAAGTCAAGCGGACGCATCTTTCAGGCTTGGTCTTCGGAGTCCTCAGCAGGAAGAAGGCTGTGGGCTCCCAAGTGCCCTGCTTGTGCCTCAGCTCTGTTTCTCGAGGGCTTGAGGAAACTGCAGAGGTTCAGGGAGGTGGTTTTTCCCCTTTCTCGAAAGCACAACTAAAAATAAAACAAGTATTGAAACTCAGCCCAGCCTGCAGCACCGAGCGTGTAGGTGTGATGCTCACCAGCACCTCCGGCTGAGACGTCCTGGGAGATCTGACACCTGAACCTTCTTACACCACCTGGCAGCCACGTTTGGTCTTTCTCTTCATTCACTCCTTGGCATGCTGTCAGGAATGAGCAAGATGATGAATGTAGAGCTGCTTTGTTTTGTTTTGTTTCCAGCTGCCCTACACAGGTTGCTGCGGTTGGAAGGCAAAGAGGCCGCAGAGGGGACCACGGTTTTCACTCTTACAGCCTGCGGAGGGCTGGCAGTTGCTTTGCAGGGACCTTTGCGCTGCTGCTCTCACTTCTTTTATTTCCTAGGTGGAGTTTTGCAGAGGTGGCCGGTAGAAACCGGTGATGACAGATTCTGCTCCATGGCAGGGAATTAGGATGCCCCCGAGCTCCTGCCCCTGGCAGACGTAAGTAGATCAGGGCAGGCTTTAACGGTGTAAGATTCATCTGTAGATACACAGCAAACTGCACAAGTGATGAGTTCTCGGGCAGCCCTGAGTGGCAAAGGGGAAGGGTTTTAATGGAAGGAAGTTCCTGCAAGTGACAAGGAATTTGAGGGAGGTGAGCAGGGAGCAAACAGGCTCGTAGCCAACCATCGGTATCGACTGGGAGAGGACTTGGGAATACCTTAGTCCTTGTAGTCCCAGGGCTACTGGTACCATGGATGAGGGCCTGTGGTGAGCAAGCGTGGACTCGGTGTCATGTGTGATACACCCAGTGCTGTGGATGTTGGTGTTTGCCATGAGGGTGATTTTGCCACCGCTGCGTTAGGTCAATTGCTGGTGATGCTCAGACCCTGGAGCAGCTCGTGTTCCCCCTGCCCTGCAAGGCATGGCCGGGTGGCAGCATGCGGCCCTGAGCCTGGTGCAGAGACCCCTGTTTTGAAGGGTAAAGGAAGCGTATGTGGGATGGCGTACGCTCAGGTCAGTGCCAGATTGGTTTTATGAACTCTGTTGACCTACAGTTAAGGGCAGCAGAGGGGCCAGGAAGGCTGGTGGTGGGTGCAGGCAGCCAGGGAGAGGAAAAGTGTTCCATGAAGTAGCTATCATTTTTCTGCATTCAGACTGAATCCCAAACCCAGCTCAGCCCGACGGCGGCTGCGGCACCCTGCCCTGGGGTGCCGCAGCCTCTGCAGGGAGCAGTGCTGGGTCCTGGGGCAGTGAGTTGTGAAGCAGAGGTGGGAAGCTGGAAGGAGGGCCAAGAAAATCCAGGTGAAAAACAACTCAGCCGTGTTTTCGGTTGTAAATTCTCTGAGATGGGGCCTCTCCGTTGCTCCAGTAACACTCAGCCAGGTGCTGGCTGCAAAAACAGGCAAATAAAAACTGAGAGTGTTGCCTAGGCTCTGAGTTAACCTCATATCCCTCCATCCAGCACCCCTGCCAACGGAAACGTGCCATTGGAAGCAGTTAATTCCCAGCGGTTTCTGTCAATCCACCTTTCCTGCTTATCTGGGGCCAGTAGGCAAGAGGCCTCAGAGCCGCTTTCCCGGAGGGAGCTGGGCTCAGGGCAAATCCTCAGACAAATGCCCAGGCCAGGCACTGTTTCCCAGGGAGATCAAGGTGGATTGAATAATTAATCACAGCTTGTCTAGAGGAGGATGAGGAAGTCTGAATTAAGGTGTTAACAGCTCTTAAAAGCTTTCCCAGTTCGCCAAGGGTGCTGCCTCAAACAGATTATCTGGAAATATTATTAGCTGCAATGGGAAAGGTTTTTTTTTTTTTCCCTTTTAGTGTCTTTGCAGCCACCCTAAATCTGCTTGAGTCTGGGATACAGGTTTTACTGTGCAGGGGAGAGGTGTTTGCCGTCAGGGGGTCAGCAATTAATTGCCTCATTCCTTTCTCACGGGTATTTTCTAACCAGCATCCACTGCAGTGGCGGTGCCCACCTTGTCCTTGCAAGCAAGAGCCCAGGCCGCCTGGGGCCCATTTGTGAGAGAAACACAGGACATGGGAAATTACCTTTGGGATGAGAGCTGGAGCAGCGAAATAGCATGTCTTTTGGCTGAGAGGATTTTGGTGTTTTTAACTTGGCATGGTTTGGAGTGAAGAGCAACCGTTTCAAGTCCTAGAAAGGAGATGGAGTTGGGAGTGGGAAATTGCTGATCCAGAACAGGCCCTGCTCTGCTGGGATTACCTGGTCTCCCCGCAACTCACCAGGAGAACTGGCAGGAAACCCCATCCATTGTGAAATTTGGAAATTGTATCTTCAGGAATACATTTTTCGTTTCCTGTTGACATGCAGCTACTTTTCTCCTAGGTCTTGCTAGATCTTTAAGAGGAAGGAAGCTCTCCAATTTTGGAGTCCTACGAGGTACTTTATTCATGGGTGTATTGATTTCCACCAACTAATTTGGCCCCAAAACTGTAATTGAAGCAGCAGATTTCTGGGCCTCTCTCTCGCTTTCCAAAAGACCACCCTTGCAAAGATGAAGTGCCCTGAGCACGAACCAGCGTGTGGCCCCCAGCTCCTTGGAGATCAGGCTCTGGTGGTGACGAGGCAGATGGAATGAGTCCGCAGACCCCTCGGGGACTGAACTGCAAAACCGCAGACTTTACCAAAACCCTCTGAGCCTCTGTCCCTCTCTTTTGAGCCAGGCCTGGAAATATAGACGGCTATGGAAAATCCATTATAAATCAATAAATCCCCCTCTCTGCAGAGCTGCCAGCTCTATAAGCGCTTCCACAGCTGCTCGCAGATGCAGGAATGCTTCCTGGCCTGGGCTCACGCAGGTGCTCGTGGCGCGGGCACGTATCTGCAAGGGCCCCATGGCAGACGGGGAGACTGAGCTTCACGGGTGTCTAGACCCTTCCCCTCCGCAATGCAAGTGCGCTCCAAGCCCTGCCGCCCCCCTGGCTCTTCCAGGCAGCTGGAATACAGCCCAGGGTCTCCTGTCCTGCTGGGGATGCTCGCTGGAGGCCAGAGGCACGGGTTAGTGTTCCAGAAGTGCCGGCCAGAGAGCAGGAAAAGTTTGTGAAAGAGAGAAAAGTTGTTTTTCATTTAAACTACTCTTTCCACTCAAAGGATCCTTAATGTTTGTCCTTCCTCTTTCCTTGTTTGTGGTCAGGGCTGCCACCTGGTCCCAGGCGGAGCCCGTTCACGCGCCTGAGATGAGTGTACCCACCGCAACGTGTTGCCTTTGGTTCGGCGCATCCAACAACTCATTGGAAAGCAACTCAAAAGACTGCTGAGTCCGTCCCTGCTGTCAGGAAGCAAATGGATCACATCGGGGTGAGGTGATGGGAATTTGGAAAGTTGCCTCAATCTCTTTGGAAGCAAAGCTCAGTAACATTTTCTGTCATGGGGACTGCTTTCACACTGCTCTGCCCGTAGCTTTTGCATCATCAGTCTAAGCTCCCGTGCATATGTTTAGAGCCTGTGCACAAAATTCTTGGGTGTTCGCCCCGCATGCAAAGTGCCTCTGCAGTCCTAGCAGGCTCAGGTGAGCAGGTGAGGAGGTGAATGCACAGCCATTTTGGTACATTTTCATGTTGTACTGGAAAGCAGCACACCAGCTGAAGCATTATGAATGAAGCCGAAGGGACTGTAAGGATTTGAAGCCCCAGCATACCTGAGTGTGTTAGGTTAAATATTGCTTTCTTATATAATCTTTAAAGAGAAGTAGCTTCATAGCTGCCTGCTTTCCTCAAGGTGATATTCACACTCTGCAGAGAGGCAGTATATGGTTTTTATGCTGCTTAAGTTTTGTTTTTACCCTTCTGTAGGAAATAGATCAGACCCAAGGTAAGTTTGTGGGTCCTCTGCTCACTCTGCAGCAAATGAATTTAAAGCATTGGACTATCTAGGTTGGATAAAACTGACAGCAGTCAGATAACAACAGCCAGGCAGGCTGAGGGGGACTGCAATCCATCAGTGCTTAAACAGAATGGATTTAGTCATTTTTTTCTTCTCTGTATTTTGGAAAGAAGTTGTTTTACTGAAGCTGCCTCTGTAGTTGCCTTATTTGCTTACTTGATAAATGAGGTGGACATTGACACAAAGTAGAGTAATGGAGGCAAAGAAACAGCACAGATAAAGCAGCACTCAATTGCATTCTAGAAATAGAATGAAAATCTTCTCTTCATACTGGATAGATATTTTGTTTTTAAAAGGTGACTTTTCCCCGGTAATAACTATGACTTCCTTAATAGCAGACTTGATTTCTGCATATTTTTTCTCGGGTTCTTGGAGAAAATGGAGCAGGCAGAAATTTGGAGAGTCTGTCTCTGGTTTTAGTCTCTGCCTGTACTAAAGAAACCAGAATCCAAAGGGCCCATGTTTCTGATGCACAGGTAAATTCCAAGCTAGGCCAAGCTCTAGCAGGCTCCAGGGTCACTTTGCCTTTTGAAGGGTGTTGCTGTTGACACATTTCTTGGGGAGGAAGCAAGCACCTTGTGGTTAACAAGGTGGCATGAAGAGCTCTGAACTCGTTAGCTCTGGGTAAAGGAGGTACAATGGGAAAAAAGACTTTCTGCAGGTGTTGCCTACCTTATTTTTCTAGGACTCCCCGCTTTGCTTTAAACTGTAATTCCACAACACAAGTTGCACTTTAGCCTTAGAACTGAAATAGGTGTGCCTGGTGCACGTCTTTTTCTGCGTACAGGAATAAATAGACATAGTGTGCGTGATGGAGAGGAGACCTTCTGCTCATCCCTGTCTCTGCATGAAGAGTCTCCTGGTGGAAGCAAAGGACCTAGTAATTTCTCTGGCTGCTGAAATTACACTGTCTCTCATAATCATGTAAGGCTTATTTTCCCACACTGTAAAATGAATTCAGCACCACTGGCAAAGCCATGGGCTGAGTAGTTTTAATTACTATTTGTATAGTGCTTTAGGCTCTGGAGCAAGTGGTGCTGGAGGCCTGGGAAGAATTATATTATATATTGGCAGATATTTTATTACATATCAAGTTCTGTGGTCCTGTCAACAGCTCCTTCCTGATGCGATGGGCCTTCCTCATGCAGTGGAGAAAGCGCCGCTCTCCCGTAGCCACTCGGGCCTGCAGATCATTGCTGCTCGCAGCAACAGAGGAAGCTGCTCAAGTGCAGAATCCACCTCCAGGTAATTCGCCCCAGCAGTGGGTGCCTGTAAATCTCCATCATTGTCTGGGGCGGCTTGTTCGCAGGTCGAGCCCCAGGGCGCTGTTCCCACAAGGATTTCCTCGGGAGCGTGTCCCTGCCTTACGCAGTGCGGCTGTTGGCCTTTCCGACCCCTCTTCCCCACGCTCGGAACAGCACCACTTTAATCATAATCCTTGCCTCTACCTGGAAAGAATGGGATTTGGGCACAAGGAACAAATGTGAAGGCATAAGTCTCTTTTCATGGGAAAGGAAATCTACGGAGTGCCCCGCTGGGAGCCCCTGCTTTGCCTAAGCCCCAGCATAATGCAGTAAGAAGTTAAGGCTATTAGTGGGCGAGCAGTGCGAGCGCGCCGTTAAGCGCGGCCCGGATCCCTGCAGTCCAGTGCGCACCACGCGGCGACTGTGTCCCCACGGAGCTGCCGATGGCTTCGGCATCCTGCACTGGCCCGTTCAGGATGTGCCTGCCCTGACACTGGGCAAAGCTGGTTGCTCTGTCCCCGCCACTCGCAAGCAGGGAGCGAGGCTGCGTCGATGCATGTAGGGACCGTGCGCCTACAACCTGCTATGGATATGCAGAGTTATGATGCCATCCCCGTAAAAATCAGGGAGAGAATCTGCTAACTTTGACCTAGGAGGTTATCTCCGTTTCTTTTAAGTCACAGCTGTGTACTGGAGACACAACTGGTTTTCTGGCAGATGCTGCAGAAGTGCTTAGCTGATTGCTGCACCTGACAAAACTGGAGCTACTTAAAATTTACTAATATCTCTAAACTGCAAATAGCTACCCTAAATACTTGCTTTTCCTCCCAGGAAGTGTTTAGCAAGCCTTTAAGCTAGATGTTCCTGCTGGCCTGGGGACTCCTTGGAGCCGTGGGCAGCACCTCACTCTACATCAGGTCTAGCAGGATGGGAACAACAACACAGGCCGAGTCCCTGTGCACGAGCTAAGTGAACACACAGGCAAGAGTGCCAGGTTCACAGCCCGTATGTGACATTGCTAAGCAGTGCTTTAAACCTGTCACCTTTAAGCTAACGGGGAACGAGGCAGGAAGAAGTAGCTCAGCTGGTGTCACTTGTGCCACTAGTCAGCCCCTAAGGAGGTTTCCTCGATTGCAGGGGATGCAGGTGGCTTCTGCCATGTGGATTTTGGGTCCACATTCGTTGGTGAGGGGGCCCTGGAGCCAGCTCGGGGTGATGGTTTGGAGCCCCCAGCTCCATACGCATACCCGCCCCAGGTCTCGCTGACCCACAACTTTTGTGAATATGCTGTAAAGCCCATTGCATAAGAGTGCATGCAGAGTGCTCACACTTCCCTTACACCCTAGTGTTAATTTGCAGTCATGACTTTCACAGGAAAGGAAGTCAAAGGTTACAGACACCCTTCGCCAAAGCTTTGCTCTGTAGAAACATGTAAATCTGCATGTGAAACACTGACAGCTGTAGAGAACAGGGAGCTGCTTTGGTTGGAAGCTCTGCACCTGTCTGAGGAGGGAGCAGTGCAGGAGAGGAGCCTTGTGCTGCCTTTCGGGAAATGACTGCTGTGCTGGGCCGTGAGGGTTACAGAATGGACTCATCTGCATCGTGCAGACGTGTCGGCAACTCCCACGGATACACCAGGAGGTTCAAGCAGTCGGTGCTCAGCGTGGGGACGGGCACGAGAGGACACCAGGAGCACAGTGGAAGCCTCGTCCTGAAGTCTCAAAACAAGTACCTGTTAATAAGCCATGCGTGCATCTCCTTCCAGTATTGCGGTGTGTTTTCTCCCCATTAGGTTGGAAAACTGCGGTTCCATTTTGACATAGCAAATAGTCCTCCTTTGGTGCTACATTTTGTACCGCTGGTGCCTTTGGCTAGGGAAATGTTTCGCTAAAGCCCAACTTGTTCTGAAAATGAACAAGATTTCCCTTGAAAAATGCAGTCCACCTCCAGATGAGCAGTTGGAGCTAGTCCTTGGGATGCTCCCTATTCCAGAGATGGGGCCTGGCTGGCTGTGTTTTAGGTCATATGTGTCTTGTGGACGATTGCTATTAACTGATACGAAATATATCTATTTTGTAGATGCACAGCTCCTGGCAGAGTGACTCCTTACCTTCATCTGAAACTGAGAAGGAAGAGAATTTGCCATAACAAGCCACTCTGAGAGAATTTCATCCTGATATTCGCAGCACCAGCACAAGACAAGTCAGTACCATGACTTTTCTACCAGGGTAAAGGACAGAGCACAGAGGAGGTTGGGAGCCTTTTGAGGTACTGTGACTGTTAAGAACATATTGAAGTTTTTTTTGTTTGCAAGAGAAGAGCCAAATTTGCGTTGCTGCAAAACAGTGATGCAGAAAACCACAAGAACTCATCGTTCTGGTCCGGATCTCAGATTTTGTCAGAGTTTTTGGTTGTCTTCCTGTTAGGAAGGCTGACTGGGCTTGGAATAGCGCAGGTAGGCTGGAAAATGGGATTGCCCCTAAGCATCAAACCATATTCAATTAACCCACCTCAACTGCAAAAACAGGGTTAGCTGGCAGCAAAGTTACCCCTTCTGGTAGATAGGGGAGTTAGATAATGCATGGGGGCTTAGTCATATGGCAGAAGAAAATCTCTCAGAACCTGCTGAGACAAATTCCCATCCACTTTAATTAGATGTGAGATCCCGGAGTGCCTAGAGCTCTGCTGCTCTCGCTGCCTGGGCCTGTGTTTACACTCAGTGCATCAATCCAGTTTTGCCATTCAGTTCTCCAAATATTTGTTTTTCACTTGAAACGCCAGCAGACCATTTTTGTGGCTCTGTTTTCATTTGTCCTTGGTTTGGGGCCCAGTTGCCAGCTAGAAGAGTGATAATAAAATAATCACCTAACTGTTTTGTCCTCTGCAGTTATCTGACAAACACATTTTTTCACCCCAGTCTTTTCCAAAGCAAAGTTTCAGACAGTTTGGTCCCAGGACTTTACCAAGAGACCCAGAGCTGCTCATGTGGCTTCTCCTCAGCTGTGCACTGGGTGAAAGCTCCCTTAAAAGTCAGGGAATATGAGAGAAGTGCCAGGCAGGGGAGCAGGAAGGGAGCAGGGACAGAGCCCCGTAATGAACCACTTACTAGCAGGAGCTGCTAATACAGTAGCTGCTGGATGAAGGAGCCCTTAACACTTGGTCCTGCCTTTTTTTTTTTTTTTTGTACTTTTATGTATAACATCTTTACTCGTGTTGTTAATGTTTGAAGATATGATCACATTTCCACTTCTCCTGCTGAATAATATCCATCCTATCATATTTTTTCTGACTGATGTGATTACATCTAATAACTGAGATCATTTAGAATGAGGTTCCACAGTTCTGATGGTGACTTGAAGATTCCTACTCCAGGACTTTTTTTGACACCAAACATCATGAAAATATTATTGATAATCTGCATTTTAACCTTGATTGTACTAAATAGCTTTCAGCATGTAGTGATATGTTTTACTAGTGGCATACAGCATTACTGACAGTTGTTAATTACTCTTAATTTGCACTAACAAGGAGCACAAAATCCTATAATTTGAGTTGTGCTAAAGATTTTATATAAAGATATTTTTATATAAAGATGTCCAGGGACATTAATCTTAGGTCTGATGACCCTCCAGCTTGCACAATCTTTCTTAATTCTGTAAAATGGATGCAAAATCCTGCGCAGTGAAGTTAACCTATTCATGCTGGCAGCAGAGAGCTGCTGTTGCTGTGCAGGGAGGGATGAGTTTGAACACGCGTGGCACTGAGGCATGAGCTTGAAAGCTAAAAACTCATAAATAGCCATTCTCCGTTCCAGAGGTGCTCGCCTGGGCTTGCCTGCGGAGCGCGGGGTGCGAGGTGAGGGTCGGCGCCTGCCCCGCGGCAGGGCAGCGTGGAGCTCAGTCACACGGATCCCGACAGCCCCGGCCCGGGGTGCAGCGCGTGGCTGCTTGGCTCCAGCAAGAGGTACGTCCCGTCCCTGGACGTCTGTTGAGGACCTGATGCTTCGCAGCACTTGAGCCCCACATTGCTCTGAGTTTTGGGGGTGGATGGGCCAGACTCCAAGAAAAGAGGGACTCCAGAGAAGACAAGAGCATGACCGGAGCAGACTTTGCTCCACGGGTGCCATAATTACCCAGATAAGCTTAAAAGGGAGGAGAGGAACCCATTTTTTGCTTCTCCCAGCATGGGTTAAAGAGATGCAAAAGGATAAATCAGGAGACGTTTCAGTACTTGCCTCCTGCTTTTAAAGAAATTACTATATGTTGTGAGTGCCTTTGCATATTTTACAGTGCCTAAAAAAGCCAGTGTACCTAATCTGGAGGTTGGCTTGTTCAGAGAAGCATAAAACACAGTAAAGTGTAAAAAAAAAAAAAAATCCCCCATTTGATGCCAAACTCTTGCATTTTCTAGGGCCTGAGATGCAAACAACACTGTAGGATTCTCCCGTGCTTTCTCCTAGCCTGTCTGCAATCATTACACATCAAAAGAGTTCAGCTTTATTCCCTCCAGCCCCCAGTGGTTAGTGGTAACAAAAACATCAGTGCAGGGTCTTGAAAAGTTTTGTTGTGTTGTTGCCACGTTATTCAGCAAAGACATCTATTCAAGGGCTCATCTTTTGAAAAGGGAGCAGAGCTCATTCAGTGAGTCTGAAGAAATGTAGTCAGAGCAGAAAGGAGAGAGAAAGCAAGGAAATGCCAAAGCTTGGAGGAGTGTTGGTCCTGGAGCAGGTAGCATCCCTCTGTCAACATGGAAATGTGGTTCATAGGATTCATGCTTGCACAAATGCTCTCCCATGAGAAGTCTCCGAGAACAGCGGTGGGGCTGGGTATCACAGGTTTTATCTCCTCTGGCTCTTAGTACTACAAAACTTGTGGGAATTTGTTATCTTTGAAAAAATTACTTCTCTGTGCAGTTTGTCTGAAGGTGGTCCTCACGTTCAGAAGGTCTGGGGGTTGTCTGCTAGACATATGTATACACACACACGCACAAATATTTAGTGCACAAATATTCTAAGCTTCTTCCCTTAGGAAACAAGGCAAAAAATGGGCATCTCCAAGTGCTGGACTCAATGTTCAGCTTTAGATGGCTGTTCCCACTTCCACTCCCTCTTTTCACTTGGATATTTAGTGGTGTTTTTAATTGCTGGAGGGTAGAGAGAGGTAAAAAAACAGCAGCATGAACGGAAAAGGATTTTTTCCCAAAGCTCTCACCCTGTCCCAGCTCGGGCCCTGGCCACCCTGGCCTCTCTCCTGCTGAAGAACAGCTTAGCCAAGACCAAGCACCTCGCCGTTATCAACAAAGGTCCCGGCTGCAGGAGGAAAGCCGTGCGGAAGCAGCGAGGGGGTGACTTGCAGGTGCGGAGAGCCGGCCAAGAGGGCAGCTGCGAGCCGCTCGCGTGGCCGTGCCAGCCCGTAGCTGGCGCAGCAGGCGGCAGCGAGCTGGCGGGGTCAGCCGGTGCTCCCTGGCTGCAACCTGCTTCAGGGCAAGGCTGGAGCCTGCTACAGGAGCAGGCAGCCAGCGACGTCGGATGCTGGAGGAGGAATGAGCACAATTCAGGCACCTGAAGGCATCTCCCTGTAGGAGAATTACCTTCCCTATAAAGCAGCAGGCTTTGCGCTTAAGTGTTCTCAAGCTTAAATCAGTTCCCTTGGTGACATCCTGGTAAGTGGATTTCCCAATTAAGCACGTCCCGATTAAGTGGGATGTACTGTAATTACAGAGTGCTCAGCACTAGGAGCAAATCTGATCCGTTTTCTGCAGAGGGGCTGGATCGAAGCTCTTCCCCCTTCCCCGGCGCACCGGATGGAGGGATTTCGGGAAGCGCGTACTGGAGTATGCTCCTTGTGAGGCTGTTCCTGCCAGCCCGGATCCGCTGCATGGAGACTTTGCTCCCGGAGACTTTACCTCTTGCTTTCTCTGCCAGAGAAGACACCCTTTGACTGTGACAGGTTTGTGGTAGCTGTGCAGAGAAAGGATGGCTCTTGTGTCTCAGCTGCAACACTTGTCCTGTGCAGGTAGTGGCTCTCACACGGTGCTGCCATCCCCAAGGCAAACGTTACATTCCCTTCAGAGCCCCAAATTCCCTTTGCACAGTGAGGGAGAGGCTTTTACTGGTCAAGACACTGCTGCGGTGCTGGAGCGGGGCAGTGTTGGTGGGTGCAGGATGAAGGGGGGTGAACGCTGCCCTTAGCTTGCCCCACAGCAGCCCCCGAGAGCCTTGGCCATTGCCCCTTGCATGGCACGGGGTTGCCAGCCGCTCGGGTGCCCCCGGGACGGCCCTGCCCGCTGCACAGGCCAGGCTTGGCGCCCGCTCCAGCTCCTCAGCCGGGATGTTCCCGCTGGGGCCCGCAGCGGTACTGCGGGTTCGCAGTGCCACCCACTGGCAGAGGCGCCCCAGAAACGCACTCAGCAGCTCCTCCCTGGCACTGCAGATGCTTCACCGGGGAAATCCGGGTCCTGACGGTTCAGTTCACAGTGCAGGTGCTGCAGGTCTGGACCGGGCCACGTGGAAGCATCTTGGCATCCTCTGCAGTGCATCACAAGGTATGTTGAGCCTAGTAGCTCTCCCCAGAGGTGAGCCCAGCCCAGCAACCTGCCTCCAGCCTGGCAAGGCAGGCAGCAGCAGCAGCATCCTCAGTAAGATGGCCTGTGAGTGAGGGCTGCGCTCTCTGGAGTGCTGAGCATGCACCTTGGTGCATAGTGGAAGCCTGTGTCTGTGTTCTCCCTCGCAGGGGAGATTAAAGGCCATGGCTGCCACTAGACCCTGTGCAGGTGAGTGATGAGGAGTTGTGCCCGTGGCTCGTTCTGTGAGCTCCCAGGAAACAAGAACTCGGGGACTTCTGCAAGAGGGGTTGCTTTGGGACCTACTGCATCTCAGTGCAGTCGACTTCACCTCCATGAATTTGCCTCATCCCTTTCTGAACCCATTTAGACACACTTGCCTCCGTCTCTTGTTTCATTCCTGATGCAATTCCAGCCAGCAAGTGGGATGCAGCCAGCTCTGGTGCTGGCACATGCAGCAGCACGAGCCAGTGCATGGGCAAGGCCGCCAGGCTCACACACAGACAAGGCAGCTACATCAGCTCTCTGTCCGGACGCTGCAGCCCGGTCACCGTGTGGACGTGTCCGAGGTATGTACAGACCACAGGAACTTCCTCGGAGCCAGATTTTTAAATAAAGACATCTCTTAATAGGCAGCAAGTGCTTGTTTAAAATAAAGCGCGACAAATGGCATGTTGGGGGCATTGAGTCCCAGAGCTCTGTCTCCTGAAGAGCAAGGAAATGCACCGGAGGGAGCCTGGCACAGCCTCCCAGATGACAGTAATTAAAGGCTTTTGCACTCGGGCGCTGGGAGCTGCTCCTCTTGCAGTTTGGCCTTGATTGAAGAGGAAGAGAATGATTAGAGTGAAGGAGAGCGCTTCTGCCTCCTGATTCCCACATCCGCGTGGGTGCCTGGGAGGCAGCTTTCCTGGGAGTAGGGACACGGAGCTGGCACTGCCCGGGCGAGCGGGGCCATGGGCTGGGTTGAGGCTGCTGCAGCGACTGAGGGTTTCCCCTGTGCCCAGAGCATCAGCCAGGCCTGTGCAGCCACCCCCGTGCGCGGGCAGCGTTTGTGCACCTTGGGCCGCCCCGTGCAGGTGAGGGGTTTATCCCCCTGGCTGCTGGTCCCTGCTGGCGCTGCCACCCCTCAAATCCGCTGGTACAAACCTTCCTAAAATGGCAATTCCAATTTTAATTGCAATGTTAGGAGCTGATTCAGCCCAGGTATTGCATCATTAGTATTTTACGTGCCTATTTTGCATGGCTGCTTTGAAGGGTAACCAAAACCGTCTGTCAGTACAAGTGTTTGTTTTAGGGTTACGGGAGTATCCTCCATTTATCTCCTGAAAGGTTTGTTCTTTCTAAGACCTCTGAGCATGAACAAAGTTCCCCTCCAAGATTCCAGCCAGGGTCCTCCTTGGAGCAATTCAATGTAAACTGCTGTAAACAATGTAAGCTGCTTTCCTGACTAGTCAGGGATGGCTGCGACAGCAGACATCACCTCCAAACTCAGCTGCTTCACAGCACCAAGACAGGGAGCTGATGCAGAGACTCTGCCCTTGCAGGATATAGCATCTCTTTTGTCCCATAGCCAAGGGAGGCGAGATGGTCTTTATTTTATGCTGAGGAGGGTAGTGCACATCTTGAACGTGTGATGCCCTGGTAACACTTGCATTTTTGCTGCACTCTGGGTTCAAAGCAAGATGCAGATGCAAATTGCAGGTTGGTCCAGCAAGGAGGGAAGTTATTGCTGCTTTGCAGATGGTGGAGGCGAGGTGGAAGGGAACAGAGGGCTGAGGACCTCCTGGGCCTCCCTTGACCCCGTCTGCACTGGGGACTGACCACCAGCCCCGACGTCCCTCCAGCAGCAGACTGGCAGTAGGGAACGGTTACCCCATTTCTCTTCTCTCTCTTACATCCCTTAGCAACATCTAAATTTAAGTAACTAAAGACAGGCGTGCAGCCGCTCGCTGCTTAGCTCAAAGCAGCGTTAGCAGAGCCGCCGCCAGCCTGCGCGCAGGGAAGCTGCCGGCCCCATCTGCAAACTGGCACCTCGGCTTGGGCGCAGCTCCATAAGCTGAAGTCGGTGGCCGTGTTCCCTCTGGGTGGAAGTGGAAGCGGGCCCGGTGCCCGGGTTTGGTGTGCGTTAGTGTTAGGGTGAGATAACGGGTGCACTGAATCTAGGGCAGCGACTGTGTTTGATGGAGATGAGTATTTGCAAAATGGCCATCAGAGCCACTCTTGGCAGCTTTGCAACCATGGGCAGAGGACAAATGGGAGGAAGGCAGTGCTGGCCAAAAGCAGCAAAGCTCAACAAGGTTGGGGACAGCAGCAGCCTGAGTGTACGTGCCTGCGCCTAGATGGTCCTCAGCGTGACTGGTATCTCCTTCCAGGGATGGAAAAGGAAGAGAGCAAGGGATGCACTTCATCCTCCAAAACACGGACTAAGGGACGGTGAAGCTGAACTCGCTCTCCTCCCCAGTGCATGTGGGGTCTGTGCTGGCCCTGTCCTAGGCCCTGTCCTGAGCTAGAAGCATCTTCCAGCTCTCCTAGGAGTGTCACTGTGGCCTCACACGTGACCTGTGCTGCTTCTGGTTGCCCTAAATCAACCTCATTTAAACCACTCATTTTTTTTGGTCATTGATATAGCTAATTTTGTGCAATAAAACTTGCACAAATTCCTTTTTTTTTTTCCCCCAGTTCCACATGGGCCGAGTCTCCCTGAACACCCCTGTAGCTGCTCACAAACTCGGCGTGCGCCCGGCTCCGGGGTTCCCTGCGGCGCCTGGCTGTGGAGAGGCCCTGGGGCAGGAGGTGTCCCCTAACCCCGCGAGTGCCGGGAGGCACCGCCACTCCCTGCCGCTTGTCTCCCTCAATTACAAGCCAGTGCGGCTGCACGGAGCATGGCAGGGGTTAGGAAAGGGCCTGGAACGCCTGGGATGCTGTTGCCATGGAAATTGCTCAGTGGCTGGAATAGCGAGAACAAGAGTGACTCCGAAAGTAATAATGTGTCATGTTGGCTAAGGTGGAATTGGAGGGGTTCGTGTGGGGCAAAGCCTTATGGTGTGAATAATATGACTCCATATGCCACATCTCCCTGCAAACATCTCCACCAGCAGCCTGGGAAATAACCTAATTTGTTCTGACCGGGCGTCTCTCCCGGGAGTCGCGACTCAGTTTCTGCGCATCGGCTGAGCTGCGCGTCTCCGAGATCCCGGGATGAAAGGCACCAGCTCGATGCAATATTCATTCACTTGCTCTTCCCTCGCTCATTCATTTATTCCTCCATTCATCCAGTTCATTCACATTTCCTCCGCGCTTTAGCGAGTGGCGTTTAGCCCCTCAGCTCTGCTGAGCTTCCCCTCCCTGCGCTGCCTGCCCACAGCGGGAGCTGCCAGGCTGCTATTTGGGTATCTCACGATCACTGTGTCCTTCTCAGACCCTCACAAAATAGATTCAGGTCCATGGTCCCAGATGGGCAAACGCATTTTGGCGCATTCGTCCAGTTTTGCTTTTTCCTGGGCTCTCCTCCCCTCACGACTTGTTTGCTGCCCTCAGTTGCCGCTTGCAGACGGACTCGGGCACCGAGCAGAGCCTGGGCAGGGTAGATGGTTTGGTGCCGAGGGCTCAGCTCTGCTGGCAGGGCAGAACCGGCCCCCTTTGGCCAGAGTCGGCAAACAGCGGAGGGAGCAGCTGGCCCTGGGCAAGCAGTCGGAGCAGCTCTGGCCACCGTCAGGCGGCGGTTTCTCCCGAAGAAAATAAAATGTCTGGAGAGGGGATGGGTAGAAATCCAGAGAAGATTAGAAAGAGAAGACTAGCTTCCTGCCTGTCATCTCACTAGTGGAAAATGATGCTCTTCTCCCACAGCCCAAGAGCGGCTTTTGCAGCATATGCTGGTGAGCTGCACTCCGGGTCTCTCCAAACAGCTAAGTGCATTTCTGAACCAACGGAAGCAAACAGAAAACATCCGTGCTTTATATAATGGAGAAAGCTTTTCCTTTTGTTCCGTGCTTTTTCTCAAGCACCTGCTGCCATGGCTGTTCCTCACTCAGTTATTACCTCCGAGTGGCTCCTTCCACCAGCGTGAGCAGCTCCGTCGCCTGCTCCGAGCAATTACAGGCTCTGCTGCCTCCTGCCGCCTGCCTTCGCTGTGGATGGATGCGCTGGGCTCTGTGGCCAAGGTAACTTGAGGTGATTTGTGCTAATGAGCTATCCATCACCCTAATTAGGAGTGAGTGGCCAATGCCCTGCTGTATTCTGGGACAGAAAGATCAGCAGAGGCTAAAATAGTCATCTTTTTGAGTGTGAAAGGTGGTGGTATTAAAAGCAAAGGTTTGTTGTTTTTATTTTCTTTGTTTTTGTTTTGTGCAGCAGAGATTGAGCTAAATTTGCTTCTAAGACTAGAGCATCTCTACTGCCTCGATCCCATCCAAATTCAGCACAAGTAGCAAAGAGATTTTCTGAAGGGCTGCTGCTCAGTACTTGCTTAGAATCCATAGAATCCACAGAATCCATAACTAACAGGACTGACTTGCAGGATGGTATATAGATACAGATACATAAAGCATTGCAAACCAGCAGTGTTCTGGTATTTGCCCCCTTATTAAACTTGGCCCTCTGTACTTGCAGAGATTTTTACTGTCCAGACAGCATCTGAGCCACTGACATCCTGCTGCACTCCCCAGTGACCAGAACTGCTTTGGGGCTTGATAAGAAGCCCATACCCAGTGTCAGGTGTTTTGTAAAATTTTATTGTGTGAAATACAGCTTTGTGCTAGTTCTGCTATTCAGATCTGGCATGTCCCTTTCTGCATTTCCCTTGTTGTTAGCTATTATTGATGATGTTTTCATTGACGTGAAACAGACCAAAATGTGGGCTCTGATTTCCATTTCCATAGGAAGGAAGGTCTCCCTCCTTGAGGCTGCATGCCCAGAAGTGCCCCTGTGAGCTCTCTTGGCTTTTTGTGAGGAAATGTCCTATTTGAAAGGAGGTGACATTAACTCCCACTCCTGTGTGTCCCCCCATGTTCCTGAGCCCTGTTTGCTATCCGCTGGCCCATAGCGCAGCTTCTCTGAAACCGAGTATGTCGGCCTTCCCTGCACAGGGAGTATTTTTAGGTTCTGAAAACAATGTTTATTATAGCAAAGCTGCCAAAAGTGTAACCACTGCCACGCTGAAATATCCTCTGCCTCCTACGCTCGTAACGTGGGAGTCTTTTATATCCTCTTTACTGCTGCTGAAGCATGCATTTGTCTTGGCAGCAAGTGTGTATAGGCTGGGGTCTATTTCAGTGTCATGCAAAGAAGTTTTTAGATTAAAATATATGTGCCCGTTTACTGGAAGGCTTGAAATTAACTGCATGATGATGCAGCATGAAGATAAAAGAACTAGTAATTTTATTCACTTACAATTTTATCCATATGGGCTGAAGGTTAGAACATCCCCCAGAGTCCCCATTTGCCAAATTAACTCTCAAGGTTGGGACAGTTAGTTGAGACACAAGAAGGAGATCTCACTTAAATATTTTTGGAAAGGGGCAGGCTCACTGTATAGCAGGTAGCGATGGGTTATGAGGACCTGGCTCCTCCAAGCTAACACTGCAACGTTTGAATCCCTCTGGGATGCTGCTGCAGGACCTCCTGGAGCCCCTAGCTTAAACGTGGTGAGGAAGGTGTCCTCAGATGACCAAGGACTTCATTCTGCCAGTGGCAGGGGAAGAGTTAATGAAGAAAATATATAGATAGATTTGGTGGATGGATTTTTTTCCTTCAAAGCTGAGCTCTTGGCATAGCAGCCCTGCTTCGAATCACACCTCGTAGTGTGATCCCATTCCTGCTAAGCCGTTTTACCCGCGACCGAGCAGACTCGCTGTCACAAACGCAGTCCCCCGTCTGCTCCCGGCGCCACAGGGACACGTGACGGCCTCGGCTCCCGTTCCCTGCAGAGGGATCAATGGAATAACGCGTGGAGCTGAGGCCAGGCCACTGCCTGGTCGCCCCGCACCAGCCCTCTCCTGCTCTCCACGTCCTGCTCCGGCACTCAGTTAATGGGAATGCTGCTGCTGTTGTGTGTGAGGGCTTGGTGGGGGGCTGTTCAGCCAGCCCATTTAGGGAGAATTAGCTTTTATTTCCTTAGCTGTTACTTCTGGCAGCGCGTGTCAAGGTGACAACGGCTGGGTATTCCTCCCAGGCTCTGAAACAAGTGAAATAAACTCATTCATCCTTTCTCACTGTTTGTTGTACAGAGAACAAACAAAACAAGGAGAAAATAAATAAAAAGGGAGAAGCCCCCGAGGGAGCTAGGGTTGGATTGCAGAGGGAGCCTGTGGTCAGCGCCCCAGCACCGGCCCTGTCCCCGGTGCGACGGGGAGGCCAAGTACTGCCGGAGTGCCGCCAGCGTTAGCTCCACTGCGTGGATGCGGGACAGGGAGGGAGGCAGGAACGTCGACAGGAGCCTCTCCTGCGGCCTCGGCTTTTGCAGGGGTTCTGTAGGTTTCGGCGGAGCCATGCTAACCGTGCAGAAGCGGGGCCAGCGTCTCCGTAGGTGGCCGCCTTCCCGTTGAGTCACGGCTGAATCAACACGCATTGGGTGGAAGGGATCGCGGTGCTGCTGGAAGGTGCCGTTTTGGGAGAGGAAACACAAGCTCCTGCCGTAAGCACGGGGGCTGCTGGGGGCTGCTGTCTCTTGGCATGTGACAGTCCCATCGTTGTTTTGTCCTTGCTCAGTTTTGAAGTGCGGTTGAGTCTAGGAGGGGAAGGGTGTGGATGACATCTGTGTCTCTGAGCACAAAGATGTAGAGTGAGTTACCTGGTGGCCTGGAAAGGAGGGCAGCTGAGGAGTGCGAGAGGCAGTCCGAGAGCTAAGCTAGAATGTGGGTGCTGATAAAAGGAGATTTGTGAGGCTGAACGCTCCAGCATGGCTGTGGGGCCAGGGCAGTGGCACTGACAAACTGCCTTGCCTTCCAGGAGAAATTAAATAGGAGAAATCCTTGTGGGAATGACATCTGGAAGCAGCACAGATAATTACATAGCCATCCTGGAGAGCTGCTGGGGCCGAGTCCCATGCCTGAGGGCAGCGGGACATAGATGCCAGGAACACATCAGCACCGTGATAGATAACGTGGAATGAAGATGAGGGAGAAGGGAGAGTGGAGGTTGCTTCATTATTACTGCATCCCACTGGCTGCCAGAGAGAGACCAAGACTCGGGAAACCTGGCTCCCAGGCTGGTATCTGTTATCTTGAGCCACCCTGTGTTTTAGCCCAAATCTCAGCGGTCTGGAGCAGCCACCAAGTCCTGGCGGCCATTCCTTAATGAAAATAAGACCTCATCAACAAGTGGACAAGCTCACAGGTGCTCACAAAGGCATTTTAAACAAGGGGCTCCTCTTTTTAAGATGTATTTGCCTGAAAATCTGCCGAAATTCCTGGAGGGACACAGCTCTGTGCTCAGAGAGAGAACAGATGGGGTAGGAAGGGGCCTCTAGAAGTCATATGGTCTCTCCAGTCATCTCAAGCAGGGTCACCCCCTGGCCCAGGGCCATGTTCAGTTGGTTTTGAACAAATCAAGTTTCACCAAAGCCATAGACTCGTGGCAATAAGATATAGTAGATATTGTAGTGCTGGAGTGGAGATACTGTGTTTTTACTACAGTGCTGCTGATGTTTCTACCAGATAATTCCTGTCTGCCACCCTTTAAAGTACATGCACCAAGTAAGGATGTTAAAAAAACATTTCAGAAGAGCCAGACTGCTGAAGTACATTCTGCAGAAGTGATGCAGTGTTTGCACTGATCTCCAGCTGTACCGGGATGTCTTTGCAAAGTCACCTAGCAAAGTACAAAATCTGCCTTGGCCATCAGGACTTTGGCCATGACCTACGCTGTGTCTTTCCCTACTGGGGAAGGTGCTGATGGCTCTGAGCTTTTTAGGAGAAAAGGAGGTTGTGAGTGCTTGAAATAAAAGCAATAGCCTGGAGTAGAACATGTCTGGAGAGTGTATGGACTGCACTGGATATGAAATAACCTGGCAATATCCACCCCTTCTGTGGCTATTTCAATATGGACCACAAAATGCCCAGCTCTGGTCTCCTTGTCACCGTGCCTCACTAGAGAGGGCAGATCTCAGCCCCTCAGCCCCCTTCTCCCAGGTAGGCTGTCGCCAAGAAGATATCTACACAGCTAGACTGATCTTGGTTAATCTATGGATACTTCTCCTTGGATTTGCCAGGCAGGATGGGCTGGAGCGGCTGAGCCTTGAGGTCCAGCAGGCTTCCTCCCCCTCCATCCGGCGGGTTTAGGGATGATCCCTTGGTGTACATTACTAGTCAAAAACAGAGCAATCATCTGTCCTCCTGAATTCCTCTCAAATTCTTCTGTTGTAGCATGACTGGCAAAATAAAGCCTAGCAGTTGAAAGACTGAAATAGCACCTACCATTGCTTAGGCCCCACTGATTTGTCCTGTGGTTTTTCTGTATCCTTTAATCTGCAGTAAATAATCCTCCACTTCCTTGTGGTCTCTGTAATTCCATGCTCTGCGATGGTGCTTCCTGTAAACAGCAGGTCTGGCGGACCTGCAGCGCAGCGGCCTCCGGGTAATTGCAGCTCTCCCGACTGCGCCGGGGCATGTGACGGGGCTGTTTTCCAGGCTGGATGTGGCTATGTCAGAGGGCTAAATAATGAAAACAAAGAGGCTGATTCTGCTCTCCTGGCAGCCTGGAGAAGTCAGGGCTAGCTCCGATGAGGCCAATGAAGTAATCCCCGTATGGAAGTAACATGAGTGAGGGCATCGGGCCCTGTCGGCCCCCGCCGTCACCTCCTGTTGCCTGGCACCAGTGACCACGCAGGGACCAGGGGCTGAGCACAGTCACACTGACTGATGGGGAACGAGGTCTCGCAGGTGCGTTTGCCCTCTGGGCAGAAGCTTTGGCCAGAGCTTGCTCAGCACGTGGTTGCCACGTGCTCTGGCCTAAAACTTTGAGCGGAGTCCTAAAGTGAAGGACATGGCTTAAGGATTTGTGCAGATGGTGCCTTCCCTGGTGTTCAGGAGGCTTCTGAGTCTTCTGCGGTGCTCTGACTAGAAGCAGATTGAGAAGGGCTTTTCAGATCAAGGTATCTTCATCTGTTTTGTGGCTTCAGTTGTCATTAGATTTGAGGTATTAGACACCTCTCCCCAAGGCTGGGAGAATTTGTTTTGTGCAGTGAGTTCACGGTTGTTAGAAGATCTGCCCCATGTTTTCCAGGTATTGCTCTGGACTTGAGCACCTTAAGGTGGGGGCTCAGATACCTGCAGCGAGGGAATGTGTGTCCCAGGTCCTTCTCTAGCCTTCTGCCTCTGGCTGTCCTAATTCTCAAGCTCTTCTTTTTAGGTCTTAGAGGTGTGAATGTTTAAGCTGGATAGAATTATTTATATATATATATATATATATATATGTGGTTTGGGGTTTTTTTTCCATTTTTTTTTGGTGAACTGGTGTCCTAGATATTTTTCAGGAGGGACTGAACAGTCTAAATTATTTTTAAAGGTACACATTTCAAAGCAAAGCGTGTTTTGGCTTCTGGAGACGCTGAGCTAAACCATAGACTTACACAAAATCAGGCCGTTATATGAGTCCCAAGGTCCCTGGAGAGCATCTCAAGAGCGGATGAGGTTATTCTGCTCTGTGTGAGGCTCTGCGTGCGCTCGTGCATCAACCCTTCAGCCCAGAATCTTCCTCGGTTAGATTAACAGTTAACAGTGCCTCCATCTCTCCATTTTTTTGCCCATGGCGATGAAGTTACCCTTCAGAGGGGCAGAAAATCTTTGCCCAGGCATCAGTAGGAGCCACTGATACTTAAAGCCAATATTCCTGTCTGGAACTGGTTCATCTTGGCTCCACTTGCTGCTGAGTTTGCTGGTGGAGAAAACTACCACATTGAATCAAACCAGTACTAAAGGCGACTTAAAAGTTAATAGCTAGTGGTCAAGAAGAGCTGCCAGGGCTCTTGCTTTTTCAGTAACTAGTAAAAGTGCTTTTTAGCACAATTAATTTGATGTCTGCAAAAGACTGAGGAAAATTGGAATTGAGACACTTGTATTTTGACAGACTCTGTGGAAAACTTCTGTTCAGACTGGTAGGAATGAAACCAATAAATTTCTGTAGAAACTTTCTGTATTCAGCCTTCAGGATAATAGGCTGTTCTGACTGTGGATAAATAAACACTGTTTTTATAAGTGTTTAAAGACCTTTAGGATGACGAAGTGGAACATACTTTAAGCCTCCAAAGATGGGAAGTGGCTTTTGAGTCAAATGCCCTCACATGCCAGGGCTCATATTTTAGACTGAGATCACTCTCCCTTGAGTTGTTGACAGGTTTAGGCTTTTTTTTTTTTTTTTTAAGAGAAAAAGGGGAAATTGTCCCAGGCTGAAAATAGCAGAGAAACATTCCCCAACTGGCAAACCAATTCTTAAAAAAAAAAAAAAAAGAACACTTTCCAAGGAAGGGAAAAGCCCTGGGCAGCTGCAGCCCAGGATGCTACCACAGGTCCAGGGCAGCCTGCAATGGGCCAGGGAAGCAGCTCTGGGCAGGAGTCGCAGGTTGTGGGAGTCCTGCCTTGGCAGACGTGGGACACACTGGAAAAACGGCCCCGGTGTCGGTGTCTTCGGTTGGAATGTAACTGTGGCGGCCACGTGGCAGAGGCTGAGGGAACACTGGACACCGGCTGCCCTAGGGAGATCTGTCTCTTTGGCTGCTCCAGGAGAAAATGGAAGATTTGGTGACAGCTGGTACCACACAGCGGTGACAGATAACGGGGAATAGTAGGATTTTTCAGACTAGGGGCAAAGTCTTACAAGACAGTTGGAGATGGGGACACCAAAGTGAATCCAGACTGTGAATAGGGTTCTGTTACTTAGAAGTAAGGGTGATTAAGAGGGAGGTAACTTGGAGGTTGAGGCTGATCTTGTGCTGTTGGGGCTGATCTTGTGCTGACGATGTTGTAATCGTGATTTGATACTTTTCCCTGTAAAGCATCTGTTCCGATGCACATGGAAATGAATTGAGGTCTGTACTGCCCAGGAGATGACCGTGATCCACCCAGGTGTCAGAGCTCGAGAAGTGATCGGGACAAGCCGTGGGCGCCCTTCCTTCTCCAGCTCCTCAGCAGGGGACTGGGGAGGACCGACATGGACCCGAAGGCGTTGGGGAGTATCTCAGTATCTGACCCACCTTTCTAGAGCTCCAGGGAATGGAAGCGGCAGCGTCCCCCCGGCTTGGTGCAGCAGGACCCGCAGCTCGGGCTTCAACACCAGCTCCCGGAGCTCAGCTGCTGGAGACGTTTAGGGGGGACTTTTTTAGCAGGAGAAATATCTCCTCCTGCAAGTAACAGGCTCCCGCTTGGCCTGGATCCAGCAAACGTGAGGCTGCTGCCACCAGAGATGTCGCAGTTGCTACAGCAACCGCAGCGAGGTCGGTCCTGGCATCCTCCCTCCACCCCGCTCCGAACGCCACCGCGGAGCCGGAGCAGGGAGCGATGCGGCGAGGCTGCCGGTGCCGGGCTGCAGCGAGAGGCTCTGCGAGCTCTCGAGTCACTGGTTGGGTCGGGCTCTCCCTGCCTCCACCTTGGTAAAATCGCATGCGTTCCCCTAGCGCTGCGCTCCTAAATATTTAATGACAGGAGAGATATTTTAGGAAACGCTTCAGTGCTTCCATCCTAACAGAAAGTTTCAGGAGGTGAGAGCAGACAAGGAAGAGCTCTGGCAAATGCTTTGCCTGGAATTTTTCCAGATCTTTCAACTACTGAAGGGATGAGGATAGGATGCAGCAGGGTGGGGAGAAAGAAGAGGAAAGGTGTTTTGGCTGCCCCAAGGGCGTAAGGATTCCCGGGCTCTGCAGTGATTCCTGTCGCCCACTTTCTGCTGGCCTTATTCCTTGCACTAAAATACCTGAAAGCTCCTTCAGGTTTGAAGCCAGCAAAGGAGATTCTTAAAGGTCAGCTTGGCCAGGCGCTGTGCCCTCCCCGCCGGCTCTGCCTGCGCTCTGATGCTGAGTGATGAGGGTGGAACAGAGGTGTAAAAGCACCCACCCAGAGATACCCTAAGGATTTACTGGAATTCATGAAGTGGGTTGGAAAGCCTGGGGAAAATCAATGTGCAAGCACATGAATCTTAATCACAGCCAAATCATAAATCAGGTCATCCTTAATATAAGCAACTGCTTAAAACGAGCCTGATGCAAGAGCAGAGGGCTGGACTGCTTCATCCTCGCGCACCCGCTGCTTTGGGGCCTGGGCTCAGCTCCGTTACTGCTCCGGCATCAAACCTGGATACTGGCACAGGCAGGTGCCCCATACGGTTGAGGCTGAGGAAGAGTTAAAATACAGTGTTTCTGAGTGGGAATTCTGAACCCCTCCACAAATCTGTGTGCTAATCCCAGCCCCTTCCCACATAGCCACAGTGCAATTAAGTTTTCATTTTAGTGACGTGCTATTACGTGCAGTCCCTTCCCAACATTGGCTTTGAAAAAGGACAGTGCTACTGGACTGTTGAATAATTTATGTCCCCAACATCAGACGAGAGCGCTGGTGGCATTTCCTAGGCCGGGAGGGGAGGGTTTCAACCAGGTGCTTCGCCTTTTGCTGAGCCATCTTGCTCTCGTGCTACCCCTGCTCTGCCCTTTCCAGACACCGGAGGGTCCAGGCTCTGTCTAGGCATCTCGAAGGACAAATAAGGCCCAGACCTGGGAGCAGTGGCGCCAGATGTCTGCACTGTAGCAGGTCCCATGGGTTTCTTTGCTTGCCTGCAGCTCTGCCCCGGCACCTTGTGCTACTGATGGATCCTAAAACCCGCTGGGGCTTCGGTGGCAGACAGAGGGGTGGCACAAGCCGAACCGTGTCCTGCCCTGGCAGGAGATGCTCTAGCCATAAGGGCCAACTGAAACCCGTCCCCTGCAGCGAGCGCAGGGAGCGCAGGCTGCTCCTGCTGCCTCTCCGTCACCCGTGCTAAGGAAGGAGGTTGCAGAGACACCAGCCGGGGGTGGCATCAGCCACAAAAAGGCCTCGCTGTTGCCAGACGCTCTCCCGGGGAGCAGCCGCCTCTGCCTGCTGCCCTGCCCGCCGCTGCCGGCCGCCTGCGCCCGGCCTCGCGCCGGAGCTGCTGTCCGCGGGCCGAGGGGGCAGAAGGGGCCCCCGGCAGCGCCGTGACCGCCGGGTGGCCGTGACGGCCCCTCACTGCCCGG
>VWPW01002722.1:113252-129178 GCA_013389825.1 Crypturellus undulatus | reverse complement strand
GCCGCCTCGGCCCGCGGCTGCCGCAGGGGCTGCCCCTGCGACGCGGCCCGGGGGACCCCGCGGATGCAGAGCCCGCCCGGCTTCCCCGCTGCCGCGAGCCGAGCCCTGCGGCGCCTCTGTCCCGAAGGACCGCGGCCGCTGCAGCGCTGCGTTCAGCTCAGCCGAAGGCGCCTCCGGTGGTTTAAGCCCTCCCCTGCCGCCGCCGACAGGCAGTCCTCGCGGCTCTGCGCTCCGTTTTGGGGCCGTTTCACGCTTTCCCGCCGGGGGGCGCCGCCCGGAACCTTTCTCCCGCGCCGCCAGGGGGCGCCGGACCGCCGCGCGCTTCCGGGTCCCAGCAGCAGTTATCCCAGCAGGCCCCGCGACGCGGCCTTCTCTTCCGGCGGCGGAGGCGGCGGTGAGTGTCGCGCCGGGTTATCCGGAGCCATCGGGGACCATCGGGGCCACCCGGGACCGTCGGGACCATTGGGGCGGGACGGCGGGGCCGGGATGGGGCGCGGGGGTGCCGGGGGGGGTCGTTGAGGTCGAGGCCGGGCTGGGACGGCCCGCTCGGGCCCGGCGGTTCCGTTCCGTGCCGTGCCGGTTTCGTCCCGGCCGGTTCCGGCCCGGCGGTTCCGTGCCGGTTCCGTGCGGCGCTGACGCGGCGCGTTGTTTCCCCGCAGGCGGTGTCATGGCCAAGTCCAAGAACCACACGACGCACAACCAGTGTGAGTGCCGGCTGGGGCTGGGGCCGGGGCCGGGGCCGGGGCTGGGGCTCGGGCGGGCCGCGCCGGCTCACGCGGCTCTGCGCTTCCTCCCCGCAGCCCGCAAGTGGCACCGCAACGGCATCAAGAAGCCGAGGTCGCAGCGCTACGAGTCCCTCAAGGGGGTGAGTGGCGCCGGCAGCGCCTCCCGCGCGGGGCCGAGCGCGGCCCGGTGCCCCCCGGTGCGGGAGCCGCGCGTGAGCGGGCCTGATCCTGCCTCCCCGCGCGCTCTGAACGGGGAAACTCGCCCCGTGGCCGTTGGGAATGGATGTTTCTGCGTAAAAGATGCAGAAATATCGGTGTTCTGACCCTGGTGGGTTTTTTTCCCTAAAAGAGAAGACCTCAGGAAGTGGAGGTTGGCTTTACCTGCAGCTGTGCTTGGCTGACACAGTCAGTTGGGGATATTTGGGATCCAGGGTGAATGCTATAAATGAAACCATGATGTGGTGACAAGGTGGTCTGTCTCATTAACGGCTTTATTCAGCTCGTCTGCTTCTTTCTATTCTATTTTTAAAGTTTTGGCAAACAGCTGTTTAAAAGATGGGTTAAGTTAGCTAAAATCATTCTGTTGATGCCTTAAATATGAAAAATTTCAGAATAGTTTGAACATACTGGTGATGTCCATGTTCTTTACATAGGCCTTTTCTGCTTATTTTTCTCTGTAGGTTGATCCCAAATTTCTGAGGAACATGAGGTTTGCAAAGAAACACAACAAAAAGGGACTGAAGAAGATGCAGGCCAACAATGCCAAGAACGCCGCTCTGCAAAAAAAAGACTGATGTGGATGAAGACGAAGCCGCTTTTATGTCGGCATGCGCGTCACGGTGCTTTTGTACGAATAAAATTGGACGTAACAGAGCTCAAGAGCAAGCGTGGTCCCCCTCCGAGTTTGAAAGAGACCCCTCAGACCTCTTGAGCGGGCTTCTCTTAAAACGTCGTCCATTTTGTCACCAGCCCTGCGTGCAGGGAGCGGGCAGCGCCTGTGCCCTCCTCCTGGGTCAGGCTGGCCGAGCTGCTGGAGAGGTTGGGGTTAGCGCACGCCAGCCTCTGCGCGCAGAGTGGAGCCGCTACCTTTTCAGGGCTGTTTTCCTGCAGCCCTGACACTTAGCTCTATGGGTTGCGCTCACATTTGAGCAAGCAGATAAGGCCTTTGCCAAGTTATGTCTATTGAGAGGCTTTAAAATTGAGTAGAAAGTTCCCCGCGTGTCTCCTGGGGCCCAGCATGTCAGTGCTAGAGCGGCTCTCTGAGGTTCAGCACAGGTGAAGCTCTTCTGGACATTGGCAGCTGTGCTCACAGTTCTGACCTGTCACAATTCTTGCCATAGTCCTTCGTGCTCTTAGGGCAAGATCAGACTTCCCGGTGCTGTTTCTGATCTAGCTTGCTCCCCTTGCTGTCCAGGTGCAATAGCTGCAGCGGTAGAAATGTGGAAAGCTGTTGCCTGTACAGGCAGAACTGACTGCTGAGGCTTGAGGCAGCAGTAGCTGCAGCGCTAGAGGTAACAGGCACTGGTGCTAGTGCCAAGGGATGTGCGTTGAGCTCCTAAAATACTAGGGCTCCTAGTTAGTAAGGCTGCTGGGGAATGTGTGATTTGGGTCATCGGGTTTTATAAAATACCTAGTAATTCACAGATCACTGCATCTTAACAGGTCTTTCATTTTAATGCCAAAAAAGGAGGCAACCCGGCGGGTGTCGTGGGTCCTGCTGTGGGCTCTCTCCTGCCTTGCAGTGGCCGCGTGTGGCCGCGGGGTGGTGCCAGCCCCGAGCTCTGGGGCCGCGGCGGGACAAACACGCTCCCTGCAGCAGAAGGGGCTTCTGAAGGAGCATAGCGAACTGTGAGACTGGGTGTTTTTACCTTTTGAAACACGGTAAGTATTTCGAATTCCTCATTGGCTGAGCTGATTTCCAAATTTCCAAGTCTTTTTTTTTTTTTTTTTTCCCCCCTCTCCAGTTTCCAAATGTATTTTAGGCTTTTGACTAATTAAAAAAACATCATCCTAGAAAAACATCACCCAGCAAATACCAAGCCCAACTTTCAAGAGTTTTTTTTTCCAGATTAAACCCTGGTTTAATCTGTTGATTAAACAGATTGGGGGCTCTTAGAGCCGGTCCCTGTGCCTTTACTACCCTACTACTTCCAGCACATGCAGTATGTAAACACGCTAGAAAAACCGCCCATGGGGTGGCTGATGACCTCTGGTCTTCTGCGTCCCAAATACCAAAGGTGACAGTTCCCGGCGGCAACGCGGAGGCGCTCCCTGCGCGCCGCTCCTGGGCACAGGCGGCAGCGCCCGGCCCTGCGTGGGGTGGGTGTCCTCGCAGGGGGCAGCTCCCCCAGGGCTGCCTTTGGAAGCAGCCTCCCCATCCCGCTGCCCTTGGCACTGCCCTTCAGCGGGACGGCTTCCCAAATAAGGGCTTGCCGCCTTTCTGACCGAAATAGCGGCTGCGTGACAAAATGCAACACGGAGGAACGTAACCCTAATCCTGGCATCATTGTGTAGCGAGAGGCAGGAATTCGTGCGCTTCCACGGCAGCCCGGTGTCGGATTTGCTGTTGTCTGCTCCCTGCCTCTGTTACACAAAGCGCTGTCATCTCAATACTTAAAAGTAGTAATGTCAAGTCCTTGTTATCCCACAGGAAACAAATGTGTTTAAGAGACTTTCTACTCAGATACTCCTGTGCATCAGGTTATACAGTTTGTCCTTTCTAGGGATGAATTCTCCCCTTTGCGGTGAAGAGGACTCGGGATTAACTCCTTGTGGTGTCTCCTTTCTTTCCTTTGGTAAAGAAAAGAAGGCAAAAGGTGTTTAAACCAGTGCTGAAGTGACCCATTTTGCCAGTTTGAGCGATTATATTGAGCAGTGAGAGCGCGGAAATGTTCAGGAGAAATCAGAGCTTCGAAATGCAGGTAGAGTTTTTACCAGGGAGGTTAGTGTCAGTGGTGGAAGTGAAATGTAGGACTGATGTGTACTGCTCTGCCCCCTTCATTTACTGCCTTTGCGTAGCATGTGTGCAGGCCTAAAATATGTGAACTGAGCACGGGTCCTGCTCTGCCCAAGTTTCACAGCTGTTGGAGGTGTTCCCTCACAACAGGGCTCTGCTCCGCTGAGATGTTGTTTATCTGATACCCCCGCTCACGTTACGCTGCCAGCGCAGTGTTGATAAATGCACGACTGTAGGTGAGCTGCACAAGTTTTATTAAGGTGACACTTATGAAATGTCCCCTGATCCTCATACAAGCGCTTAGTTCACACAGGAGAGTTTTACTGAGCTCGCTGAAGGCTGTCGAGAAGCTCTGAACACGCTGAAAAGCAGCATCAGGGCAGGACTGAAGCCAAGGGCCAGAGGGCTGTGATGCAGCCCGGGGCCCACGCGCTGCGCTTAACTGGCAGCCCAGTTCCCTCCCTCATCTAGGGCTTGGGGGCTGCTTCAGAGAGTGGCAAGTGGCTTTTTTGCTCATTTAAAAAAAAAATGCACAGATGTTTCGGTGGCCTCTTTATCAGGCAGTGGTTGTGAAGATGTGTCATAGTCCTTAAAGACTCCTGGCACAACAGGCATTTTGGTATGATCACATGGAGGGAAGACTTTAAATGCAAATAAATCTGTGTGTTTTCCAGTGGCTCTCAGCATATCTCCGAGCACGTCCTCCCTGCCAAGGCCTCAGCTGGGCTGATCTCGCGCTGATTTTGAGCCGCCACGCTCAAAACGCTCCCCGCTCCGACATGCAGAGCCGCGTTCCCGCTGCGGCTGTCCCCAGGCTTTAGCCAAATGCGCAATTCAGCCCCGCACCCTCCGGTATTTGGGGCTGGTTCTCAGGTGAGAGTCAGCGTGGTGGGACAAACCGCTCTGCTAACCGTTTCCCCAGCTCCAGCTGGAGCGTGATGACCTGCTGGCGCCCTGGTCAGCATGTTGGAAAAGCACAAACATTCCCCAGGTGTTTGCTCTCCCCTGGGCGGGTTTCAGCTGCTATGGGGCCTTGTTGTTGGTCCCCACAGCCAGCTTTTTCCTACGTTTTCAAGGACGTTCATTTTCGGTGAGATCCTGGTTCAGTTAATCGTGGAGATGTTGCTCCAAGAGCCCAGAGCTAGGATGGCTCCTCTCCCCTGTTCACAACCATCCCTCAGCTCATCCTGGGGCTCCCACAGCTCTGCTGAACCAGCAGACGCTTCGGGGAGCTCCAGGGAGCCGTTGCCCCTCTTCTGAGTCTCTGGAAAGGAGGCCCTAGGCTGGAGAGGCCTGCAGGACCTTCTCCTCCCAGTCCTGCACTCACAGCGCACAGAGGCGCCTGGCCGGCCCCAGCTCTGCTCAGGACCTGCTGGTGACAGACATGAGGGCTGCCTGCACCCGCAGAGCCCACTGTGGCCTCCGCGCCGTTCACAGCCGCGCTGCTCCCAACATGCAGGAATGTCGGCTGGAGTTGCTGTCCAGGAGCTGGGCAGGGGCTCAGCGCCATCCCAGAGCCTCCAGCTCCCGTCCTTCAGGCTCCACGAGCAGGGGAAGCCCTTCCAGAGGGTGACGGTTGCACTGGGCCGCACGTCACCTCTGCAGACTCTGTCGAGGCAGCCTGGATGCTCTGGGGACCCTGCAAGACCCTGTTCCCCCCTGCGCTCTGCCAGCATCGCATAAAGCCACTGTGTCAGCTGCACACAGTCTGGTGCTTCTGGAGAGGGAAGGAGCAGGCACATCCTTCCAGATAATCTAATAATCCTCCCACAGTCTCACTTCACCTTTTTTAGCCCCATCTCACTTTGGTGTGAATTGCAGTGTTTTCGATACTGCTGCAGAATGAGGATTGGTATCAGGTCAGATAGAGCTGCTCAGCCACTGCAAGGGGCCTAGGGGTTTTGTGTGGCCTCCCAGGACCACTGTGCGCGCTGGTTCTGGGCAGCCCTGCTTACTTTGTGCTGGATGGAGGGAAAAAATTACAACCCTATTTGTAGAAAAAGCATCAGAAATAAAGATCCTGCAGCAGGGAAGGCACATACGGGCGTCCTGGGAGACACCAGTGACTCTGTGAGGGGCTCGCCAGTGGGGTGGTAGGGGTTTTAACCAGAAGAATATAGTGCCTCGGCCTGCCAATGTTTGTTTTGCTTGGGTAAACGTTTGATTTTAGCAACATGAAAGCAATGCGTGAGCTGTGCTGGAGCTGTAATTTGATGGGATGCACCAGCATGGATGAGCTATGTGTAGGGAGAGCTGCTAATACCATGGGAATGTGCTTCCTTGGGACTTGTAAAGACGGGTCCTTCAGCTGGATCTGTCTTGAGCAGCTCTCCCTGCGCTCGCGCCAGGCTGCCCGGTCCCGCTGCCGCTGGGTCCCTTCCCGTGGCATCTCCTGCCCCATCCCCGCTCCGTGTGCTCGGAGCCAAGAGTGAGGCGTTTTACACCCTGTCCCTGGTTCCCTTGTGGCCCTAACAAATGTGATTTCTGCAGCCTGTGAAGGAGGGCTTTCGTATTCCTCAAGGAAGTTTCCCTCTCGAGTCCCTTGAAGGCCCAGGGGTTGCTGGTCGGATACAACGTTGGGTCCTGCCAGCGTCACGGAATAACAGCCCGTGCTCCTCCTCCTGCCGGACCCGTCCAGGGGGTCTGTGTGTGACAGGGAACGAGGCACCCTGTCAGACTCAGGATTTTTGTTAGTATTTCCAAAGAAAAAGCGGAGATTTTGTTTCTATAAACCCCATAGGGTCGCCAGTGTCAAGCTGGTCAGGACAGCAAAGAGAAAACAGGGGAAGGGGGACAGTGTCTCTCTTGCCTAGAGGACACCAGGAGTCTCAGTAATGGCTTAAGGGTTTGTTAATTAGTGTGCATGGAGGTTTCTGTTTGTTTTATTGATAAATGCTCCCGATATTCCAGTTAGCCCATCAAGCACCAAGCGCCAACTCCTAGAGCCAGGCACAGCCCACAGCTCGCTCACAGTCCACATTTGCTGGTTGTTTTAACCGAACTACATATAAAAGGCTCTTTACAGGCTTAAAGCTGTAACAGTTATATTACTTTCTCCTGCTCTGTCAGGTTTTGGCTCTCAGATGCTTGGTTTTGCTCCAAGGAGCAGCACTGTTAATCAAGGACACAAAACCACGGTAAAGCTCTCTGACTGAAACTCTAAGGAATGACCACTGCAAGGCAGTCAATATTAAAGCATTTTATTTTCCTGATGGCCACTCTTTTCAGCACTTCGTCTTCATACTAGTAGCCAAGGGGTCATAACCAAGCAGATGAGACAGCAGCACTGGAAGGATTTAGAAGATTCAGGCTGTAGATCTTATTTCAGATTTATTCAACACCCTTCATAAACTCCAGGAACTCTGCCAAGGAAAAGACATAGGAGACAAGTGGGTGTTAGATGAGGACCGAAGCACCGTGTGCCTCTGCCAAGCACTCCTTGGCATGTTTCCACAGACCTTTCTCCTTTTCCCTCCCACCTATGTGTGAGGTGCCAAGGATCACGGCTACCATTTCTCTGGCTGTGGCGAGAGCTCCTCGTGACTCCCTATGGAAATGTCACTAAAGCCCTGGTTTTTGTGCCTGGGTTGCTATGTTCATTTGCATTTCCTGAAGACCTGTCTCCTACAGCAAGTATTTGACTGAAATGACTGAGCTTTATACACTGCTCTGCACTGATGATGTAAACTACCTTCCTTTGTGTCTTAGGAAAAGCCTCTCTGCCCTGGATCTTTTCACAGCTGCCCAAAAGCAAAACAAAAATGTTCTGAGAGCAACATGTAGGTGTGCTGACTGCTTCTGCTGCTCTGCGAGCACATAGCATAGCCAGGACCCTTTGGAAGTGCCTCACTGACCCTCCCTCAAACCGACAGGGCAGAAGGTGGCTACAGCTACTGAGAACTTGCTGATCGTGAGGTTGGGCCATGGCGTCTCCTGTCACTTGATGTGAGTGCCCTAATATCACCTTCTCAAAGCAGATGGCTCCCAAAGGGGAACTGGGGCTGCCATCAGGGAGTCATTTTGGCATCACCGCATTTAAAGAAACAGTGCTTAGGAGCTGGCACTCGTTTTTAGGCTTGCCTAAGAAAGATTAAAGGGGGAGGCAGCTCTCTAGGGAAAGGTTTGCTTCACAGGGTCAAGGCAGTGACTCTGAACAGTTTGGGGATGGTTAAGGGAGCCCCAGGCCCTTGGCACAGTTTTGTAAGCCTGGCAAACCTTGTGCACCTGCACAAACGCAGGCGGCAATCGGACGTGTTGTCCAACATGCCTGTGCGAGCACATATGAGTTCCCAGTAGGGTAGAGAGACTGAAGAGCTGTCTCCAAAAGCTGGGAGTCTCAAGGACTCGCAACCAAATCATGCAAAAGAAAGGCCCATACCATCATAGTCAATCTTGCCATCGTTGTTTTTATCCCCGTCTTTCATCAGTTCTTCTATATCATCCTCTGTGATGGTCTCTCCTGTTGCCTGTAGCATGATCTTCAGCTCCTCAAGGTCAATGTAGCCATCAGCATTCCTGTGCAAGGACAGAAGAGCTCAGAAATGAGGAACACATGTTGCAGAAAGAGAGCCCAGGGCCGGCTGCACTTCTCCCACCATCTCTCTGTGTTCAGAGGTGAAGCATTAGCGCTCTGGGAGGATGCTCGGTATTTTTAAGCACAAAGACGTGGACAGTTTAAGACAGTGCAAACAAAGCTCTGCCCCTGCTTTACGCATGAGCTGCCACGGGTGCCTGTGTTCAGATACAACTTCTATTTACAGCCTGGTCTCTTATCTGTAGTGTGGTGTGTTCGTGTCTCTTACTTGTCAAACATCCTGAAGAGATCTGAGAGTTCCTCTTCAGTTCTTCCTTTGCTGTCATCTTTCATACACCGGACCATCATAACCAGGAACTCATCAAAGTCTACAGTGCCGCTGCCTGGAGCAGAATAAACACGGACAACAGTGTAGTGTGGGGACTGGTAAAGCTAAAGGAGAGGTCAAACTGCTGTTACTGACATAGGAACAAAACCTGGGAGACCCTGAAACAAAAGGAAGTTTTCAGGGCACTGGTGTAACAGGCTGAGGCCACAAACTGAATCTTTGCCATTTGCATTCATTTTGCCCAGACAAAGTGAACTAAAAATCTCGTGTAAGTAATAATTGAATGGTAATTTCTGCTATGGAGATACCTACACATCTCATCTAGATATTAATAACAACATCTCCAGAAAGCAAGAATTCACGAAAATGCATTTTTACACTAGCAGTATATTACAGGTATTTTGAGTGACACTGAGATATTTTCCTTTTTTGCTGATTCTTAACTGCTTTTCTCTTTTCTAATTTCCAATTTCTAACTGTGGTGGGTGACTCCCTGCGGCGTCAGAGGTGCGGGTGCCGCGTGGCCATCGGCGGCCTGGCCGGGCCCTGGCGCTGCAGCATTCGGAGCCCCCCTGCACCTGCAGCCGCAGGGGCTGAGGGCTCTGGAGCACGCGGGGAGCTGAAGTGAGTGGAACCTCTCACCGTCCTCATCCACCTCGTCTATCATCTCCTGCAGCTCTTCGGGAGTCGGGTTCTGTCCCAGCATCCTCATCACCTTCCCCAGCTCCTTAGTGCTGATGCAGCCGTCCTCCGCGCCCAGCACGAAGATGTCAAAGGCAGCCTTGAACTCTGCAGAGCAAGAGGGACAGAGAGGGCGCGTGAGCTCCCCGATGGGTCCTGCCGCGCCGGAGCAGGGTGCAGGGTGCTCCTGGGCAGACGGAGAACCTGCGTTTGATGGAACTCAGGTGGGTCGGGAATGCTTGGCTTACGCTGTGGGTTAGTTGGCCCCTAAAAACACTTTTTTTTTTTTTTTTTTTTAAAAAAAAAAAGCACTTTTAAAAGAGGTCAAAGTTGCCAGCTGCCAGGAGCAGCTGGTAGGAAGGATGAACTGAGGCCCAGTGGGTCTTCCTTTTGGCTGAGGTGTCAGATTAACAATGCACCTACCATTTTTTTGTTCTTCTGTCAGCTGCTCAACCTGTAATTGAAATAGAGAGACCGATTATATTTAATTCATCACCACCACTATTTTTTAAAGTGTTATTTGTTCAGCAGTCTTTTCAAAGTTGAACTAATCCTCCCAACAGTTGCCCTGGACCACAGGACAATCTGCTTGGTGAGGTTTTGATACAGCAGCACGGCATAGTCTAAAAAAATCCTTCCCTTTAATAACTATTTCCAGTTCCTCTGCAGAGAGCGTCGCTTTGCAGGAGTGGCAGCATCAGGCGTGCAGCATTATTAACCTTTGCACACACGGTGAGGAACAACTGGAAGGGGCATTTGTCCTTTTCAGCCCTTCCTTTGGGAATAATTTCCTGCTGCTGGGAGGCTTCAGAGGGAGATGGTTGTGACACTGAGGGGGCTCGGGCTAAGGCTGGCTCCATGAAGAGACCAGCCCCTCTAGCTATTTCTAGCTCTCCATTCAATAATCCTGCTGAACTATCCAAAACATTAAGAGCTTTTCTACTGCTGTGGCCATTCAGCTTTTGGAACACACGAGACTTCTGTCATTGGAGGGGCCTGCGGTTCCCTCTGGCCTCTTTTAGCAGTTGCCCTGGCAGCTTTCTAGCCCCCGTGAAACGGGGTCCTTGGGGTGCCGGGCGCTGCACCCTGGGGGCACCTCTCATTGCCCTGCAGCAAGAAATGCCCTGACAGGCAGCGCGCGATGCCCGCGGCGCCTGCGCCAGCGGCGGGGAGATGGGGCTCACACTGGGAGGGTGAGAGGGGCCCCAGCAGGGGATGCAGTGCAATGGGGCCATCCCCACGCGCCCACCCTGCGCCCCTGCCCAGTGACGGGCACCACTGGCCCCACGGCTCTGTCTGTGTCCAAACCCCGTGTGGCCCTGCGTGCCCTGGGTGTCTGTGCGCTCCTCGTCCTCCGCGCCCCGACACGGCTCTCCTGGAAAACCTGCTGGAGCAGCACGCGGAGACGGACCGGGAGCAGAAGCATCAGCTGGAAAGGACTGACAGGTTTGTTCCAAATGTTGACGTGAATTAACGAAAACAATCAATGAGAAAAGCAGAGAGGAGTCCATGGGATCTACCTCCTGCTGCTTCTCTTTAGGTACATCTCTCTCTCGGCTTCACTCTTTCCTACAGGTCTTGCTTATCTAACCCCCTGGCTCCACCACTGCAGGGCACAGATGGTCTGAGGCTGGAAGGGACTTCTGTGTTCATCTAGCCCAACCCCTCTGCTCGAGCACGGTCACCTGCAGCACCTTTCCAAGGATGTGTCAAGTGCCTTGTGGATATTTTCCAAGGAGACTCCACAACCTCTCTGCATAACCTTCCATTGCTCAGTCACCCTTAGCATGAAGTTTTTTCTCTTCTTCTGACTGAACTTCTTGTGTTGCACCTCACGCTCACTGCCTCCCATCTTCCTGTCCTGTCAGTAACATCCACTACAATGCTGGATGTCTCCCTGCCTTCTTCTCCCCACATACTACCCCATGCCAGGTTACTCCAGCATTATTCCACTTAGAGGCCTCTTTCTCTGGCCCTTCTCTCAAATCACCCATCTCCATCCGTGCAGCCCAGCTCCATACCCAGATGCGGACAGGAGGAGTGGAGCCCTTCCAGGCCAGGAAGGGGTAAGAGCAGCCTCCGCTTTGCAGGGCGCGACGTGTGCGGGGCCCGGCCCCGCGGAGGGAAGGCGGCAGCTGCTGCCGCGTGGCGAGCGGAGCCGGGAGCCCCACGGCGGGCGCAGCGCCCCGCGCACGTCTGCGCCGCCGCCGCGGAGTAACTCGACCCTCCTGGCGCAGTCACTATTTATAGATCCCCGGAGAGAGGTGCTGGAGATAAAGATGAGCCCTCCGATTGTTCCCGGGAGCAGACAGGCTTTGGTATTTATCCTTGCAGCTTTTTATCTGGACACTTGTCTCTGGCGCTGTTCTTAGTGCTGCTTAACAGAGCCTAAAAATGCTCCCAGAATAGCTTTGGGTTTGGACAGCCTTATCTAGACATGAGGAGGCAAAAGGAAAATCCATTGGATTCTGTGGCTGCCTGTAGTGAATTTGGCACAAACATGTTCAGGTCTGTAATGCTAATGAATAAATGTCCTCAACCAGCAGCACATGAAACTCTCACTTCCAAAACTGCCTGGAGTAGTGGATAGATTTCCAGCTAAGGATGTGGGGCTGAATCAGAGGTAAATTTAAATGCAAGTAACTATAGCGAAAAATCTTTGCTACAGAGGGATTGCACTTGAGTGGTTTATAATGTGTCCCCTGGACACAAACACTCTTCTTGTCTTTATTCCTTTTTTCCCTATGCATCTTCCTTCAGGGACAGGTTTCTCCCGTTGCGGTACTGGAACGAGCTCACAGCACTGGGATGTCTGTGATAATGCTAATGCTGATGTGGTTGTTACTTTGCTCGTATCAGCTCTGTTTTTCATGTCGTGTTTCCATTTGAAGTTAGAAGAAAGGTAGGGAAAGTTTTTGGTATTTTTTTAGCAGGTGAATGTCTTCTTATAGTTCAAATGCTGAGATCCAGACCTCACCAAAGCTGCCTGTCTGTTGTACCCCCGTGAAGGTGCTGCCCGTGCCCAGGTCTCGAGCTGCCGGGCACCGCCGCGAGCGGCTGCAGCAGCAGCACGCATGCCCCTTGCTGCAGAACCCTTGCCAGGCTCCATTAGGGATTTTGCACCACTCACTTCCCTGTTTATGGACTATTTGCTTGGGGGAAGTTGTTGGTACCTGAGGCAGGAGGATTTTGGTTGCTCTGATGCTGGAGTTCCTGTTTTTTGGCTAAATTCCTCTGCAGTCCGACCCCCCTGAAGCCCACGGGCTTTAACTAGGAATGACCTTGGCTGGTGGATCTTTGCCCATGTGCATCCCATTTATGGGAAGAGCTATGGCGAGCGGCTGGAGCTTCTGAGTGAGGAAACCTTTCTTTTTGGGACTCTGCGCTGGACAGTGCATTCCTCGGGCTGATGGACAGACCCAGTTGGCTCATCGCTGACATTGCAGAGCTCTCCAGCATTTCTTCCCAATCATTTGTGTGAGGGCCCTAAGCACTAAGGAAAGGACTTGCTTTTTGAGCCCCGGAGAATGTGTTTAATCGGGAAGACCAGTTATAGAGGGGGTTGTTAAGAAAACTCGGTGCCTAATTGTACAACCTTTCCTGAGTCTTTCCTCACTGAAAACTTCCAGATCAATAGGAGTTTTCAAGCTCACAAGGTCCTGGGTTAGACCGAGAGGACAGGAGTGGGACTTGTGTGAGCAGTTTCTTGTTTGTTTCAGTCACAATTCAAGCGAGTTCTTTCTTCCCTCTAATAATCTTCAAATAATAGCACTTATGTGACTTGTTTTTTGTGCCCTCAGTTAAAATCAAGCCTGATCAATTGTATTTCTCTTCTAAAAAAACCCCAAACCATCAGAAACCCCTTACAAAGTATTTCAGATTTAGCTATGCATGGGGCAGGGCAGCAATTTGCGCAACCCACGACCTATTCCCATCCCTATTCCCCCCGCATATCCCTGTCTAGATTACAGGGCGACGGACGCGGTGCCTCGACGAGACGCCGCATAGTTGGGATTCGCGCGGTGGGGATGGCAGCTGTGCGCGTTAAAATAGCCATGCGGGTGCCCCTGCCCGCCCGGCAAGCACGGACGCGTTCCTGCCACCGCCGCCGCGTGGAGAGGCACACGGGGATGCAAAAGCCGAGAGCTTTTTTAAATACTATTAAAAAATACAAGCGACACAGGGAGTTTCAGTGCATGCAAGATTCTTCGTTTTGCGGGCGAGCCCAAGGGCCATCCCATTGGCTTCGACGGGGTTTTAGCCACGTGCCCGGGGCGGCTCTGGGCGTCGCAGCGGAGCCCCGCATGGCCAGGAACGGGCGCAAGGCCTCAGCAGGCGCCACTTACCGCCGCCTTGTAGATGTCGTCCATGGTGGGCGCTGGCGGGGGCCGGGCGGCAGCTCTGCACCGCGGCTGCCCCGGCCCCGCTCATATAGGGCGGGCGCCCGCCCCGCGCGGGGGGACGAGCCAGCCCTCCCCGCGGCCCCGCAGGAATGCGCGGGAGGGCGGGCGGGAGGCAGGACGCGCGCCCCGGCATGGTGTGGCCTCCCACCGGCCTCGCGCCCCGCGGGGCCCCCCCGCCTGCCTGCAGCAGCAGGGAAACTGGAGCTGCCGGCCACCCCCTATCCCTGTCCCCACGGCCAGGGCGCCACGCCACGTGCCCTGGGGACATGGGGCATCCCGGGGATGTCCTGCACTGAGGACTGAGGGGGTTAGTGTGGGGCTAGTCCCCGTGGCCAGCACTGGCCTCCCTCGGGCAATGTGACTCTCTGCTCGGCTGGGATGTGCGGCCCCCATGAGCCCTGGTCTCAGGCGGCTCCAGCTCCAACAGGGGAAAACAGGGTTTTCATCCCCCTGTGGTGATTCCAGGCTCCCTCTTGTGTCCCAAGGGTCTCCGTCCCGGCCGTCTGTCCCATTGACCAGGCTGAGGCCTGAGGGAAACTCACACCATCCTGGCACATCTCCCCGCTCCCGTCCTTCCCTTTGCTTTCCCCTTTGGAGCGCTTCTCCATCCTCTAGAGCACACTGAGGTGAACAAAGCTCCTCTGGCCTCACCAGAGTGACAATAAACTGATGAATAAGTGAATCTCCTGCTAAGGGCATTGACACCAGGGCTTTCTGTGCTTTGCTCTGCGCTGCACTGCCCCGTAGCGCCCAGGAGCCCCATGCCCAGTGACCACGGAGAGCCCTGGGAGCTGCTCACAGCCACATGGAGTCACTGCTTCAGGATACTGCCCTGGGTGCGGGTGCAGGGGCGCGTGACAGCCCTACTGCAGTGCTAGGGCCACCAGGACTGCGCGGACAGGAACGGGCCTTGCCCTCTGCACTGCTGCACTGCACTGCGAGCGCCCTGTGCTCAGGCCGGCCCTCCGGACTGCAGCTGCCTGCGTTGCCAGGGGCACTGCCTGCAACGTGCGCGTCGCACACCCCGGTCCCCAGCTGCGCTCCGCCTCCTTGCACTGCATGGCACTGCAACACAGCATCGCACAGCACTGCACTGCCCTGCAGAGCACAGTGCAGCGCTGCACACCACCACTGTGCCGTGCTGCATTGCTCAGCACTGCACAGCCCAGCGCTGCATTGCACAGCACTGCACCAGGCCAGCAACTACTTGGCACTGCAGGCCATTTCATGGCACTGCCCAGCACTACACTGCACTAGACTGCACTGCACAGCCCAGCACTACATCAACATTGCATCGTACTGTGCTGCACTGTGCTGCGCTGCACAGCCCAGCACTGCATCAACATCACACTGCGCTGCACTGCATCGCGCTGTGCTGCACTACACTGCACTACATCAACATTGCGCTGCACAGCCCAGCACTACATCAACATCGCACTGCGCTGCAGTGCATCGCGCTGTGCTGCACTATACTGCACTACATCAACATTGCGCTGCACTGCACAGCACTGCATCAACATTGCACTGCACTGCACTACATCAACATCGCGCCGCACTACATCAACATTGTACTGCACTGCACTGTATCACACTGCACTGCACCGCTCTGTACTGCGCTGCACTGCATCACACTGCACTGCACTGCTCTGTACTGCACATGCAATGTATCGCACTGCACTGCACTGCTCTGTACTGTGCTGCACTGCCTCGCACTGCACTGCTCTGTACTGCACTTCACTGTACCGCACTGCACTGCACCGCGCTGTACTGCACTGCACCACACTGCACTGCACTGCACTGCGCTGTACTGCACTGTACCGCACTGCACTGCACCGCGCTGTACTGCACTGCACCACACTGCACTGCACTGCACTGCGCTGTACTGCACTGTACCGCACTGCACTGCACCGCGCTGTACTGCACTGCACCACACTGCACTGCACTGCACTGCGCTGTACTGCACTGTACCGCACTGCACTGCACCGCGCTGTACTGCACTGCACCACACTGCACTGCACTGCACTGCGCTGTACTGCACTGTACCGCACTGCACTGCACCGCGCTGTACTGCACTGCACTGCAGCAGTCTCCCGCGAGCAACGGTTAGGGCGCATGCGCATCCCCCGCGGGCTGCCACTCCGGCAAGCCCCGCCCTTTCCCGCTAAGCCCCGCCCCTGCCGGCTAGCCCCGCCCCCGACGCGGACGACCAATAAAAGCGCGGTGGGCGGGCCGGGGCGGGGCCTTGCGTGTTGGGGCGGGGGGAGCCAAGATGGCGGCGGCGGCGCGGCCCGAGGCGGCG
>VWPW01002722.1:2501-113203 GCA_013389825.1 Crypturellus undulatus | reverse complement strand
AGACGGTGGCGGCGCCGTGAGCGCCCGCCCGGTGCCCTGCGGCCCTCGCGGCGCCATGGAGGCGGCGGCGGAGGACGGCGAGGAGCCCCCGCGAGACGCCCGGGTGCTGGGCTCGGAGCTGGTGGAGACCTACACGGTAGGGCCGGGGCGGCGGCGGCCGCCGGGCGCGGGTGTGTGTGTGAGGAGTGGCAGGTGCCGAGGAAACGCGGCTGGAAAGCGGCGCCCGGTGTCGTGTAACGAGCTGTGCCGAGGGGGAAGCGCCGCAGCCATCCCTCCCGAAAAGTTACATTCTTATGTTAAAGTGAAATCGGGTGATCTGCGCACGGCGAGCCCCCAGCATAAAAAAAAAAAAAAAATCTTGAGCTAGTTTTATTGTGCCCGGACTTAATTTCTTCCCCACTTTTTGGGGAAGAAGCTCCTCACAAAAACAAGGCTCTGCGCAGCTGCACGCAGACAACATCTCCCGAACGCCGCCCTGTTACATAACTGAACAGTTTTGTCTGCTCCTGCCTTGCTTTACTGCAGTTTGGACCGTGGGTTTCTGCAGAGCGCAAATTACTGCGTTCCTGCAGTGGGAAACTAGAGGGGAAGAAAGGAAGGGCTAAAGGGACTTAGTTAAGTCTGCCCAAACACTATGTGTTTGTTTAAGTAACACCTTAGATTACTGGCAGTGAAAAAAGTACTCAAAAAGTACTCTTGAGCAACAGGAAAGAGGTTCTGGTATTTTTTTTTTTAATAAACCTGAGTGTAAAGTCATGTGTGGGCAAGGGAGCTTACACGGCTGTAGTGCTTGATGGACACAGCTCCATTTTGTATTGATGACCCTTGAAACATTACTCTGGGGTAAGTGGTTGGTTTCACAGACTGAGATAAAAATGAGTGCCCCAGCTGCCTTGCCAAGGGGAACACACGGTGAAATGTTGGCGAGAGGCTTAAAATACGTTTTTGAAGATAGTTTCAGTTCTTTCTGACAGTTCAGTTGCAGGGTGCATGTTCACAAAGACTCTCCTCTCTCCAAGCCCGTTTGTGTTCAAGTTGCAAATCTGTTAGGGCATGGTGAGGCTTTCGTGTCATCATGTCTGAAGATTTCTGTTTTAGGCATGAACTGCAATTCAGTAATGCTAGTGAGTTTTCATGAGTGTTTTGCAATAAGCGTGATTGGGAAATTAAAGTGGATTTGTCTGAAAAACTTTCAAAATGCTCCCTGTCCCCATACTCTGCTAGGCACACGTTATGGACACAGATGTGGAATGCTTAGCAGCTTCAGCTCACAGATCAGCGTCAAGGTATGAGCAGGGTTTGTTAATACCATTAATGTGCTAGATTGAGCTGTAGTTCAGGCCTGTACCTTACTCTGCTGCAGGTAATCTTCTGCAGATCCCCTGGTTGGTGGGGATAACATTTTAAGCCACTGCTGTCAGATGCTTAAGTCCTAAATTCTTATTTAATGCGTTTTTATATTTAATGTCAGCTGTTTTAGTGCAGTCTTTTTAGGGGTCTTAGAAAGTAAGATGCTTGTAAGGCAAAATTTCCCGGGAATTGGATGTATTTTGATTGTATTGCCATAGGTTTATTTGTGATAATGCCATTGTTTACATACCTGAAAGTTTACTTTTAGGCAGACCTTTGGAAATTGTTAACAAGACTCCAAACCTGCAGGCAATTTCTGCAAAAAGTCTCAAGTAGTTAGAAATATAGGCATATATCGTTGATGAAAACAGAATTGATTTACAAAGTGTTTCTTGAGATGAAATGATTTACAAAAGGCAACATGGGTGCTTTGGGGCCTAAAATACAGATATTGTGGCACTAGGGGCTTGGCAATTGACCTGTACCTGAGTGGAAGGGAAATACGAGTGGTAGATGAAAGGGGAAACAGAGCAGTATCAAGAAGCATCTTCATTTTTTTACACGTAGCAGTCAAGACATCAGTAGTGTTATTTACATCCTTGTTTTTGAAGGAATCAGTTTTATTTTGGCATTGTTGCTTCCCCTTCTACCCTGCACTTTAGAACTCCAGCCTTCAAAATAATCTCAACAGAAGGAGGTGTGTTTTAATGACATTGTTTGACATTTTGAGTTTAAATCCCGTAAGATATTTAGGGCAGGACCCCATTTCTATGCAATTACTTTTTTAAATATCAGTGATTCCTACTGGCATATCTATGGTGGAAGATTATGGATTCATTCAGTGGAAAAGATATTCCACTAGTTAAAATTTTTCTGCTGATTTCAGAAAGCCTGAGCCCTTTCACAGGGTGTTTCTCCTACATGTGTTGGAGGAGTTTGAAACCAGGTATTTGTCCTGCTGGATGCTGACCAAAGGCTGGCTGATCCTAAAAAAAGGCCTTTAGGCAGCCAGTGCTTTATTTGTTTCCTGCTATGCATTTGTTTGCTTGGCCTAAATTGTCTTCCTGCCTTTCCTGTCTTTTGCAGCTGTTTTTAATATATAAGCTTGCTTTGGTGTTAAGGAAAACCCTGTGGCTTCCTTGGATGGATGTAAAGCATGCCTAACAAGGCAGGGAGGAAGAAGAGATTTGGTTGCATCATTGTCCTGGCATTTGGGACCTAGTGGCTGCAGTCCCACCTGTGTCCCTGGGCAGTTAGTTGTCTGTAAGGTGAGGTACCTGCCTTGTTCTTGAGTGCACCAAGGTGCTGTCCCAGTGCGATGCTGGACGAGACATTCAGGGGAATCACAGGTATTGTGTAAAATGTGAGATGAGCAGATTTTTGTAACCATTTGGGAAGTAGACAGGGATCAGGTTGGAATCAGTGGTGTCTGTTTGACAGCAGGTTTAAATGTCATACTTAAATTAAATAACTAGTAATTATTTTACTTTAAATACTGAGAGAGCTGAAAGGCATTCCGTGTGACTTCGGAGTGACTGCTTAATTGCAGTGAGCTTGGAGTTACTGGTCTGTATAAACAACCTCATCAGTAAGAAAAAAATCGTTGAAAATACAGCAGTATGGATCTGTTAAATGCTTCACAAAGTAGAATTTAAATTAGCCAAAGCAAATAATTTATAGAAAAATACAGAATATTCATTACACAACCTGGTAAAAGGCACTCTGGAAAATGGAGAGATAGGTTCCCAGGATGAAAATCTTTGAATGTAAACCCTTCAATGTTTTAGCTCCAAAGAAACATAATTTCTGACAAAAATGCAAGTGGAAAGACAAAAATGCAAGTGGAGAGTTCATGTGGAGCGCTCACAAGGCTTTGGAACAAATCAGCATATTGCATTTGAATCTGTTCTGCAGGGCAAAGGCAGTTTGTGGGTTAATTTGAAATAAGTTGCTGTCATTCTGTTACTGATGCTGCTTGACAGGTGAAGATGTACTGCTAGCTCTAGATGAGTTCTACATGGGTAACATCGTGACTTTTTAAAATCTTACTTTGAGGAGTTGTATCAGCCATCTATAATTTTCACAAACACTTTTTTTGCCCAGGCTGCTTATCCCCTGGTTCAGTATACTCTTTCTAGAACTCATCAGTTCTTGTTATTTCAACAAGATAATATGAAACCTTTATTATGTTTACCTGAGCTGATTTCAGTATTGTAAAATGAGAGGTGTGTTCCCCTCTTATCTCAAGCTGTCAGATTGGAACTGTGAAGTTTATTGGATTGTCAGTGTCTAATCTTAGATATTACTCATTATATATTCAATCTTTGTCAGCTTTAGCTGTAGTGTTTTATCTCCCATAAGATTTTTTTTTTAGTACAGCTATCCTTTAAATCAAAGTAGTATCTCTATTATAGTGTAGTACCTTTTCTATTCCTAAATTTAATCCCCCAGTTTCTTTGAGTCTCCCCTTGCTTTCCTCTAGGTTGTGAGATCCTCTATGTTCTGAATACTCAGATTGTTCCTATTCTAGCTTCTCTTAGCCATGGTAAACAATCCTGACCTGCAGCTTCCCAACAACATGACAGGAAGCCGGATGCAAGCCTTAATTGAGGTTGTAATTCTGTGTAAACAGTTGTCATCTTCACTGCTCATCAGATCACTGACACATCGTTTGCTGTGTGCAGCACTCAGACATCTTGATGCAGTTTTCTGTAGGACTTGTTTTTTCTGTTCAGCAAGCCAGCATCTTGCAGGCTTAGAAATTTCATACGAAAAAATGCATCTGTGTTATAGCTCTCTTAAAATTTAAATAGTGTTCCACATAATGTTTGTTACCTTGCTGGTCTGTTCTAGAGTAAGTGAAAACTACCTTTTATGTAACAAATTGAAAATTGTCTGTTGATGCTTTTTTTCTTCAAGTGGGATTAGCAGTAGGTGTACATCCTTCCCATAGCACCTCTGAATCAGGGCTCTGTGACCTGTAACAGCAAGCAAGTTCCCTGCTGTGTTAAATGCTTTCAATATGCTTGTCAGTTGACATTCTTACAAAGAAGATAGTTGGAATAGGTAGCAATTTCTTTAATCGCTGACTTTCAAGCAGCTCTGTATGTAAGAAGAGCTGGTTCTGCTGAGCCATGGTAGTTTTGCGATGTGTTGTATTTTCTGTCTGGACAGTTTCCTTGTAGTGGATTTCCAGTTTCCTGTAGAATTAGTCTGGAAAGTCACCTGCAATTAAAATCTTGAGTTGTGTCCATTCACTACATGCAAAGTTAAAAATGAGTTGCCTTATCTGAAGAAATACTGGATTGTTTTAGTTATTTGTGATGGTTCTTTGGGCACAATCATAATGATCAGGAAGCTCTAGTATGTGTACTTTTCCCTGAAAGGAATAAAGTTAATATCCAGCCAACCAAAGGATTTGCCTACATTTCTCAACGTCGGGCCACTTCTCCACAAGTGACAGCAGGGTGCTTGCCAAGTTCCTTTGCCTGTTGTGGAACTTGGTAAATCTGTCTCATGTTTGCTGTGGCTAGGTATGAAAGGCAATTTCAACTGACTAACAGAAATATTCAGCAAAAGTAGTTCTGAGATGGTGGTGGTTAAACTTCTGGTTGGAAAAATAACAGCTGTTTCTCGGAAATAAGATGAACATCTTCCCGATTTTGTTTGTAGAGCAATCATGTGAATGAAGTTTGGGCATCTTGCTCGAGCAGTCACCGTAGAGATTAACTAAACTTTCAATTAACTATTGAACTTTGCTATGAATATTGAATCACTGTATAGTAATACATTATCCTATGTGTATCATAGTCAGCTTTTCTTTGACTACTGCTCTACTTCCTTTCCTTACTCTATTCTCTTTCTTTTAGGTATACATTATTCAGGTTAGTGTTGGCAATCATCAGTGGACAGTCAAACATCGTTACAGTGATTTCCATGATCTGCATGAAAAGGTAAAGATAACAACTGTGGCATTCCTCTCTTGCAAGACTTACCATTTGTGTAGCTCTTGGGAGGAATATAATCTTTTTTTCCTTGGTAAAGTGTTAGAATGTCTGCTACATGGAAACTAAACCATTAAACTGCAAACTAATGTCCTTTTTTCGCATGAGCAGCATTATCTGCCTTGATTACACTCCCTTCTTGAACTGTAAGAGATGGGCCTGGACACGAGCTTTGGACACAAGCCTGTATCAGAAAGAATACAGTTCAGGCTGCAATGATTACAACTTTTGTTAGTAGAAATGTTTACGATAGCTACTTTGCTCACCAGATGCTGGACTGGAACAAAGAGAGTCTTCAAGGGGTTGCTAATAAGCTGTTGTGAGATGGATGCATGTGGCAGTTACTAACCAGCACTGATTAAAGACAGCAAGTGAAAATGAGAGAAATTCCAGTATATTCCAGACTGGGCTACTTTTTCAGGAACTCATTATTCTGCATGTTTTTCTTATAGCTGCATTCTGCTTTGTGGTGTACACATGTTTTGTGGAGCAGTCCTGTGAGTGAGGCTAGTCAGGATAGATGTGAATTTTCATATATTCTCAGAATACGCAATTATTAAATTTAAGATAATTTTAAGATAAAAATGTTCTTTCTAAAAGTAAAGCTAGAAATTGAGTAGTAGCTTTAATTTACTGAAATAATTTTAGTTCTGGATCTTAACAAGGACAGACGGCATGCTCTTAATGCATTCATTTGTATCTTTCTTGTAAGTTCAGGTGGCATCAGGCAATAACTCTATTTTTTTTCTGTCTTTCAGCTTGTTTCAGAAAAGAAAATCGATAAAAATCTGTTACCTCCTAAGAAGATTATTGGAAAAAATTCCAAAAGCCTTGTCGAGAAAAGACAAAAAGAATTAGAAGTCTACCTGCAAACTCTTCTAATCAAGTTTCCTATTGCTGCTCCAAAAGTGCTGTCACACTTCCTACACTTTCATTTATATGTAAGTTATGCTTTCAGCATATAAAATATGATACTGAGAATCTCCTCCAAGTCCATGACTTGGAGAGAACTGAATGTTAAAGCTTCCAAAATGTCTAAAACAACTTTTTTCCTCCAGGATTTTGCACAGTGTAACACAATAAGCATGTGTTTAAGGGGAATTTTGACACAACCTTTATTGTAGTAGGTACTGTGCTAGAGTAGGAAATTTGAGATCAGAAAATAAATACTGGCGGAATACTTGCAGTCTGTGAATAGAGCTTCAGCTGAATTGTTAAAACTGAAATCAGTAGTGCCAGCTCTTGGAGAGCATTGTGTAGTGGATCACCCCACCTTTCACACATTTAGTGGTTAGAGCTCTGTTTCTGTTCACACCGCAACAGTTTCCAGTAGCCAAATGAAGAAAAATGACACTTCACAAGAAGAGCCCACTGTCGGAGCAGCCTAGAGAGTCAGTGCTATTGAGCAGATGCAGTACTATATTAAAGGAAGCTTGAAGCAAATGATGACTTTTGCTTTTATGTTCAGAATGCAGATTTTTCATGCATCTTATGAGTAATTAGGTTTTAGTAGTTTGATATCGTGTTGTAAGGGGGAAAGTGGGCTTTACAAGGAGAAAAAAATCACTGGAGAGCGCAGTGGAAAGGAAGAAGAGTAAATGCTTTAGGGATGGGATGTACTGAGATGGCTCCTTCTGGTTTCATATGAAGGCTTTAGGAATGAATCATAAGTGATCATCAGGTATGCTAATTAAGATTTAACAAGAGGAAAAACTTGTTTTAGTTGTGTATTCTGAAAACAACTATCCTTTCCTGGATTGCAATTGTCCTGCAGGGTTGAGTGAGAAACTCTAGTTTGTATTTGATCAAGTCCTCTACAGTGGATTCGAAATATTAGAAATGTGCATAACAACAAAAAGACAGTGGGTGTGTGTTCTCTTTAGATAAAGCAAATTTTCAGATCTTGAGCAAATTGTATTTTTTATTCTCTGGCTGCTATCTTTAATGATATAGTGATGTTTCTTTAATGTTCCCATACTGAATCTTCCAACAGAGTTTTTAATCAGGCACAGCTTATTCCTATTCCTTTCCCCGTCTTCCACTTGTTTTCTTCTTCCTGTTTCTAGTAGTCGAAACCCAACTTCTAGGAATTTATTTTAAACTTGCTCTAGTGCTAATCCTTTTATCTTTTACTTTTCCAAACAACTAGCATTATTTAGATAGAAGTGTTCCTGCTTCATCTCCCTTGTGTTTTAGGAACAGAGGCCTTCATCTGCACTTTTGTCTTTAGTTGCTTGAGGTATAAATTCAGTTGTTTACTTGGAACTTGTTAAGTAATTTTAAATATTTACAAGCAATGTTAGCTATTCAGAGGAAAAGCTAAATATTTACCTTAGCAATTCTACTAGAAAACAAATTTTCTCCGGAACTTTGAGCTTTTAAAATGTCTGTTTTCGGATAGTCCACATGCATACTTGATACAGCTGAATTCCTAATATTTCCTGATTAGTTTATATAGACTGTGATATTTATCTATTGTTATATATAGCAGTTCCAGAAAGGAATTTTAAACTATTTTTGAGGCTAACAGAACTGCATGAGTTACAAGTAGACAGCCTTCAATAAATACATGAATTGTACTTCATATGTTGCAAAGAAATGTTAGGTCCTGCATGACACAGAAGAGTCGCCTGTGATGATAATAGTGCAGCACAGTACTCATGCATTGTGTAGGATATGCACGAAGATATGCGGCTGCTAATTTTTTTTGCTAACACTTCTTACTAATTATGTACAAGTAATTAGAGCTGAGAAAAGGGTCTCTGCTAGACCTAGCACAGTGATGCAGTCACTTTCTTATTTGCTAATCAATGGATGATGCAAGTGATAATCTTGTTTCAATCATGAAAGTAGGAAAATGTGTCCCTAGTGATGAAAGGAGTGCAGAGTATAGCTTCAGTTGAGCATGTACTGCTAGATGAACATGATTGGTTTGTTCAGAGTAAGTCAGAGCTGTTGAATTTTGTTTGGAACGCAGCTCCTTCTAGTTTGTGGCCCCAAAACTCCCGTGCAGAGGCTTTGCTTGTTCCAGTTGCGTTGAAATGTGTATTTCTAAAGCTCTGTTTCATCAAACAGTCTGTTGCAGGTGTCCTGTGGGTTTATTCCCTTGTTATGAATCATGAGGGCTTTGTCAGCAGAGCAAGCTCATCAAATATTTATTTCATGATAACCCATAATATGTGTTTTATCCTTCGCTGCCTTATCAGATGTGTGCGTCTAGGGAAGCTTTGCTATCGCAGTGTGTGTTTTTGTGCTGTTCTTGTGGGCCCTTGTGAGGACTGTTGGAAAAGCTCAACTACTGACTTCCACTGAGCGTTTGCTTGTTGTGGAGAGCAATATGTCTAAATGGAAAATACATTTTTTTCTTTCCTTTTGGAGCTGTCTGCCTGGACTGGAAGCTGAGTTACCTGGATAGGCCCAGGAGGCTTGAGAGTAGAGAGCAGAGCTTGCCAGTTATTTTTCCAGCAGATGTAATAGGGAGTTGAAGTACAGAAGACTTAATCTCCCTTTTTCTCTATAGACTTGTTCAGCTAAAGTTTTGGGTGTATTAGTGGTATTCTGAGGAAATGCTGAATGCTGGATACATTAAGTTGTTATAAGTATTGAAAGTAACAATTTTTTTGAAAAGACCATACTTAAAAATTTACCTGATACTGTATGACTGGTTAAAATTGCTTCAAAAATGAGCTTGCTTTTGAGTTTGGTAAATAATGGACAGTAATAGTTGCTGTAGCTACTGTTACCTTTTGTTTTAATATATGCAAGATGTACTTATAAGTTGAGTATCTGCCATCTTGGAAATAAAATCATGTGTAATTAAATAATTTCAAGTTATTATTCTGAAGTACCTTGAAGCTGCAAAGAAACCCATTAGTCATATACATAGTTGATTTCTGGAAGAAAAACAGCCAAGGTGCACAGTGAAAAATTGTAATAAGTATGTAAATAACAGGCTCAATTACAGTGCTTTACTCTTTGCAGGAGATCAATGGGATCACTGCTGCACTGGCTGAGGAGCTCTTTCACAGAGGTAAGGAACTTGCCAGGAATTACCTGGGACTGAGGAGAGGTTCCTGTGTGTATGCATTCATGTTCTAGAGATATTTAATCTCCTGACACTCAGATTCTTGGACTCTGCATATCAGCCTTTTCCCTTCATTTTTTTTCTTGCTGCTTGTAGTTTAGGGCAGATGCACTTTGAATCAAGCTGTTATTTTAAGGGGGGGACTAACAGCAGTGCAATTACTTTTGGAAGCTAAACAGAAAGCCATTAATTCAGCTGTTAAACGGGGCTTGCTTATTAAGCAAGTCTGTGTCCTGAAAGGGTAAGATGTGATACTAGTGATCAAAAGCTTTTGTTAGACTTTCTGTTTTGGCATGTTTTTTGACATGCAGGGAAGGTTCTTTTGTGTCAGTAAGTGCTGTACGTTTTAAATGCAAGAAACCACATTGTGTCTAATGTATTACTGTTCCTCCAGAATTCTGGGAAACATGACACATTCTGGTCAGTAGATTAAAGGATGTTCTTTTCTGAGGCTGGCAGATGAAAGTGGAATACAATTGCTATAATTGCAATGGCTGTTTTTGTCTCTACTGTAAATGGAACTGGTCCATTGACTGCAGATGTGTGGAGTGGTCAACCAAGGCTAATTTTGTTTTAAAGGAGATGCTAGAGGATATTGTATATGCCAGCTGGAGCAGTGGTGTTGGCTGAGGTGGTAGGTGAAGCACTCTTCCATATGTCGCTTTCCATTGTTCTGGCACAAAATTAACTCTAGGTAAAGCCATTTCAGAGGGTCCATTCAACAATTTTTTGAACTTTTTATTGGATTTTCTATATCTGTTTAAAATGGTAAAAATACGCATTGTTTTGGTGCCTCAATCTGATTTTTAGAGTATAAGGGACAAACTTTTTATTTCTTAGCTTAGATCTGCATCCCATTTGTTCTTTCGTCACCACTGAAGTTGTGTGACTCACTGCAACAATATGTTTAATGTTTATACTCTTCTTTTACAGGAGAGCAGTTGCTAATGGCTGGAGAAGTCTTTAGCATCAGACCCTTGCAGTTATATGCTGTTACTCAACAATTGCTACAGGGAAAGCCTACATGTGCTAATGGAGATGCCAAAACTGATCTAGGTCATATTCTGGATTTCACCTGTAGACTCAAGTATTTAAAGGTGAGCTATACTTGCAGAAATACGGCAGGCTTTGTTTTTAGCAGACTTTGAAATGATCCTTAGCTAGCTTGGAGTCTAGTGTGAGCACACTGAAGCTGGACAGATGGTGTTATTTAAGCTTCTGCAAGTGCCGAGATGTCTCTCAACAGGTAGTTATTTTGCCTGCTTTCAATACACACCTAATTTGCCAACAAAGACACCTGTACTACTATTTCTGTGGAACTTGTGTTGTCTTTATCATTCTGTGGGCTTAAAAAATCCTCCGAAGTGCGGATTCTTTGAAGAGAAGTATCTTTTAGAGAGGAAAAAATCATGCTCAATTTTCAGGATTTCTGGCTCTTCTAAATGTTTTTGAATGAGCTCTTAAGCTTTTGAGATGCAGATGAGACCAGGCTTAAAGCTGAAATATGTCTCTGCACGTTTAGATGTTTCCATAAAGCATTAATGAAACAAATCATTTTCATGCTGCTAACCTTCTCTGAGGCCAAACTATTAAGCCCAAATAGAAATTTTAGGTGCTTTTTTTTGATATGTACCAAAGGAGTGCTGTGTGGTATTTTTCTTTTTTTCCTTTAAAATCTTTTTGCCAGTGCCCTGAATTTCGTACTTAGTAGTGGAAATGGAGGTTGTTCGATTTTGGGAGATCCAAATGTTTCAGAAAAGTGGCCCGTTATGGTCAGCTGAGCATGAAAAGTTTGTCAGTTTTGCCTAAGATGTCTTTTTTTTTTTTTTTTTTGGCATGCCCTATGTGCTGCGGAACACAAGCACAAGGGGGCAGTTTAAGGTCAGTCCTTTACTTTCTGTGCATACCCGGTGCAACAGTTTTTCCCAAAGAATTGACTTGTCTGTAATTTTAATGAATCATGGTTTACTTAAATTTGGCTGGAATTTGAAGCTTTTCCCAAGTTGATGTATTTGTGGTATAGCCTATATAAGACTTCTAAAATGCAGACAAGTTTAATAGTGTGTTATTGATAGTATTAACTCTGATTTTAATCATTGATTTATAGGTCACTGGAACAGGAGGGCCTTTTGGAACCAGTAACATTCAGGAGAATCTCCTGCCTTTTGATCTGTCCATTTTTAAATCACTTCACCAAATAGAGGTAGGAATAAGATAACTCTTTGCTCATCCCTTCATACAGGCTCTGTGAACACCAGGTCTGCTGCAGATTTCTCAGCCTGAGTAATTGTATAATCTGGCTTGGTGCTAGAATTGGAGAATACAGTGTTTGAAAATAATCATGAAGACTTATCATTCTATTCTCATTAAAAGTTTGGGGTTGGCTGGTACTGAGCTAATGTTTTCATTTTGTAGTAAACACAAGTCTATTGAGATTGGCAGTGCTAATCTAGAATCCCTTTCAAGAGAGGCAGGAGCACTGTATCTTGGTTGTGTGGTTTCCTTAATACACCAGTGAAATTGCTATTTGTAGTGGTTTTGCAGTGTGTGCAGTGCTTTACCAAGAAGCACTTGCTGCTGGGGCTGCTGCAGACCTTTATGTAGCATAGATTCAGCACGATTAACAAAAAGACTTTATGATCTTAAAACAGTCTAAACAGTCTGTGTAGTTAGTACACTAGTATCTTAAGTTCTTAGCATAGTTTCCTTTATTCTCAAGGCATTTCATTTTTTATTTGCAATAAAGAACACGTTAGGATACATAAAATGAACTTGTCTGCAGGTGGAGCTGCAACTTTTTTTGAGACACCACTCTTAGTATCAGTAAAATGCTGTGTCCTGTCAGACTGCCTGAGTAGTTTCATCTCGGGCAATATATGGGGAGGCAGAGTTGGTAGGGAAAAATCTTTACTCGATGAACTCTTTCAGTTTCACTTTTCTTCATCTGTCTCAATTTATTTGCTTTAGTTTTATGAAGTTTTGGTATTAGTGATTTGACAATCTCCTGCTATTATGTGTCATGAGAAGGGGATTTTAGAGAAGTACTATAATACCCAAAACTAATGCTTTCAGCTGCCTTTTCCATATTTCAACTGTGTTTGTTTCTAATTTTGTAACATGATTATATATTTTTTTTAAACAGATAAATCACTGTGGGGCAAAACTCATTAAAGGGCTGACTTCGTCAAAACATGCTCTAGCCACATTGAGTGTTCGTTTTTCAGCAACATCCATGAAGGTAAGAGTGATTTCCTGCTGCTGTGAGTTGCTTAAAGCACATGCAAATATAACATACAGCAAATGCATGCAGAGTAGGTGTGTGTGTCCCTTCACAGGACATTGTGCTTGATTCTGTTCAGAGAGAACTGAATGGTTCTTTGTGCTTTGATTTGGCAAGGATATTTATAATAACTTTCTCAGCTCCTATATTCTCCATTCCCTGTTTCAGAGACTGGCTGCTGCTGTTGGAAGTCTCTCCTTGTTGGTCTAGAATAAGCATGTCTGCTTTCTGGCCCAGGCAGCTCATGTTTTAAGACCTGCAACTTCAAATTATTAGGATGCTTAGCAATCTTCCTTTACCTGTGCATGGCCATTTAGACTGCTTTCAAAATGGTTAGCTTTCCCTGAAAACACAAAGATAATGTTTCATTGTGCTTGTCTTAAATAGGAAATCCTCGTTCCTGAGGCCTCTGAGTTTGATCAGTGGGAGCCAGAGGATGCAACTTCAAATTGTCCAGTGACAGCAATTATCCCAACGTGGAGAACTTTAACGACTTTAGATATGAGTCACAATAGCATATCTCAAATTGACGATTCGGTGGTAAGATTCATTTGAACTATTTTTCCTTTTTGTGGGGAAGGAAAGACTGGCTCTTGTAAAGCATTACGTAGCAGGGATTTTGCATTTACTTCATATCTTCATTCATCTGGAAGAATTTTCCCTTACATCTACTTTTTAATGCTGATTAGCAATGCAAGTTAAAGCTTACTAGAAGACAATCTTTGAAAAAGCTGAAATCCTTCTTCTACTTCCTCTCTATTTTCTTTGCTAAGGGCAAATGGCTATTTGTCATTCTTTGCTCTAAGTAACATGTTTATGATTGTTGACTTTGAAGCATTTTTTACTGTTTGCATTAGCCTTAAGCCACTTAAAGTAAAACAAACAAAAATAAACCAAACAAACTTTCTTGGTCTAGACTTTGGAGTATTAGCAGGGCTGAAGCTTGCTGCATGTTTAAAAATATTTGATTTTTATGGCAGCCTTCTTGACATCAGCGCAGCATGTAGAGCATGGAAACAACATCTGAAATATTTTGCCCATACCTTGTTTTGACATTTTATCATTTGGCTGTTAAGGAAACAAAAATCTGGCTTTTGTCATAAGAACATGTATGAAACATCCCCCCTTTTTTTTTTTTTTTTTTTTTTAACTTGGATTTCTCCTGTGAAACAAAAAAGCTACTTTTCCACCCAAACTAGAATTCGCAAATGTGACTTTAAGATAGATTGTTGAATACTTTTTAAGCTGCAATAACATAATTTAAGGGGGTGATGCCTTTTGTTTGCTTGTCAATCAGCTGCTGATGAAGAATGTATGTCCTGGCTTACAAGCTATGGTGCATTTTACCACAGGCATTTTTCTTCCTTCTAGAAATTAATTCCGAAGATTGAATTCCTGGATTTAAGTCACAATGGGGTGTCACTGGTGGAAAACTTGCAGGTAAGTGATGCTTTTCCAGGTGTTTTTTTTATTCTAAACCTGTTTTTAGCTTCAGAATTCTGTTGCTGATCTTTACCATGGAAAACTGTAAAACAAAATAGGCAACTTATTATAACAACATGAAGTATTTTTTTAATGGTGCATTTCTTATTTGCTCTAGATATTGTCATTTCTTTACCAGTATTGCTGTATAACATTTTGTTCCTGGCCTGACCTATTTCATAATCAATAAAACTGCATTTGAAGAAGTTCCCATCTTAGAATTTCAGACCTAGGTTTCCTATCCTGTTTTATGACTAGACTCTTTTCCTATGAACACTGTTGCACAAAACATAGTTCTTAATGTTTGTCTCTAATATGGTTTAATTTTAATGACTTGGTGTATGACATGGATTTTCCCTGCTTTTGTAGCATCTTTACAACCTTGTTCATCTGGACTTATCCTACAACAAGCTTACAACACTAGAAGGTGTTCACACAAAGCTAGGAAACATCAAAACTCTGATTTTAGCAGGAAATCAATTGGAAAAGCTGTGTGGTCTTAACAAACTGTACTCTTTAGTCAACTTGGATCTGAGCAACAACAAAATAGAGCAGGTAAGTGTTGATTTTTATTTCAATGTCAATCCGAATTGTGCTTTGAATTTCAGGAAAAGTATTCTAAAGAGTAAAATTGCAATTTTAAAATGTCTCATCAGTAACTTTACCCTGGGTTATTACCAGGCAATGAACAATATGTAACATAAACTTATGCTGCAGATGCTTAGCCTGTGTGATGGTGCTTTGTTTATTTATTTGTATTCATTTATTTTTCTATAAACTTTCAGATTGATGAAGTAAGAAATATAGGAAGCCTCCCATGCTTAGAAAAGGTGATCTTATCCAGCAATCCTTTAAGCATCATTCCTGATTACCGGACCAAAGTGCTTGCTCAGTTTGGGGACAGGGCCTCAGAGGTAAGCCATGGTGCACTTGAAAGAAAAAAAAATGAGGAAAGTAGTGCAAATATTAGTAAAGCTGATTTTTTTTTTATTATTGTGCATTGGAAAAGGTCTTTAGAGAATAAAACTTAGTAGTATTTCATTATGTCCATTGATATAAAAGAAATGTTACCTTGTCTTCACTTGGATTACGGAGCAGTCTATTAATACTGCAATATTTGTGCTAGAAGGGTCTTAAGCCTTTAAAGTGCTTCTGAATGTACATTAAATTCATACCATCTTAGAGCAAGGGTCTAACATGATTGTTTTTGTGTGCAGTAGTTGTAAAATACATAAAGTCCCCGTTAAGCTAATATTACATTAATTCAAAAAGTCGTCTTTGTTTTCATTGTAATTTTTGGATATATTATACATTTTCTTCAGGTCTGTTTGGATAACATTGTTACCACAGAAAAGGAGCTAGACACTGTGGAAGTGCTGAAAGCTATTCAGAAAGCAAAGGAGGTGAAGTACAAACTGAGCAATTCAGATAAAAAGGTGAGTTGGACTTGTGCTGGGAGAGATGAGTCAATTGCTTATGAAGTTTATGCTGTCATAAAGCTTATAAAAAGACTAAAATATATTTCCAATTGGCCAAATATAGGCCAATTAGACAAACAGATAAATTAGGTCTGAGGGGAATTGATTAATTAAGCTTTCCTTACAGCAATTCTTACAATATCTTTGCTACTTTAATGTAAGAACTTTTTATCTGTATTTTCAGTATAATTTCAGTAATTACCTGGCATTCCTTTTTGCGCTGGTTTGGTAAAGAGGAAGTGGGAGGAAAAGACAGGATGACTTAACAAAGTGACTGTACAGTAGAGCATAACAACCATGCTTTAAATAAGAACAAATAAGTAAATAAGTGCAAAAACATAATTTTACTGTGTGCAGCAGAGTGCTGAAGTGACTTCGCCATCTTCCTTGTGGCTATTTAGTCAGAAATCTGCATCCTCTCTGCTTTTTTGCGTATGTGCTCTTAGCATTCTATGTAGTTGATTAGTCCTACTTTGGAATTAAAACTGCTATCAGGGCTTGTTTTGTCACTGCAGGGTAGAAATTTGAGAACTAGTGCTAAAATTGAGAAACCTTGTATAAATGGGTTTTAGTTCAGGATCTGATGTGTCCTGTGTGTTTAGTCTTTTCTTTGCTCATGGCAAACTCTCTTTATTAGATCAGTGAGGACTCCAGGCTCACTGCTGCCAGCTCCAAATCCAACTGTTCTTCTCTTACTGTTCGTCCTTCCTCTCCCTCTCTGCCTCGTCCTGTCAGCTCCAGCCAAGGTAATCATGTATGTATCGTGCTGCTGGGCCGAGCCTCTTGGTTCTGCTTTCTGAAGCTGCATTGATATACATGAGTATTATGTGTGTTGGTGTAGGGCTTCTTGACACAAAAGGAAGCAGAAAGACCTGGCCACGTGGGTGGAGAACTTGCAGGCTGCATGCGAATGGGCAGTTGTTCACCAGGGTTAATTAATGGTGGTGAAAGTTTGAGTGCAGGACTTGTACTGCATTGTCCTAGATATCTCTTCCCTGTGACATATGTATCTTACCTTCTTAATGGAAAACCTTAAAGTATAGGCAGGTATTAAAACTGCTTCTTGCAGTGTCTTGCTACCTGTTGTTGGTCAGCAAATCGAACGATGAAATAGCATCCATCCCACTGTGGGTTTTTGCTGAGAACTACATTTCCATCATGAAATCTGAAAGATGTAATGAGTAGTACGTGAGCGAAGGAAGGACAAGTTATGGGGTCGGTGATCACTCTGAGTTTGCTTTGGCATTTCGGTTGTGCTGTAGCTCCTACTAGCTTTACCTGGAAGCTTTTACTGTATCTTTCAAAAAAGAAAGTGCCTGTTGCACTACGAACTTAGAAAAATGGTCTAACTTTTGAGCTTCTGCAGAAGCCTTTGGGATTATATATGATTACAGGAATAGCGTGACTGGGAATAGGAGAACATACTTTTTGCTTTTGCCTGGTTAAAAAATCCATTCCCTTGCTGTGTCTTCTGCCAAATCAGTAGAGGTTTCTAAATTCAATCTGTAACAATGAATTTTTTCTGGGAGCATTTGATTTAAGGACAAACAACTTGGAACAGTAACTGATATGGTTATTACTCTTGTAATGCTTTTGGATAGCCTCTGTCACCTGCAGATAAAATGCTGCCAGCTTTTTCCAACGTATGTGCAAAAAATATTTTCTTTTGGATAACTTGAAATCAATTCTTGCTTTAGAGTATAAATCACTTAAGCTATAGGACTGAGGCAGTTTGTATATATAAGAATCTACTGTTATTTGTAGGTCTAGCTCTAAAAATGTATGGTAGCAATGGCTGTGACTATGTAAGAATATTAGTGAGTTGTCCTTTCATATTGCAACAAACTTAGGAGCAAATATCTTGAGAGAAAAATCAGCTTTTTTTCCGAAGTACTTGGGAATTCTGTCGAAACTTGCTACAAGATCAGTAAGATTTGACATATATTTACATTAGTCTTTTCCCATAAAGTTTCTTCGCTAAAATCTTAGGCAAGGCTAGTATACCTAGCAGAAAAATGCAGGAAAAAGGATACCACAGGCTTACTCTGCTGCTTTCATAGTAGAAATCTGTTGCTTGCTGTATATTTAGCTCTTAAGGGTTGCTTTCAGAATACAGATGGTGAAAAATCTATGTAGAAATGTCAAAATATGCTAGGTAATGAGTTTCACTAGATCTTAAAGCATGAATAATGGAATTAATTTCCTGATATGCTATTTCTATGAATTGTTTTCTCTGCAGTTTTTGTAGACACCATCTGTTTCCGTAACATATTACTCAAATTAAATGTCACTGAGAAATGGCTATGGAAAAAGATTAAATATTTATATAGGAAACAGAAAACCAAAAATAATGCTGTCATGTTCTATTTTTCCTGTCAGTTTGAGTTTCCTTCTTGCTAACGGTATTTTGTTCAAGTAATAAATACCTTTTGCTTTTCCTCTGGTTATGAGACTATTTTGTGTAATCTGATGAACTTTACCATCGGTCCAGGAAAGTGCTGCATGCAGGAGTTTTTATGCTTGTCAGTCATACATCCACACTGCAATTCTGTTTTCGTGCATTTATGTACTTAAACTGCAGGCTTGGTGGTAGTATTGAAAACTGATTTGCTGGATTGTATTAATGCAATGCTGCAAGTGTCAAGCAAAAAAAAAAAAATCAAATATCTCTTAAAGCATTGCCTCATATGCACTCAGGAAAATGTTTCCTGATCACTCATCTTTGAACACATCAAACATGTTCTGAGTAAGGTGAGTTAATTCTCTAGAACCAGAGGATTTCAATGTGGTTGAGTTTCTGGAGGATTTACACCTTTAACCTGAAGCCTACAGAAATTTGACAGAATGTTAGAGTTGCCAAGCAAGTGCTTTGCTGCTGGTTTTGCTAGCCTGGGCAATGTCTTGATGAACTAACTCAGAAGTCATATGAAAATTTCTCATGCCAGATAATGGCCTTGATGGTGATTGATAGCTTGAAAAGGGAATTTTAACTGCTATGTACCTGATTTTGCTTTGTCCCGGCTATTATGTGAAGGCATCCTTTACCCTTACTGAGTTATAACCAGATTTTCATTAGGTAACCCTCTTTGCAACCCCTGTCTTGCCTTTGTTTCAATGTTCTTAAGAGCTGTTTGTATTTATTCTAGAAATAACTGATAGAGAAACAGTCCTAGCCAGCAGTTCGTTGCAGTCCAGTGGTTTGACTCCTACAGACCATACAGTTCCCCAGAGATGCTCTGAAATGTCAGACTCCAGATGTAAAAATCAGGTAAATACAGTTCTTATGTTTACCTTATAGCATTTTTAAATTTCCTGCAAATTTAATTCTGATGTTAAACCTCTCTTGTCAAAATAATCCCTAGCAAAGTCATTTTGATTTTTCAAAACTATTATACTGGAAAGGAGAGGTGGCTTTAAACTGTGTAAAGGGTTGGTCCAAGTTTTAAATTAAGCAAATAATCCCATTTTAGAGTTGTAGATTACTGGTATCACTGTTTTTATTAGTTTTAAAGTCAAGGACTTGCAATATGTTGATCTAGTACTGCTATCACATGTAATTTAGTATCCACTTAATGAGTGTAGGACTGCAGTTTTGCAACATCAGTTTTTGGAAGAAATTTATGTAATAGATGATGGCTGATTTCTCCTTCAAATTTCTGCTGCTTGATGGTTCTAAGTTATACCATTGTCAGCACTGGAGACACTCCCCATTAATATGGGTGCAGGCTTAAGGGCAGGAGTTCTGGGTTCTCCTCCTTTGCCATCACTGTAGTTGGTCTTCAAGAACTTCCTTACCTTTTTACATCCCTTTACACAGCCTCAATAAAATTTGATAATCTGTAGAAAGAATGTATATGGGCCATAGGTTGGATCTGTGCCCAAATCAGCAGCAGTCTGTTCTTGCCTGCCTTAACTGAATGCCCAACCTGCAGTAAGCAGGTAAACCCTTTCAGGATCCTCACTCTGGATTCTCAGGTTAGATTCCGCAAGGATAACTATTCAGCTGTACTACAGTCAGGACTTTGCAGTGAGTTGGCTAGCTTTAAAATACTGGAGCCAACATTACCTTTGATTTTCATATATGCTGAAGAGTGTCAGCAGCCATAAGTAGTAGTTGGTGGCTTCCTGATTTTTTTTTCTCCTTCTTAGGCACCTGCCTCTCTTTTGGATTCATCCAAAGAAAATGGAAGAGGTCATCATATGTGGTAAGCTAGGTATCTAAGCTTTGGTTTAAATCTCCCTATCAGCTTTTCTTTAATAACTACAGACACTACACTTTTAAAACCTAGTCTTTAAGGCAAAACGGTTGCTTTCATTGTATGCTGCATTTTTTTTGACTGAAAGCAGTTTCATGGTGCCAAGTGTGTTTGTACTTTGAACTATTGGATGCTTTTGGCAGTAGCTGTTTGCGGAATGCTTTAACTCAAAGATATGCTGCTTAGAGATGGGAAATGTAAGACGAGTAAACATTTTAGCTCTTACTTTCTATAGAATTGCACATTATTGGCCTTTTAAACCAGTGGCTGTGTGTGGCTCTGCAGTACAACTAACACTGATTTAACTGCCTTAGCAAGGTTAAGTCCCCAAGCTTTGAGAAGCAGCAGTGTTAATCATAGACAGTTATGACTATTATAAAATTCAAGCTTGCACTTACTGTGTTTTTTATCTCTTTTAAAGTTTGGATCATTCAGAGGAAGAACACTATGCAGTGCCTGATCCCTGTAACACCGTCATCTTGCCTTTTAATTGTATGTCATACACTGCCACAAACCAGGATTTCATTCAGCACCTTTCTGCCTTGATAGTACAAACTGTGCAGCGGTCACCCCCCTCCTTTACAGAGAATAAAGGGAACCCTCTGGGTGATTCCAGAACCATAGAGAAAGAAGATGGATATTTTGAAATGGGACTTCACGAAGGAGAACAGACTTTGAAGTTCAGCATTACTTCAGATACTCAGTCATCTGACAGCACAGCAGTGGAGGCTGTTGATGTAGTCAAAGTTCTCTGGAGTTTTTCAATTCACATTCATAAAGGACTCAGGCAGTTTGCTTCCTGTTTGGTTTTGACTGATAGTATGGTAGCTGTGTTTGAGATTCCTCATCAGGAATTGAGAGGAAACTGCCAGCACATCCCTTCTGCCTTGAAATTAACACTGTGTTTTCCATACACTGATCTGATGGAATTTGGCTTTCTTATGCCAGAAATCTGTTTAACACTCAAGCTGAAAAACAGTGACCACTGTTTGTTTCTGCTTGCAGACTCCCAGAATCTTCAAGACTTTTACTCCTGTTTACACACGTGTTGCTCTCAACACTGCACATCAGTGTTACTGAGCTCCACACTGTACTGTGGAAAAGCAAACCTCCAAGAGTTTGTCTGTCAGCTTATGGAATTGAACTGCCTATCATCAGAGGATGTAGAGATAAAAGGCTGTTTCCCAACATATCTTGTTTACGGGAATAAAACTAATGTTCACAAGGCCTTGGTTCAACCAGAATCAGCTGACAATAACAAAGCATGGTCCAAAAATGCTTTGTGTTCTGCACTTTATCCAGCAATGTATAAATCTGCTGATCTGGGCCCCTGTGTGTTCCATCCCTCTTGGATATTTCTAACACCCCAGCGTTTGTACATAGTTAAGGTAGATTTCAGTGTGCTGCCAGGCAAAGGGGTAGGTGCGGAAGACCTGAGAAGTGTCTTCAAGCTGAGCAGGATTCCACTAGCATCAGTTGTCTTGCATCCAACTCATGGCTCCACCCAGCAGAAGGGGTCATTTTTGGATGGGCACGTGCTGGAGTTGCTTGTTGGATACAGACTGGTTACAGCAGTATTTGTTCTACCTCATGAGAAATTTCATTTCCTGAGAATCTACAGTCTTTTAAGAACTCTCCTGCAGGATGTTAAGACTATTGTTACTTTCAAAGCCTCAAACAAATCTGATTCTGTAAGAAATCACTTCCTGGAGTCCAGCATGCATGGTCAGTCAGCAAGGTAATGACAAATCTTGTACAAGAACAGTGTCCAGTGCTAAAGTTGATGTGGCTTAAACACTATTAGTGTTTGTCACTGTAGCTGGCTTTGGATCTGATGATCAGATCTATCATGGTGAAGTTTGTTCTTTCTGCTCTTATATAGTCTGCATGAATGGTTATCCTCAATTTTGTTTTACTTCAGTTTTGTTTTGCAGTTACAACTTTTCTCGTGGATGGAGAAATTCTCATTTTTCCACTTCCCTTCAGGGTGGCTAGGTCATGACAGATTTTCTGACAGACTGACAGATTTTTCTCTTCATGCGTAGGAGATTGTTTAGATTAAATGAGTATATGGATATGGATAAGTTGTCTTTTCCTAAATGTTGAATTAAATGCAACGTAATTTTTTTGTAGAAGGCCTATATGTTTCTTTAAATGTTAATGTTGCTTTTTTGGATCTGTTCTGTCTCCTAGCTTTTGCAAGCCTCATCTGACTCTGTCATCTTTCTATCCATCTGAATATCTTATGCAGAAGATTACAGAAGATAACCAGATTCCACTTCACATTAATGCTTCTGCGTCTCTGCAGTATGTTGCTGGGCTGAAAGGAAATGCCCTAATTGAGTTTTTTCATAACAACATTGCAGAGGTATTGTGCCTAACCCAGGTGTATAAAAAGATGTGACCTTTTAGTACTAGATAAAAATAGTTACCTGACTACATTAGAAGGTAATTTGATGACTTAATTGTTTAAGGTATGTTCATAAATACAACACATGGACTTGGCTGTAGAGACCATGGAAACCTAAGCAGATAAATCAAGTTTTTGACTTAAGCTTTACATGCTGTGTGGAAAGTTTGAAAGTACTACTCTTTATTTTAAATTAATTATATGACTTGTGAAAAGAAAGATCACTCTATTCAAAAATAAAATTCCCTTTTTTTTCCCATCATTTCCAATTCTTCTAAAATAAATACCATTTATAAGTTGTGCCACTCCTTTTACCCCTGGAGGGAGCTGATAAGGAAAGCAAATGACTCATTTGAATTCACAATAAGCTCATCAAGCTAGAAGTTTGGAGGATGCCTGGTTGTAATACGGCTTTAATTGCTACCTGTGTTTCCATCCTCTCTCATGGGGCTCTTGGAATGCAGCCCCTCAATAGCATCTGAAAGCGTAATAGGCTTGCTGAGGTTTGGGAAGTGCTGCTGTATTTAAAAGCTGATTAAATTGTTTTCAGTGTCTGCACTAAAAAGACCAAGGGTTTTCTCATTTCTTGTTATTCTCTGGAAACAAGGAATAATTAGTTCAGAACAGAAAAATATATTCTTACATATACAAAACATTTTCTGTAGACAGTTGTTATAGCTATGTCCAGCAACTGTGGGATAAACTTTGACTCTTTGATAATAGCACTTTCAGAAGCTTCACATCTAGAAACTGTTTTTTATAGGAATCTAAAACTGCCTCTATGCTGATGAAACTATCTGAAAGATGAAAATGCACAAGCAGTTTATGAAATGGTTTGTGTCTTAGGTGGAAAATGAAGAGCTGAGGCATCTTATGTGGTCTTCGGTTCTGTTTTACAAGACCCCTGATGTGGAAGCGATGGCTTGTGTGCTTCTCTCAACAAAAGCTATTTACTTTCTGTTGGATGACTCTGTCATTCATGCTCGTGAGCACCAATCAGGTAAGAGTTACTAATTTCAGGCTTCTAATAATGTAACAAACTTGGTCTGTTTGTCTTCCCTTTGTGTACCAGTCTTACCTGGCACTATTTTTGGGATCCTCTAGTTGAGGAAAAAAGGAGTCCATAGTCCGCTCTCTGCAAAGTCCTTTTTTAAGAGATTTATTTTTAAAAAGCAGGTTTTGGTCTTGTCATAGCTGCTTCTCATACAGGCCTTGTATGTTCTGTATTGTCCAAGCTTTTGTCACGTGTCATTTAATACTCTCTGGCTTCACCTCAGCAGCTTAAAAAAGCCAAAATAGTAACTGAAAGTCATGCTGTGCATTTAACTGTGTGACTGGTTAATGAAGCATATGCTATTTTAAATCTCTGTGATGCAGCTGCTTCCAGAGTAGTATGGGCAAAGGGATTTGACCTTATTTGATACTTGACAACTTATTGAGAAACTATGCTCTTGGAGGAAACTCTTTTGCAGCTTTCCTATACTGTATTTCTTCAACAGATTTTTGGAGTCAAGACAACTCAGATTGCGAAAATAGCTCTTTCCACCTCTCCTGTTGCTTTGTGCTAAAACTTAATGATCTGCAGTCAGTAAATGTTGGCCTGTTTGACCAATACTTCAGAATTACTGGTGAGTTAAGCTCTACATTTCTGTAGTTGCTCTTGTATCTTTAGGCATCTGCTGCTGCTTTTTTTGTAAAATGAATTAATATTATGCTGTTAGTGCTGTATAAATGTGTAGACTGATAATGTCTTGCAAGGCTTTGCACTCGATATCTAGAGGCTTAATATCAATGAATTGGTCACACAAGTGTTTTTAAAAGTTTTTGCATTTTAGTGAGAGATTGAAAAGGAAGTCTTAAGACTTTGTTGTAGCAAGGCTTTGGTTTGCAATGAGGAGTAAAATCAAGGTACTGGCTGTACTGCAAAATGTGTAGCTGACTTTTTAGATTAAAAAATGTGACTTCAAAATTTACAAATATAGGACACTAAGTAATGTGGAAGTTTAAATTTTCTGCTTTGTCCCAGAGTGTCATTGTGAGGATGAGCCTATACAGCAGTCGGAATGCAATTTTTGCAGTTAATGTGCATTGTATTTTAAAGCAAGAGAAATTACATAGTGTATTTTCAAGGAGATTGTAAAAGATTGTTGTCATTTCTAAGGATTAGAAAGCTATTCAAAATGCTGCATTTGAAATTGCATATTTTTGAAAGGCCTACTTCTTGCAAGAAACTTTTTGACAACAATTCTGTATTAGTAGAAAACATAATGAAGATATATAGGTTCAGATGTGTGAATGCTTTATATTCTGCCTCCTTTGCAGGACCCTCTGCAGATCATATAGTCACCTGTTTGACCAGAGATAGTTACAATACTCACGCCTTTATACAGCAGCTTATGGCGGTTTTGTCATTGCTGGCGCGCACGCCTTCACCTGAGCCAGTAGATAAAGACTTCTACTCTGAATTTGGGAATAAAAACACAGGTAAAAGGTCTCTTCTATAAGGCTTAAGCTGTTCCAGTTATGTATTTAGAGCATCATCTACAGTACAGTGATAAACTCCTTCACAGAATGTGTGCTGTTCCTCATACTTCAGCCAAACTCCCTTACTCTAATGGTAGTCTTGACTAGTTTGGTTAAATAAAGGATTGGGATTCCTAGTTTGGTTAAATAAAGGAATCCTAATCTTCCGTGAGAAGACAGAGAAGCGAAAACTAGATTTTTTTTAAGGCATGTTGGGTTCAATTCAAATGTCAGATGAAGCTGTTTTGGCTTAAAATTCTAAAACCAGCTCATGACACAAAGTAAAATGACATTTTCCAGAGGAGCGTTTATTACCATCACTCTTAAGGTGAAGCCTTGTAAGCTCAAAAAGTGCAAGGACTGACGGGAGGAATAATGTCTCTGAGATAATTGATTATTTTTGTTGTGAAAAAGCAGATAAGCGTACAGGCACAAGATTCCTGCAAACTTTGCTGCATTTTTCTGCCACTTTGCAGGGTGTCAAGTAGGCCACGGTGCTGCTTCACTTCCTGCTATTCCAAAACCTAGCATATGCTCATTCATAAAGCAGCGGCTCATCTTGATCTTTTTTTTTTTATTTTTCCCCCCTCTTCCTGTCTGTTTAAAAAGAGCAGGGATTTTGTTTGTGTTCAGTGCTCTGGTCATGCTTTCAGACAGCTCAGAACAGAGTGGGAAGGGGGAGACAGGAAACAGGCTGGTAGGAAGGCAGATAGTCTGTGGCATAAGAATCCAGCTGCATTTCCTTCTGCCTCTTCTGCTTCTAACCACTTGAGTTATGTGGTTAAAAATTAGCAGAAAAATGGTGATGCAAAAGATCCTAGTAGAAATTTGCAAAATCCAAATAAAATTATTGGTGTTGTCTAAAATTAAAACTGTAATTGGATTTAAAACTTGAGTTATTCCAGCTGCAACTACTTATCAAACGTTGTTGTTGATCCTTATGCATCCTTATGCATGAAGAAAATATTGAATAGTAACATATGTTTATCCTTGCAGGAAAAATGGACAATTATGAACTGATTCACTCCAGCAGAGTAAAATTTGTTTATCCCAATGAAGAGGAAATTGGGGACCTTGCTTTTCTAGTGGCAGAGAAGATGGATGGTTTGACTAACCTTCAGTCCCTCAATATCCTTTTGTATGTGCTGGCATTTCAAGTAAATCATGTAGAAGGATCTGCCTCAAATTGTAGCTTGCTTCAGCCTAAAACACTAATATTAACCAGCTCTGACTTGTTCCTCTTTGATGAAGATTATATCAGTTACCCACTTCCTGAATTTGCTAAGGAACCACCAAAAAAAGATAAATATCAGCTTGCAGATGGCAGACGAATCCGGGATTTAGACAGAGTACTTATGGGTTACCAGACATATCCGCAGGCCCTCACGTTTGTGTTTGACGATGTTCAGAACCAGGATCTGATGCAGAACTTAACACTGGATCACTTTGGAGAGACTGCAAGTGCCCCAAAGGGACATGCAAAGCAAGAAGGCAGCAGGAATGGAGAGATCCAGTGGTACGTCTTTATCCCAAGCGCAGAAAGCAGAGAGAAGTTAATCTCCCTGCTTGCAAGGCAGTGGGAGATGCTCTGTGGCAGGGAACTGCCTTTGGAGCTCACTGGGTAATTACTGCACAGTTTACGTGGCTGCAGTGTATACTGCAAGGTAGAGCACAGTGTGTGAGTAGGTAGAGCCCGCCGAGTTCTGTTACTTTAGTGAGGAGCTGACCTGGACTCCCTTGTTCCCTAGTGCAGTGAACACTTAATAGTACACAGAGTTATTCTGAAGTGTTAACCAGGGATTGAACCTTTTGTAAAGTCTATTTTTTATGCACCAGTATATAGTGAAAAATTCATGAGACATCCTGGGAAACTGTATGGAGAAAAAAAAAAAAGGAGTCAACACTAGATGTGCTGTCATCTAGGGCTGTTAAAGTTTCCACTGTTTTTTTTCTGTATATATTACTCTTACTGTTCTATACAAATTGTAATGTGTAAATAATGGTAAATGCTTGTGTATGTTCAAGTGCAATGTTATTTGTACAAGATGTATTTTGGGTATGCTGCTAATGCTTATTATTTAATGACCTTACAAAGAGTTTTACTATTACTACTTTCTGAGGCCAAATGTAGTTATTTGCTGCCAATCATGAACTTTGCAGTAAGATTAGAGCTACATGCAGAAACTATATTTCATCTGAAATTATGGTTTCGTAGGCATTCTTTTTCCTTAGTCAAGGAAAGTTTGCATTTGATACTCTTGAAACTGAAGAGTACACAACATGGATAGGCAATCATTTTGTCAGCAAATAATGAATTTGTATCTCTGAGCACCGAGTCTTTCTTTTGCCTACTTTGTCAATACAAATATAGTGTAATTTGACAGTTTTCTCCTGGTCTTGTCTTTATTCAAGTTTATCTTGTGTTTGCTGGGTGTCATAAAGCACTGAGGCACATCCTTTGCTTCTGGTATTGTGCAGTAAGAAATATGCACCAAGATAGAAGAAAATAGCTCTATTTATGGAATATCATATACTTGCTATAGTAGAATAAGTCACAGACCCTGAATCTGCCGCTTCTGAACACAATTTAAGGAGGATTTCCTTTAGGTCCTGCTGCTGTCCCATCAGATAGGAGGCATTTGCTTTCCAAGCTGTTCTTTAGCTTGAGTAGACTTTGCCTAACATATTTTAGCCTCCCATGATAGTAAAATATTCATCATTCTGAAGTAATTTTGTTACCTTATTTGATGCAATTCTTGCTGGCAATATGTAAGAGGAGCCTGCAGCAACTCAGTCATTTTAGGAAGCCTTTGAGGAAAGTTTACTGGTTTAGGGGATTACTTAGATTATAGCTAATGGCTTAAGTGAATGCAAAGCAAATCTGGAATGACTCTTTGGAGTATTTGAGGCAGTGTGCCTGAGATCTGTCTTGCCTACTTGGGTTTATATTTATCATTGTTTCTGACAAAGTCAACTCCAAATCCATCTTGTGTGTAACGTGTGTCTTGGGGACACCTTGTGCTTGAGATAACCCTGAGTTCTGTTTTAAGACTTCCCTTATAAAACCAACTGTTAAGGTCTATTGTAAAATGCTACTGCACATGGGTTACTAATGAAGCATAATCCACTGATGCTTCTACAGTTTGGGCAGTTAAGTTATCTTCTTAGGCTGTATCCCAGCCAGAACACAGCTGTTTTTTAACTTTGAATTCTTTAAGTCCACAGGGGTTCAAAACTTTCAAACTGTTGCTTTCAATCAGATTATTCATCCAGGAAACAGGTACAATTCACCCTTGATCATGGAAGTGCTGATTGCATTTCAAGGTGAATGAATTTATAGTAATTTAATGAAAATTATAATAATAAAATTAAATTATGAAATAATTTATTAGGTATCACAGTATTTCTCAGTTCTGTTACACCTCAGCTGTAGTGCTACACTGTTCATTTTCAGAGCATTTTTCAATAATCATGTTTCATACTCTACTAGTTGAAGCATGGGTTATGCTCAGCAGATACAATCTCTCCTGTCTATAATATTTTGGCCAGCTCTTAGCTTAGCTTGGCTCCAATTTATTTTTGTTAAAAAAGGCTCTTCTGTTGCAGAAAGCAGGGAGCTGTTGCTGTTGGATCCCTTACTTTTTGCCTGTGTTAAAATCTGCAAGTTATGGCACTTTTCGTGGATGAAATTTCTGCCTCTAAGTACAGTATTATCAAAATGATCAAAGAAAGTTTTATTTTACTTATCCCTTAGCGGTAGCTTGTTGCCCTCCTTCAATGTCATCTCCATTCTAGAAGCAATCTATGTAAATACGTAGATTTTTTTTTTTTAATATACAGTCCTTCACCTTGAACTTCACAGTTTGGTTTATGGTTTAATTTCATGAAGCTTTCTTGGAGCTTTCCACAAACAGCTGGTACACAAGGTTCTGCAAAATGTGGACATTTTAAAACCATTGTGGTCAGATAAAACAGTCCTGATTTCCACCTCTGAAGTGCGAAGTTGTGGTTTAGAGCAGGCACATGAGTTTCTGTTCACTAATGCCCACCTGAGAGTGGAGAGGCATTTAGTAAAATTCAAAGGCAGGGGAGGAATTGAAGAAGGGGAGATATGAAACTCAGTAGTCTAAGAAGGTGCTGAAGAAAACGTGGCAATGCTGGAAAAAAACAGTACCATCCTTCAGACAAGTTTAATAGAGTTAAGCATCTACTTCCCAGAGTATCCAATTGCTCTTCCAGGCTTTGAGCTAGCAGGATGCGAGCTGTTGTGATAATTTCTTCCTGCATCCCATGGCATAGTCAGGCTCTACCTGGAATTAGGTTTCTACCTCTGTGAATGTGTGGCAGAAAAACTGAGAGAAACAGTTGCTACTATCCTCCATTTTTCACTTTCATCAGCAAACTTTATTTTTTTTTATTCCTTCCAACTTATTGAGGGAAGAAAGCATTAAAAAAATCAGGATTATGGCCTGGCCTCTGCACCCAGCAGTCTCAGCATGTTTATTGAAGAGGCTGCAACTAGCCCTGTTTTTGCAAGCACTTGTAGCTTGGTCTCTTTAAACTCTTCATATAGGGTATCTGTGGCAGTTCACAGCTTTCTAGCACTTAAAAGCAAAGACACCTGATGCTTTTCCCCAGCTTTCCCAGAAGAGTGAGTCCGTTGCTCTCTGTTGATGTAGACAAATGGCCAGTCTCCACAGACATTGTACGCTGTGCTAGGCTGTGTGGTAAAAAATTCATCTTGCCTATGTAAATTCAGTAAAGATTGCTTAAACAAAAGATTTCATTAGCAGGAAATTGCCCAAGCAAAGCAAGGCTGGTGACCATCACCTCCAAATGTGACTGATAGCTCTATGCTTTCCCTTCACCCAGGCACTTTTTTTCCTTATGAAACAGGTTCAGTAGCTTTTACCAGCAGAACTCTAAATGTTTATATGTTTGTGGAAGAAATGCCAGCTTTTAATACACAAACTGCTTGCAATGTATAAAACAGCAAGTGCAAGTGAGCGGTGGGAAGGCCAGCCAGGCTGGCTGCAGTGCTGGGCATCTCTCGTGCCTCCTGGCACCCATGGGACTCGAGGGCTGTCACGGGGCAAGTGCATTTTTGTGCTTTGATATGGCACCCATCACCCCAGGGTGCGCACACTGCTGCTGATGCTTTGGGGGACTCGGACCACGGGGTGAATGGTCAGTGAAGCTGTCTGCATCCAGGCCAGAAGTGGAAGATGCTTCGGAGAGCCAGGTCTGTGACTTCAAGCTGTGGGCCAGCCTTCCTGTGCAGAGTCCTTTCCAAATCAAACAAACGTCCATGTGCTAAACTTGCAGATAAACACAACTGCGGAGCCAGGCCCTACTCTGCTCTTAAAAATGGTAACTGCACACCTGTTAAAACACATGTTGAGCAGGAGGTGACTTAGACCTTGCACTCCTACCTGTGCAGGGCTGTTCTTTGCTTCCTGTGTCATCAGATGTACATGAGTTTTGCTCATGAATTTTTCTTTTGGTGAAGTTTGTCTTTTCAGCTAGCCTCTCTCACGTGTGTCTTTTATTTCTAGTGACAAAGCAAATCCTGCAGTTTCGCTCTTAGTGCAGGCCTGGCTACTTCCCCTTTACATTTTGGACAACCAACTAAAGAGCTCTCTGACGAATCTCAGAGTATCCTACACATAAATTCATTTTAACAGGTATTTTCCCGAGCTTCATGTTTTAGATGTTGCAAAACAGACAGAGCTTGCTAACTTTGCAGGCCTGAAATGCTTCATGCAGATGCCTGTGCACTTAATTCCTCTAGCTGCCCTGCCGCAGAAGTTACTGAGGGAATAGTCTTTCTTTATTCACAGAACGGTGTTGGATAAAACACCAGAAGAAACAGTGATCCAACACATTTTGTCTCTGAGGCATAAGGACTTCATTGATGTGGTTTGCCCATGAGAAACTCTATCCGCTGGCCAAGGAGCAGTCCGCCTATGAGAAGGGACCAGGAACAGCGGAAGTGCAGCAGTAATGCATGTTTCTCCCAACCTGCTCCGCAGCCCTTCCCGTTTCCTTGCCTTCGTTGCCAGGTTTGGTTATGCTGCACCACCAGCACTGCCAGCTCTCTGCAGGGCCCTGAGCAGGGAGCATTGCCAGATGCTCTTGGCACCTAGTAATTGAGACGGAGGGTGCTTCATGTTGTTACTGCAGTGTAAAATTGCTCCAAGACGTGCTGGTTTTGGTGCTGCGCTGGATGTATAGCCTCATTCCTCAGTTAACCTGGCCATCTAGCACCTCGACTGTAGATCAAAAAAGCACAGTGCAACCTCCACACTGATGTCCCTCTCTCTAGTAGTGTCCCCAGCACCTATCTATCTGCGGCTCACCCACCCCAGCAGAACAGGTCGGAGCAGCATTGCCTCTGCCTCATTTCATAGCTTTGCAGGGAGCACAGAACTTGCTGCAGTGTCGCAGACCCTCCAGCCGTGGCCTCCGGAGGGGCTGCCAATGGGGCAGGCGACTGTCCCATTCCGGTGCGGGTTCTTAACAGCACAAGGGGCTGAGCTGTCCGATCGACTTGTGGGCTGACACTTCCCACACTGGTCGCAGTGGCCTTAACAGCTTCCTGTTGGAGCTGGGTATAGAGCTGGGCTTGCTGTTCATCGTGCTCTGCAGGATGGAGGAAGAGACCAAGAACAACTAAGGGCACTGGTACGTAAAGTGGTTCTTACATGTAATATACTTCATACATCAGCCCGTGTATCTTCTTGTGTGTGCATGTGTGTATGGGGAGGGTAGTTAAAAAATAATAACTCATATTTATGCAAACCCAAGAGTAGCTTCCTAGCCTGGTTTTATTTATGAATCTTCATGTAGTGAACATGTCTCAGGAATAAAAAGGTACCTCATGCCCAGGAGGGCATTTGCTGCTACAAGAAGCTGTCTTTAGACTGCTCCATACAGCAAGTCCTCTTGGCAGTATGAGGGGGAAAAGTCCCTGTAAAAACTGTCAATTATCAATTCATAATTGTTTAAAATGTTCAAAAGGAGAAATGCAATTGCAAACCTACCTAGGCTAGCATGTCTCCTTTTAATCACATTTTGAGGCTATTGTACTCTAAAAGCAATATGAAAATGCTCCTCGAGGGGGGGTGATTGACGGAGCTGTCAGCAAGGCGTAGGGAAACATGGTCCATTTTTCTGTTGCTGCCATAGCACCTGCAGAATGCAGTGCTGCTCTTCCTGAGAAACCCCCCTATTTCTAATACAGAGGAAACCCTCCCCAAAAAAGCAGGACCGAATGAAAGGACACACTTATATTATTGCTCTGAAGTGCGGGACACGCTGTACTGCTCACATCACTCTGCTGCTGCGTGCACCTGGAGAGGCAAATTTGGGGTACCTTTGGTCTGAGATGTTTGAACATGTTCACATCAGTGGTGAAATGGATTTAAGTTTACCTCTCCTGAGCTCCTGATATCTGAGTGTGCACATTGGATTTGCCTTCAGTTCAGCATACAGTTAACCTCATTCCAATTAGCTGAAAACTAAGGATTTCCTTCCTTCTGTTTTGAACTGATATGTAAGAGGAAATCCGTAGATGTTCCTGTTTTGAGTAAACCTTTGACTAAGGGGTTTGGCTTGTGAGTTTAAAAAAAGAATGGAAAGAAAGAAAAAGGTGGGATTGACTCAGACCTCACACCAGAAGTAGCAGAACCACTCAGGAGGGCTTCGGAGCTCAAAAGCATGGTGTGAAAATGCTTGCCCCCTGTTTACTTTTAACCTCTGGTTTGTCTTGGATGTGATGCCTGTTAGGCTGTCTCATCCCACAGAAACTGCAGCTTCTATTGCCACCCCCTTGGTGGAAAGGTCCTGCCTGAGAAACTGTGAAAATGCATCCTCCTGGGCTGCTGGTTTTCTTCGTAGCAGCGTGTTTCGCTCCCGCGGCCGAGGGCCAGAGTCAGAAGGTGAGTCTGGAAGTCGGGTTGTCGCGTTCACAGGACGGTTGTTTGTGTTTAGGTGGGCGCATGTTGCAGAAAACTTCTCCTTAAGAAAAGAACATTTTTCATCTCCATTTAGTTAGATGTGGAATAACATCCGCAATTAACCTTTAAGATTGTAACGTACCGTTTCAGCTCATGAGCCTTGATAGAAGGGCGGCCGAGGCTCTTTAGTGACCAATATGAATGCTACTTCATATTAGCGTGTATGTCTACTGCCATTGCCCTAGTGGTTTCCTGCTGTTGGAAGAATGAGCCGGCCTATGGAATCAGAAACTGTGTGAAGCATTTGGAAATCTTCTTCCCTAGGGCTCTCTAGGCTACGGAAGGGCTGTCTTTTCTTCAAAACCCTTTAGAGGGGCCTCGAAGGGAGAAGGGAGAGATCATGGAGTTTTTTAATTATCTGGAAGCAGAGGTCTCCAGTGTGCTCACACTTTGAGAGGCACAGGCTCATGTCTTCAGTTAAGCAGAGTTTTGCTCTTTTGGAGACACTGTGTTTCTGCTCTCACTGTGATATCTGTAGTCACTGAGGGCTTGGCACTGAAACAGTTAAGGGTCAGGTAAGGAGTGTAATGAGTCTCTGCAGCTCAGAGGCAGGAAAGTGTCTGAATCACCTCCGGAGCAGTTTATTTAGTCCCTAAGAACAACCCTGGTTTAGAGCTGTTTCCCAAAAAGGCTCTTTGAGTGGAGGGAAAAGAAACATTTAAACATTTAAATGGCAGGTCAGGGCGAAACAAGGGCCTAATGAAGTTGTCCCGAGCATTTTAGAGGACAGAGAACACCCCAGTGTGGCAGCAGATCCTGGAACTAGCGGATTACCAAAGCTGTGGCGAGAGCATCGGGGTGAACATGGTCTTAGGCGATCTCTGAGCTACCTTGTTCATCCTCACGCAGAAATGCCGCTTTTCTGGACAAGTCTGAAGGCTTCTGTATCCAGCAGCTCCCTGTCTGCTCAACCAGAAGGTTGCTGAGAGCTTGGCGAGGTGCTGCAGGGCTGTAATGACTCGAGCGTGTGACTGTGCTCCGTTTTGTGAAGGGCGAGTGCCCTGGGAACGCTGGTGTTAGATACCGGCATCTCCAGAACAGACTGCCAGGGCTGTTGGAGCTCAGCATTGTCGTCCCAGCATGTTTTTATTTCTCTCTTTAAGTGTTGCCTTGCAGAAGGCTTTGTGTTAAGGTTTAAGAGAAAAACATAAAGGGGAGGAATGAGGGGGATGAGATTAACCCTTAAAAACAAACAAACAACCTAGGCTTTTGCACGAGAGGAAGAGGAGCATGGACACGTGTGAAGGGGGGACATCCCTGCCCCGTGGGGACACAGGAAGGAAGCCTGGGGGTTGCAGAAGCCCCAGCAGGTCTACGCTGATGGGCAGGAGCCCGTGGCCACTTGATGTGAGGCAGAGGAAAACACGGGCAGAGCCCCAGCAAGATGAACCTCGGCTTGGGCACCCCGTTGGCTGCAGCTGCCCCACTTCTGCTCCAAACCCGTGGATTTTGGACCTGCAGCACAGCCTCCTCCTCGCGCCGCATCTCGTGGCCCGGGCCCCGCTCGCTCTGCGCAGGCTACGGCCCCGTGTCGCGGCTCTCCGCCACTGCCGCCGCGCAGGGCGCCTCAGGCGCCACGTGAGGCCGCGCAGGCCCGACCACCTCCGTGCAGACATTCCCTCCTCTCCTGCTTCTCTAGAAAGCAAAGCTGTCCACACAGTGACTGTTTCATTGGTTCCGTCACTCTCATGAGAAGGGACATACTTCTTTTTTTTTCATTTTTTTTAATCTTCCACAGCTGTTTTCTTTCCTTTTTCTCCTGCCTAGTGCTGCCGACACAGCATATTTCCAAATAAAAAGGGGAAGGCGTTACCGGAAAGGAGCCTAAACCTCATAAAGTCTCCTGGGAAGACAGGATATGGGGATTTGCAGAAAAAAATGTCTTATTTTTGTGCTGAGGATGAGTTGCAAATAACTAAAGCCAACAGGGAAGAGTTGCAGCCCTTCTCCTCCCGCCGTGTCCGGCTTCATTTAGAAATTGCCACTCAGGTGGAGGAAGGAAAAGATAAATTGAATAATCTAATGCCTTCATCCACCAAAGTGATGCATTTAATGGCCTAACTGCATCTGGCAGCAACTTCTGAGGCTTGGAAGTGAGGAGGAGATGGAAGATTTTGGTGGGGAGATATGCCCTACTGCTTGTATGGGCCTTTTCCTAAAGGTTGGGAAGCTCAGGATCCCCGTGAAGGATCAGGATCTCATTATAACAGTGCTTACACAATTGCTCATGGCAGAGCTTCCACCTCTGTATTTCTTCATCAGGATCTTCCCACCTCTTTTTCCAAGGCATTGTGTCAGTGGGGACTAAGGCTGGGATTTGACATGCCCAGAGCTGAAGCCTCGGATTTATTTTGAGCTGTTCATAATGCAGAGAGGAGAGTTCTGGACATAGGAGGAGTGGAGACAACTGTGGGGTGAGGAAAGGCTTCTCCTGACCCAGGAACAGGGTGGTTGGAGCTCGGCCAAGAAGGAAGGAGCAGAATTCAAGCGGGCATCGTGGATGTGAAGTCCTCAAGCATAGGGAGGCTGAAGGGATGCTGGCTCAGCGGCCATACAGCCTGTTGGTGACAGGATCCCGCTGGGATCGTGAGCGTCTCTCATGATACCGACGCGTGAGCGGTGATGAACGTCCCTGTGAGGGGCCACCGCAGACACAGAGGTGCTGGGTTCTTCAGGCAGCGCTGCCTGCATGGATAGCGGCGGGAGATGAATCCATGAAGATGGGAAAACACTCAGCAGCTCCAGGCAGAGGTGACATGGCTGCTGCTCCGGAAGCTGCTCTGGGAAGACATCCCTGCGGATCTGGGGTTATCTCTCAGGAGGTTTTCCTCACAGGCTCTGCTGCCTCTCAGCTGGGAGTGCCTTCCTGAGCGGCCGATAGCGGGTGGGAGGCGGCGGGCTTCCTCCCCTCGAGGAACATGCGTGCGTTTGCACTTGCTTGAGGCCGGAGAAAGCTGAGCTGAGCAGAGATTGCTGATGGAAGCCTAAAATAGGAGTTCTGGGCACGTGAGCGATGCCCTGTGAACTGTGTTGTTCAGGATGGTCCTAAAAAAGTAGCCAGTCAAGGCCTCCACCCAAAATTTGATCTAGTATTTGTATTTTCAGAAAATAAGCTGCTCGGGACAGCTGAGGTTGGTTGGGGCTTGCTCTCCGTGGGTGACCTTTGGAGGTGAGCGCTGCTCGTGCCGCCCAGCTTGTCCCTGCCATCACGCGTGGCCAGCAGTGCCGAGGTTCCTCTGCACTTGCTTCACCTCAAGAGTTTAGGAACTTTTTTTGTGGTAAAATCATGAGCTTCAACCACAAGCTAGCAGGCAGTGATGATTCTTCTCTCTGTGGCTATATTTTCCTCATCTGTTCCTGCTGCTTTTCATTTAGGGAACCAACATTGGAGGGGAGCAGATACGGACAAATTCTGTGAGGATGTCTGAGCCCCTAGAGAGAAATTCTTCTGGTTAGGTAGGGACACTTGTGCTGAATTTATGAGCAATCATGTCACCTGCACAAGCGTCCTACCTGATCTGCTTGCTGGGGTTTTCACCTCAGGTCAGACCATCAAGGGCCATTCAGGTATCGGCCAGGTGCAGAGCAGCTCTCCTTTAAATCTCCTGCCCTGCACCTTCTCTGAGACATTTACCCTAAGTCATATTTGTATGAGCAGCTGCTGGGGAACAGACTGAACCATCCTCTTCATTTCTTTGGACTCACAGGCCAGCAGTGCAATCATCAGCGAACTGAACTGCGTCCCTAGCACGGAAGAGAGGACACCTGCATCACATAGTGGTTCTGGGTCCTCTGCTTAGGGCTTTTTCTCATGTGCTGCTACGGCATGCTTGCAGAAGATCGGCTTAAATTAATTAATTCGTGACATTATTATTATTTTAGAAATGGTACATTTTTGTGGTGTGAGTAAAGGGAAGTAGAAGGGAAATGACGGCAAAGATCTCTCCCTCTAGTGTCACATGGTTCCTGGCAGCAAAACAAAACAGAGAGTTTGAACCTGACAGGGAAAAAAGCAATCACCATCATCTGCAAAGAAAATCAAAGCTGTTCTTTGTTTTAACAGAGATGCTGAAGGCTGACCAAATGAGTGGCCAAGAAAATGAAGTACTTTTTTTCCGTTCTGCTCTTTCTTTTTTAAGTTAAGATCCATGCGATGCAACGTCCGGACGACATTTACCTTGAATACAGAATGTACTGCTTGTGCTGCAGCTCCCCGAGCGTTTTGTCCGAGAGGCTGGCTAAAGACCACGCAGGAATTGGGCGTGAGGAACTGCAGGTAGGACTTTTTGCTCCCGTTTACGTGAAGGTTTTGTTGCAGCTATTGATGTAGGAGCAACGTGTGCCTTGTGGAGAATGCAGAGCTTCTTCACTGCACATTTCAACCCAGACATTTCTGGTATGGGCTAACAAAACACTCAAAGGTGGGACCAAGCTCCTCTTGGTGCCAGGCAGCAAACAAGCTGCATTTTAAGAAAAAGATTTTCAGTGGGAGGATAGTACACCTCTGTGATGGGTCGCATAGAGGGGAGACTCCATCCCCAGAAATTTTCAGGCAAAACTTTTGCACAGGCAAAACCATGACTAATTTGCCAATGTTGGTCCCAGTCTGAAACTGGCCTAGAGGAAAATTTGCCCAGAGACCTCCAGGAGTCCCTGATGTTCCCTCTCCTTGGGATTTCCGTGATTTTTATGAAGCAACTTTCTGTAAAATTAAAGGAGCGAATGATACTCTTGATCCTTAGTCACCAGAGAACAAAATGACAATCAATCCTCACCTTTGGTACATATATGCATGCATGCATGCACACACCTATATTTGGTGATATGCATATTTAATCATCAAGTTGTTGTGTCTGTGCTATCTAAAAACCTCAAGGAACTTCATGAGTGTTTATTCCTCAAGCCTCCAGCTGCGATCAAGAGTAAAGTATTTCAGAGGAGCAGCAATAGACCTTGTTTTTTGAAGTACCTGAAAGAAAACTGGCCTGAGCACTGCTCTTAGTGGAAGTCTAGATGAACTGAGGCAGGAATCTGGAGAACTCTAATGATCCAAGAGGCTTTGTTTCAGGTGCATAAAAATGGATGTATGACCCCTGATCTTGTTATTTTTGTCTCCTTGACATCCCATGGATTATTTTTGGCTGGGCATGAGGTTTTGTGTGCATAGAACAAGCTGCACAATAGCTGCTTTTACCTTGCCCTGAACAACCTGAGCTAGCTAATCCTGCTGCAGCAACCACACAGAGGGTTGTCTCACATAGGAACATGTTGCAGAACCAGCATTTGGTAGTAGATTATTAAGGAAATAATATAATGATATTTCCCCTGTATGTCCTTACAGCTTCCAGGTATAATCCACTGAACTTTTAACCTTCCTAGTTTTTCTTAAGAGAATTGCTTGTTCTGGTGCTATTTGTTCTTTTTTTCTTCTTTTTTTTTGCTCATCTGTTCACTTGGGTTTATTTCTATATCTTGCCCCTAATAGGAAAGGGATGAGGGAAAACTGAACTTGCCAAGAAGTTTCTTAAAACAAAACACTGTAGATCATTGTTAGCATATCCATTCAGTAGTGAATCAATATATAGTTCTATTGTCTACTACCTTCCATGCTTCACTGCTCTGTGGAAATACTTTGAAAATAGGTATAGCAGTCTTGCAGTAATCACAGACGTGTAGGAGTTAGAAGAAATCAAAAGGGGCAACACTACCTACCTGAGAGAAGTTCCAAATTCATTTTGAAAAGGAAGTTATGCCAAAAATAAAGTATAGGAATAATGTGAGTCCCAGCTTTTCTGAGTGTTTTATTGCTGCAGTTGTGGGGGTGGTTGTTGGACACAAGAATAGAGATGTGGTACCACTCTGGGATATGCATACGTGCAGAACAGTGGGTAAAGGTGCGTGAAGGATTGAAATGGGGAAAGATGCTCCTCCTGAATAATTGGTTTGTTCAAGATTGCATGGAGAATCAGTGAATAAGACAGGTATTGAATCCAAATTTCTGGCATCTCAATCTGGAGTTTTCAGTGCAACACAGAGAGGGACAAGTCCTACCAGGAAGTTCTTTCAAGATTCTTCTCAGGAGTGAAGTCTAATTTGAGCAACTTTGGAGGTCCTAACTCTGTCTCTGTGCTGTCCAACTGCAACATCCAAAGTGTCTGCCCCGATGCCATCAAACTGTCCAGGGTCCTGTCTCATGCCCAGGCCCTAGCAGAGTTCTTGTGAGTGTCTTTGGAGCTCATACCAATGGCCTTCTTAGAGAACACAAACCAGAGAGTGCAGGGAAGAAAACTTTTCTGTGCATGTTTGGCTTTGTAGCTCAAGACCAAGATTCCTGGCTGGGTCCAAAGTGCAATGGAAAGGTAATGAATGAGCATCCAGCCACCTCCCAGGAGGATCTCTCTGTGCAGATGGTTTCATTTCTGGCATCAGTCTGTCACAGTCCTCAGGACTGCAGCATGATTGCTTAGAAACCCTCCAGCAAGTGCTCAATACTGATTCATAAAACTATGCTGGGCCCAAAGCTTGTGCTGTAATCACAAATCTTGGATTGTTCTTTTTAAGATACACTGTCAAGTTAGGAGAAAACACGCTTTCCCTGCCAGGGTGCCATCACGTCTGTAAGAAGGAAATTGAGGAAAAGAAGTGCTGCCCAGGATTCTGGGGTACAGAATGCTATGGTAAGTAAATGGTATGGTACAGAGATCTCTAGCTATAAAATAGGTCAAAACGATTTTAACATCGGTACCCATTACATGGGTTGATTAATTTTCATTATTCCTCTTCCTGAACACTCACAAGATCTCCCTGATCTACCTAGGAGGGTCAAAGGAGAATCGGGAAGGAACCATTTGCTGATGAGTTGAATCAGTTTACAGTTAACACATAACATAAACTGCTTTGGTAGAACTCCCTGTTGTCTCTTCTTCGAATTACAGCACAGTTTGGAAAGGGATTTTTTTTATTTGCTCCTCTTTAAGAAAGTTTCCAAAGGAAGAAGAAAATACATCTTGCTGTTGCCCCTTTAACTTGGAATATGTTTATATATGTCATATATAATTCTGTGTAGTCTGGAGCTAGTCAGCAATTCAGCCATCAAAAAGACTTAGTGATTCCACCCCTGCCATTCATTTTCAAGCTTAATAATCAGAATTTGAAAAATGTCTTTTTGTCTATTTGTCTCAATAATCCAAAACCAAGACATAACAAGCCAAACAGTTTTCATATGGTTGCCTGATCACAGGCATATGGAGAAGACTCTCCGATAATGCAGCAAATGGGAGGTTCTGTGGGTCTGTTTTCACGTGGAAGTGGTTTGAGTAAGTGATTGGCTTGGTCAGAGGAATGACTTTCCTAAAGTTTCAAAACAATCTCTGGAATTTGGAGGTACACCACTCCAAAGACATATAGACCATGCTTTTCTGAGCATATTCCCAGCTCTTCATGAAGCCAGGAGAAGCTGCAGATGCTCAATATCTGTGACGAACAGATTCCTGTCTATCCTGAGCTTCAGAACCACCCTCATATGTCTGGTATCACTCCTTGCTGATATTAGCAGACTGAAAATGGTGACTGGGTCTGCCAAAATATTTAGACTTTTTGCAGAAATTAAGTTAGTTACAAATCCGTGGAAGCTCTCTTAACCTTTTATTCTAGGCTAAGTGGTTAATATTTGTCACTACTACAATAGGAAATAAAATCACTAGTGATTTGGCTCTTCAAATAGGGCTGTTCACCATTCAGCATTAGGCTGCTTTCATAATTCCTGGAATAGCTCTTGGAATAATTGTGCAGCAAATGGGCACAAATTAAAACCCAGGCAGTTCCACCTCCATGTAAGGAAGAACTTATTTGCTGTGAGGATGCCAGAGGCCTGGCACAGGCTGCCCAGAGAGGCTGTGGAGTCTCCTTCTCTGGAGATCTTCAAAACCTGCCTGGATGCCACCCTATGCTCTGGGTGTGCAGGAGGGATTGGACAAGGTGATCTCCAAAGTTCCTTTCTGACCTCAATCATTTTGTGATTCTGTGTGATTCTGTGATTTAATAGATGCAGGTTATCCTCTTTGTTTAGACAGCAAGGGGGCTGTTCCCTGGTGTCACTCTGGCCGTCTTCACCTGCTCTGGGATATTGTTAACTATTGGAAAATCTGTCAGGGAGCCGAATTGGACAGTCAGAACACATTATTTGGGGAGTGCCTGTGGAAAGAGGAGATAGAAAGGAGGAGGGAGTGCTGACTTTTACCAGTGATTATAAGTGTAATCTTGTTTGGCCTGTCTTTTGTTCCCTAGAGTGCCCAGGTGGCTCTGAAAATCCCTGCAATGGCCATGGGATGTGCTTGGATGGTATACAGCGAAATGGGACCTGCATCTGCAAGGTCAGTGCATGATTTGTTCTGAGGGTTATGTTTTTGCCAGAGGGAAAATCACAGAAAATCAAAAGTCAAGAGGGAATTTAAGCTATGACAATGTTTGGACAATGCAGCAATATAGAAAAATAGCATCTGGTACATTTTGCACCTCTTCCAGGAACAGTACAGTGGTTTTGCCTGCCAGAATTGTCGAGATGAAAATCATTTTGGTCCAGACTGTCAGTCAGGTAAGGATGAGCAATTCAGGTGAAACCATTTGTAGGTCTTGCCTACAATTCAATACACAAAATACTACTTCTCATTTATTTTATTTTATGAAACAATTTATGGCCAGTGCAGCCTCACCACTAAAGAAGACCCTGCCATCTTCTTGCCTGGTTCCTTTGTGTCCTTATAGATCCATGAGCTGTGATCTCAGTGCAAGAGCTCACAGGATGGCACCAAAGTGAGGATCACAGGTGCACTCCTTCATTGCTGTAGACCTGCAGCAGGAGTCTAGGAGGAGTGGGAAGTTAAAATACATCTCAAAAGTTTGTCCAGATTTTGCATTCAAGACTGCTCATACAGAGCAACACTTCCTTTTCAGCCTCAGACTTGCAGTGTGCTCTCTGCTAGCTCCAGCTGGCATAGCTACTCTTTCAGAAGTAAATGTGTCCTGTGAGGGCACTTGGTGGGATTATTGGTGGGAAATCAGGGTGCCAAGCCAAAGTACATTTGCCCAGTGTATAAGTGGAGCCCTACCCACTGCCTGAAACCTCTGGACGTCAGGTTTGTCTGGACTTTCTTTGCAGTATGTGACTGTGTGCACGGGGAGTGTAACAGCGGCGTCACTGGAGATGGAAGCTGCACATGCTATGGAGGCTACACTGGGCCCAGATGTGACCAAGGTAAATACATTGGTAACTAGACAGGGACTTTGGAGCTAAATAATGAAATGGGCTTGCATGTGTGGATGTGGCAGAGGGCTTGAGAAGATGATCACAATGGAGAACTGGGCAGAGAAACAAGCTGGGTTCTCTTTCACACTCCAAAGTGAGTGGCCAAGATCTCTTTGTGCCTCTGTTCTTGCCCTGGAAATGAAGCAGGTTCTCCCTTTCTCTCCCTGCTCAGAGGGGAAGTTCTCTTTGCTGTGTATTTCCAGAACTTCCCCTCTGCAAAACTGTGATGTGTGAGGCCAACAGCCAGTGCGTGGTAAGGGATAAAGCAGCGACATGTGATTGCAAGCCAGGCTACAGAAGAAGGGGGACCACTTGCCAAGGTAACGAACTTCCCCGTGAACCTAAAAGGTCCTCCACTTGGAAGAACATTCTGCAGCTCTGCATGAACCTGATGACTGTGACTACAGTGGTCTACTTAATTGTGGAGGCTTAAGGAGCAGATTTTTAGGAATCTCTTTAACAGTAATCCATCCAGCACTTGCCCATAGGCATGTACTAAATAACCATGATGGCAGGATACTGGTGGGTCCATGGTAGTTTAGATAATGCATAAGGGCATGTAATTTGAGTGTTTCTTCAGGGATTTAAATTTAAGTTTGTGAATTGTTTGTTAAAAGAAACCTACATGTGACTAGCTGGCAATGGACTGCTCCATTTTCACTGGATTTTTGCAGTTTTAGCTGTTAAATTGACTATACTCCAGTTTCAAATATTCTCAGACATAATGGAAAATCAGCAGTAAATCCAAGCAGCTTCTTTCTGTTACTGCTGTTCCTGACCTTTTTGTTATTGACGTAATATGAAGAATGTCTTATCCAAATACCTCCAGTTAAAAAACCCAAGCCCTCTGTTCCCTTAAATTGTGTATTTGCCTGGGAAATTTTAGAAGTTTAATAGAATAACTCCATTCTTCCTGGGCTCTTGGCTTCTTGATGTGATTTTGTTTGAAAACAAAATTTTGGTTGCTCCTTTACCCCTCACCTCTTTGTTTGCAGCTGAGGATCCCTGTGCTTCTTCACCGTGCGCCCCCTCAGCTGTATGTAAGGTTCTTAGGCCGGGAAGGTATGAATGTACCTGCAAAGCAGGGTTTCAAGGAGATGGGAAGATATGCCAGCCCATAAACCCTTGTGTTGACAACAACGGAGGTTGCCCAGAAAACTCCACAGTCTGCATTTACAAACGTCCAGGAGAGGTAAGTGCAGTAACAGCATGTGGCTGAAAACAGCCAGATAAGGATTCCTTCCAGTGAGGCTCATGATCATATAATTTCTTACTGGGTAAGAGATGGTGAATGCAGAGTTATAATTGCAGCTTTGTCCTCCCTTAGGCATCTTGTGTTTGCAAGCCCGGTATGAGCAGGAGAACTCCTTCCTCGAGCTGTACTCCATTCCCCAACGACTGCCGGCAGTACTTCTGCGACATAACTTCCACCTGTGCAATAAATTCCCATGGGAATCCTAGGTGAGCCAATCTAAAGAAATCTGCTATTAAAAGACCAGATTCTGCAAGTTGGGTGGCAATTTTATTTGGCTGCGCTGAAGGAACGAGAGACCCAAGGGAGGATGTGCCCCAGTCACCTTTTGAGAAGAGTCTGTTTGTAATAATCCCATTGAAAGTAGTAAGTTTTACACCAGGAAGTGTAAATCTTAGCATGTGGGGCACAAAGTGCCTTAAATTTGAGGTAGGAGAGTCTTCTGTGACAAGAACTGGAGGAGTAGCTCAGCAAGTTGGTGGTTATAGTAAGACCTTATTCAGTTAATGATCCCTCACAGTGCGTTACTCTTGTCTAGTTAGTGTGTTATTCTAATAAGTTCCACATTTGGTTCTGAGGGCTAAATTTATTCTAATAAGTTCCACATTTGGTTCTGAGGGCTAAATCCCTGTCTCTCTGGTCACTCAGGCCTGCAGCAGGAAACGAATGAGAGTTGCAGAATGACAGGGAAAGGGAGCAGAGGGAAGAGAGACCAGACTTTGTCTAGCCCTCCAGGGAACAAAACACCTACGAGCTGATACTCCTTGGATGGAAAGTATTGCCAGATCTAAAACCGTCTTGGCACAATGTCTCTCGAAACACCAGAAAAAGATTCACAGAAGATTTTGTGTGTTACTGAGAAGAGCTGGAGCTTCTCAGAGACCGAAGGGGAAAGGGCAGTCCCATCCTCTTCACCCTTTCTCTCCCGTGCTGCTAAAACTCGCATGCCCTGCTGCTTGTGTGCTCCAGGCCAGGAAAGGAGCCCAGTGGCTTCCTCCTCTGAGCACCGGCCAGCGAAGGGGAGGATTCCTGCTCAGCACAAGTCCTGCCTTGAGCATTTCTGTTCCTTAGCAGCTGGCACTCAGCCCTCGGAGGCTGCAGTAGTGTCACACGCGTCACCTGCCCCGCACATCCTTTCATCCCTGCACTAGCAGGAGCACAGCTGGTACTTGGACAAAATTCAAACAGGAAAAAATGTGGTTATCAGCTAGTAATCTTAAGTAGTTTCTAAGCAGTGACTATAAGTCCGTGTGAATTAGGACAGAGATTTTCACATGTAGATAAGCTTTTCTGCAAAAGTCATTAGCATGTCTGAAGCTTTCATTAAGTCTGAGACGAACCACAACTAGTTGCTGTGCTGGGACTGACACTTTTCAGTGATGATGAGGCTGAAGTGCCAGCAGGGAGCTAGTTATTTGCTGGATTTTCACTCATATATTTGGGTTTTGTACGTGACCCTGGATTTTCAGCTGATCTTTTACCAGTACTGACTGAATACTTTAATAGAGAGGACTTGAAAGCATTGTCCCACTTTTTGGTTAATATTGAATTTATTTGCAGTTCAGAAGCACCCATCTTCTTTTCCTTTCATTTAATTTAGACAGAAATTACTAAGTCTTTTCCTAGACCTTAAATTTGGAACTCATCTTCTAAATGTAGATATTGATATATTGTCCTACTCTCATTTGTCAAACTTGTTGAGAACTGTTTTATCATGGATTGTTACGTTTTGTTTTTGTCTCTTAGCTGTGTCTGTAAGGAAGGGGAGATTGGAGATGGAAGAAGTTGTTATAAAAATCTCATGAGTGAAATAAATCAACAGAACTTACAAGGAAGGTTTTTTAGGAAATTAGACATTGCCAAGAAGATGTTTGGTAAGGGTCTTCTGAATTATTTTGCGGGGGTGGAGCAAAGGTGGGGACAAGAGTGTGTTAGCAAAGATCTAGAAGCTGCCAATCATAATAGATTTATTTCATAGTGTATGTCCATGTGCTCCAAAATAAGTCACATATTTGAACTCACACATAATCAGTTCTGGACTGTGAGCCTGAGAAAACTATTGCAAAGATCAATCTGTATTTTGTATTCCATCAGTCCACAGAAGAAGGAAATCAACAACTTTGTTGGCAAATGCTTAAAACTAATAGCCACCAAGGTGGCCTGTGATACCTGAAGAGTCCAAAAGTCCCTCCAGTTCTTTACAATAGATATACTGTAGATATATCACGTGAAGACAGGTAGACTGGATTATGTTGTTAACCAGAGTAGTAATCATTGCTGGAGTTGAACCGCATGCCAAGTAATTAGTTTATGTTGTCCTTATTTTTACAGCTTCTGGATGTTCAATGCTGCTAACCAAATATGGCCCTTTCACAGTCTTTGTACCATCCCTTCTTCCAATTTACAATAAAATGGAATTTAATGTAAGTTTTCTTGCTTAATAGCAGATTTTTACTGTCTTAGCATTTCTTCCTGACTGGCTTCTGCAGCCTATAGAAACTAAATGACAATGGAGAGACATTTTGGAAGGCAGTAGTTACACAAGCAATCTCCTGGGGAGACTGTTCACTGCCTGGTTAAGTCACGCTCTCATGGAGGATGCTACAGACTTGGCATTATTTTGAAACCCTCTGGCTGTCCCTTCAATATTCACAGAGCTTGTTTGTTTTAATGTCAGGGCATACAAACTCGGAAAATTTAAGTTCTCCTGGCCTTTCCTCATGGTAAGCTCCTACATCCTGTGTGTGGCTATTCTCAAAACTTCAGGTGTCTTTGATTGCTTCCTTCCCTCCCAGTGTTTGATAGCAAAACTGTCTATGCAGCAGCAGGAGATCACAGAGTCCATGGAGCAGCTCCTGGCTGAGAGTGCCAGGGACTAACCTTTTCTAATACCTTTCTGAGCAGAGGTTTCCACTGTAGTGAGTAAGGTCCTGTGCCTAGGTCCCCGCAGTAACTTCTGGAAACGCAGAGAACAGACCACAAAGGGCCCTTTGGTTGTCTAGTCCACCTAGAGACCCAAGGGAGGGTCAGTTCCATCTAAATCAGTATTAATAGAGGATTGTCTTAAAAAGTGTCGGTGATGGAAAGCCCAGATAAGAAAGGAAGAAACCAAGTATAAATTCAGCACCTCAGACCTACAAGGTCCAGCAAAAACAAAGAACATCTGTGAGGACTTAATGCAAGTTTTGTGATCTGAAGATGCAGAGAGAGCTTTAAAATTGCCCCAGTATAATAAGTTTCTCTGCAGAGGATCTCTTTGAAGGTGGGGGATTCCACTTAGGGGTGAATCAGTTTCCCTGGGTTTGTGTGAGCACACACACAGGCAGAAGCACAACCTTTCGTACAGTGGTCCTCCAGTGAACCAAAATGAAGAGAGAAGGTCAAGCATGCTAAGAATTCCTGTGTTAGCCGGGAAAAAGGTACAGATGTGGAGGTTGTTAAAGCGCATGCCCTTTATCTCCTTTACTTGGTCTTTACTCCACAAAGGACAGCATTGCAGAGCAGTTATGCAGAATACACATTGTTCCTGGTATGCATTTGATAGAAGACCTGATGAAAACCAAGACTCTGTGGACCTTGTCCGGACACCAGCTGACATTCAACAGCCAGGTAAAAGATCCTCTAAACTACAGATGTGTCCCACATCTTTTCTTTGACCCCTTCTTTGTAGGGTTGACTGGGACTCAAGTATGGTTTTCTTGGTGTACTTTTTTAATGAGAAAACCCTTTTCTCTAATTAACCTGCCTGGGATGAGAACAGGATTTTATTTCCACATCTTTAAGAAAATCATCACATTGCAAGAACTGGAAATGTAGCTGATTTCTTATAAGTTCTGTCCTTTTCGGTGCAAAACTGTTTATCTCGTTACATGTTCTACAGTACTGTGTCTAATATTAAATAACTCTGCTTCTTGATTCCTACCATTTTCCTGTGGTATGTGGTACACAGAAGTGACATTGAGCTGTTTTTCCGTGCTCATTTCCCCAATTCTGAGAAGCTAAGTGTAATATTTAAGATAAAGTCCTGTTATTACAGAGCATATCTGAGCCCAGAACCTGACTCCTTTGCTGAGCTTGTATAAGTATTGGGAATGGTCTTTTCTGAGCTTGTAAAAGTACTGAGGAGAACAGACCTTGTCCTTGCACTGTGAGTAACTATGGTCCCATGTGGCTGGAGCAGGAGAGGCAGCAAGTCTCCCTTTGAACTGACTGCTTCTCCTCGGAGATTGAGTGCTTGGACACAGCTATCTGCTGCACATCTCCTCCTCCAGTTGCACTTTTCTCCTCTTTCTATTTTATTTTCTGGGGTCATCCTAGCAAAGAGTTTTTCATCATTCTGTTTTGACATGGAAGATTGTTTTTCTGCTTTCCCTTTTTCAACTGACTCATGTTTTACAGCCTCTGCTGTTCTTTCTCCATCCTGCACTCTTCCTGTGTGCATGTTCACAGATGGCCAGGGCAGAGCCCTGCGTTTCCTCTCTGAGGATCCAGCCCTGGCCTTGAGGACTAGGTTGTAATACGTGCACCCTGCATGCATCAAAAGGACAAAGTGCTATTTGGAGTCAGGGAATCTGAACCAGGCTTGTCGGGCCCTTTTTATATTCCTTTCCTGTTTGTTTACTCAGGAATCTTTTGATCTGAGATGTCTGCCCTCCCCTGCCTTTGTTTCAGCAGGGCTGGTACGTGAGCTGGTGTCCCCAGCACAGAGAGACAATTCCAGAAATGCACATGCAAAAGGAAAAGCCCAAGCAGGTTGTGTTTGCCAGGGCTTGGACTGGAGATTTGAGTTTACTAGAGCACCAAGTACCTTGATACCCAGTTTCTGGGCTACACTTGGTATGCTTACATTGCACATAGCTTCCGTGTATGGTTGTGTATGATGCAAAGGACCAGGCATCAGCTGTGGGACTATAGAATTCAGGGAACCTGACTTTGGCTTCATTGTGGAGACTTTTTGTGGACATTATAAGCTAAGAAAAACATCAGCCAAAGCTGCAGCCTCTCAATTCTGTACTCTGGCAGCAACTCCAGCTATGGCCTTGCCTTGGTGATCTATAGGAGGGAGTGCACTGAATGGAGCTTTGGCTTGTAGATACCATGTTGTGATACAGGAAAATAACCTTGTATTGTTACCTAGATATACAGCAAATCATTTCGATATCAAGACCTGCCAGGGGAACTGTACAACATCCTGCAGTCGAACATACCAGCAGCCAATGGCATTATACATATCATTAACGCTGTAAGGAAAAAGCCCAACGCTGACAACCCTGGAAACCCCCAGGTACACATTTTTTCATTGGTCTCTATTACATTTTGAAATTAGACTCAGAAAGATTGTTCTTGTGTTAAAAAGATGTAAAATGAGGACAAATAATGACTGTGTTTTGAAGTTCTATCTTGAATTTAAGACACTAGGAAGGGACTTAAGAGTTCTCTATTCAGTCTCTGCTTTATTGAGCAACCCATGATTATCACCTAGAGAAAAGAATTCCAGTTTGTGCTCAGACCTTGCTGCAGACCCAGCCTTATTTTCCCTCTTTGTATCTTCTTGCAGAAAACCATTGGTGAGATCCTTGCTTCAATGGAGATCTTCAGTCGATTTGAAACTATACTAGAGGTAACCATCATCTCTGTTTGCCTAGGCAGGTGCTGCACTGCTGCTATTCAAAACTAGCTACTATTTTTACGGGAATTTGTAATAACATTTAAATGCATTTCAGTAGTTTGGCTTTCCTTATAGGTACTTTTTTTTCCTGAGTCTCCATTTATTTTCTGTAGATTATAAGCAAATGTAATAGATAGGAAAGAGCTGAGTTCCAGCACCTAGAGAGGCTGGCATGAGCATGGAGCACGCAGGTGTCTTCCCCCTCTTGCTCTCCCCTCCTTCACCACTCACCGAGCACAGAGCTTTTCTCCAAAGCACCCTTAGTTCTTGATCTCTGTGTCAGTGCAAAGAGGGATGGCCTCATTTCTGAATGTGCCTGTTAGACTGAAGCTGTCTCTGTTTGGTGTAGACCTCTAAACAAAAGTAATCCTCAGGCTTGATTTAGTTGATTTTTTACAAGGAACAGATTTGCCTTTTGTTTTCAGCAGAGTCATCCAGCTCTGCTCCAGTGTTGTATTTCAGCTATATGGCAGTCAGTTGGCTGCAAAATTCACTAAGTGCAATTGTGATACTAGACCTGAGGCTCTTTTTTCTTCTGGAGTAGAAAGATTGATTTTTAGTCTCTGAATATGTACACAGGGGAACTTTAGTCCAGTGATCCTTTGTGCACATTAGCTCCATTCATGCCAATGGCTTCCTTGTTCAAGCCATGTTTTTATAGCATTTATGTCCCTGCTATGTTCCTTGCCTCCCCTCAATGTCCAGTTACCTCCCATGTATATTTGCTTTTCAACAGTGATGCCTCAAGTGGGTTGCCTCAAGTTTCCTGTCTGCAAGACCCATATCCATGAAAGATTTCACCCATGGTGAAATTTTGTATTGCTTTGCTGTTAAAAATTTTGCAGAACTGTGGCCTACCTGCAATACTGGATGGACCAGGCCCCTTTACCGTATTTGTACCCAGCAATGACGGTGTGGATAAGCTGAGAGATGGAAGACTCATATATCTGTTCACAGAGGTGAGAGCCCATGACGATTTAAGAGTCTTAAGTGTCTTGCACTAGAGTTTTCTGGAAGAGCTCATGTGATCTGAATGGAAGCAGGTAAGAGAAATACATACCTTTCTTTTTTACTCTTTTTGCTTTTGGATAGGGGGAAATGAAGAAACTTACTCTCCAAGTGAATGTAATATTATGCTACATAAGCAATGTCAGTAATCAATTAAAAGAAAATGTAGTTGTCACTTCTTAGTCCTGAGCATTGAAAGGATGACTAATTATTGTGCTGTCTTCTCTCCTTAGGGCATTAATAAACTTCAGGAACTTGTGAAACATCATATCTACACTGCAGCAGCGGTAAGACAAGCAGCTCCAGTTTTAGATATTTGGGGCCCTCTAGGCCAGCATATAAACATCAGTGTGCTTTGGTGCAGAGGCTGGAGTATCAATGACTTCAGCTGCTACTTCTTGAGCTTCCCCTGGTGGGTAGAGATGTGATCCAGGGTCTAATGAAATCATGGAAGTAGTTGCTAAAAGGGAAAGCTCTTGCACTTTCATCCAAAACTCTGAGATGTAACAAAAGTTACTTCTAAGTGAAGAACTGGTCAAAACTCCCCTGTTCCTTTTCCTCACTCCTAGGGCTCCACCAGTGGCTAAAATCAGAGATGGAGAACTATGTGCAGATGTGATCCTGTGATCTGACCTTGTTCTGCCATTCTTGTACAAACTTTGCTGTATAATATAATGTCAGGGTAAATAAAATTAATATAGTGCATCCACAAGACATTTTCCCTCATATAATGATTAAGTATTTAAAATTATATACAAAACTTGTGGAAAGAGAAGCGATTACTCAACAATTATGGTATGATTTCATGTCCGTCATTAAAAAAAAATCAATATATTCTCATTCCTTACTGAGAGGAAAATGTCAACCCTTATGATTTCCCTAATTCCAATTGAGAAAATGAACAGCATTTTGCCAAAACAGCAAAATATATTTTTCCTTGCAATTGATGAATAACAACATGCTAACAAGCTGAGCTACTTATTTTAACAATCTGTAGGACATAAAAAAAAAAACAGACTGTTGGTTCAGTTCTTAGAATTTTTCACCTGTCAAAACCCTATGTTCATAGTTGTTCGTACAGTAGCTGCAGTTTACCTTCTTCTGCCTTTAGGAATAAGTTTATTAAGTCAAAATAAATGATCTGTTATGTTTCTGGCTCAATATGTATTTATTAAATATGTCCTGGAGACTTCCCTCACTAATCTGACCCTGCTGGCAACTGTATAGATAAGGATAAAGACTCAGTTTTGGTTGTGCTGGACTGCAACTTCCCTGAGAAACAATTCCAAGGCTGTTGTGGCATTGCAAACAGCTCCCGCAGAGCCCTGACCTATTGCACATATTGGAGATATTTCCTGAAAGCTAGATGATAAAGCCAAATTGCCTGTTTTTTATTTTTTTCCCCACTGTTTCATGGTACTATCCCTTCATGTTTGTGTTTCAGGTGACTGTGGAGAAGCTGGTGATGATGCCACACATTGTTACTATGGCTAACCAGGTACTAACCATCAACATCAGCACAGATGTAAGTATCACTCAGAACGCTTTTGGGCAAACCCCTTGTGCTGGGAGAATGGGTGGTTCTGGTTCTGAACACTGCACTTAGTGTCCAACTCTGCCTTCTCCTCTGCTTAATAAACTAGACTCATTTAAAGTCACTGAATTATTTTTGCTTCTTAGCCCCTCTGTACCTCCAGTAAGGGGCTTGACTATTTTATGTGGCTGCATTTAATGGGTTGTACTAGCTGTCTCCTGCACTGGTTTTATGTCTTTGGCACTCTCGGACAGGGTAAAATGCAGTAAATTATTTGTGTTTCTGCACCAGGGAAGAATTCTGATGGATGAATCGGGGATCCCCATAAACATGAGAAACATCGTGGCATCAAATGGGATCATTCATACCTTGGATGGCATCTTCATCCCTCCTTCAATTGTACCCATTTTGCCTCACAGATGCAATGAAGTACAGCATAAAATTGTGAGAGTAAGTCGGCCTCTCCCACCCGCCTGCCAGTGGCTGCTGTGGGTCTTGCACACTCCTGAAATGTCTCTAGTGTGAAGTTATCTAGTTGTAGGTGGTGGTTTTCTGGCACATTCCACCTGAGGTCTTCTTCACACCCTCGTTACTAACTCAGCTGACAATGTCTTGGTCCCATCACTGTCAACATCAGTAGTAGCCCTTACAAGCAGTGACAAGTTCTGGTACAGCACTACCCACCCTGAACTGTCCTGTACAGCTTATTCTAGGTCCTTGCTCTGCAGTTTGTCTCCTGGTAGGTTACTGAGGAAAGAATATGAGGTTTGGAATAAGCAAGAGATTTGGCACCACACAGTTAATCCAAAGGAGGAAGAGGGTCCACACACCTTCCTGATTTAGGAAGGCCTGCCACATGGATGCTCTGTGTTTTCCAGTTAATCACATAGGTAGTGGCTATAGGTTCACAGAGACAGATCCCACCCTGCAGTCAAGGACAAGCCTCTCCTTGAGACAAAGGGGACATTGTAGCTAAGTGAAAAACTTACTCCAGCTCAGAGCCTGCAAGTTCTCTTTTAGAGATGTTTTGACATATGTCATGATATTTGGAGAACTCCAAACATCCAAATATTCTTGGCATGGGGAGTGTGTACCTTTGAACAGATTACATTTTTCTCTCTTGTTTTCTTAACAGGGCTCTTGTGTGGATTGTGAGGCTCTTAACAACAGTGTTTGCCCACCTGGCAGCAGAGAAATGGTAAGTATTTCTGATTATTTACTTGATTTCTCCTCTGAATGATGACATGCAGACACCCTCACCCAACCCACTTTCAAACAGAGAGAGCAGGAATCAGCTCAGCCCAATTCTGCCTATGTATTAGGTCACTGGACATTATCTAAGGAACAACTTGCTGTTCTCCCCTCTCTTCCTTCCTCTCTTACTCCATCTCACTCACCCTCTTCCTGCCCTCTCTCCCCACCTCCTGCTCTCTTCTCTCTGACTGCTTTCCACTCTCTCCCCAGCTCCTTCTCTCTCTCTTCTCTCTTTCTCATTCTCTCTCTGTTCTTTTTTTCTCCTTTCTCCGTCTCTTCTTCCTCTCTCCCCACCACCTTGCTCATTCTTTCCTTAAAGTTTTCTGCCATAAACACGATTAGAAACAAATAGTGAGGATTTGTGCTGTTTCTACAGGAAGCAACACTCTCCCCCAAGGAATGTGTCTATGTCCATGATCCACAAGGCCTGAATGTCTTGAAGAGGGGCTGCGCCAGGTACTGCAATCAGACTGTCACGGTGAGTGTGGTGCCAAGCAGGGAAGATCATGTTGCCTTCGCAAGTTGCTCAGCCCGGCTTCTCCTTATCCCCTGAAAGTGGCTGAGTAAAAACTCACTGAGGGGAGCAGGAGGAAAGCCGTTCTGCAGGAAAGCTGCCCCAGGAAGGTTGGCTATGTGCCCACCTCTGCAANGATTTGTGCTGTTTCTACAGGAAGCAACACTCTCCCCCAAGGAATGTGTCTATGTCCATGATCCACAAGGCCTGAATGTCTTGAAGAGGGGCTGCGCCAGGTACTGCAATCAGACTGTCACGGTGAGTGTGGTGCCAAGCAGGGAAGATCATGTTGCCTTCGCAAGTTGCTCAGCCCGGCTTCTCCTTATCCCCTGAAAGTGGCTGAGTAAAAACTCAGTGAGGGGAGCACGAGGAAAGCTGCCCCAGGAAAGCTGGCTATGTGCCCGCCTCTGCAACAAGCAGGGCGCCATGGTGCTATCCTGCTGTGAGCATTGCTGGAAAGCAGCTCATTCAGGCTGTACCAAGCGTGCCAGCCACGAGCAGCCGAGCTGGAGGAAGCCACAGGGAACGGAGCCACATTGTCCATGGCACATTGCTCCTAGAACCATGTTTTAGGCACGTCTCCAGAGGAAATGGAGTGCTGTGAAAGTGCCTTGCACTGTGAAGTGATTGCATCCTGTTTATTAAGCACTGTCAGATGGTTTTGGAAGGCAGTGCTTGTCCCAGTTTAGAGATGCCACATTCATCTGCAACTCCTGAGCCCTCCCAGTGCCCACTGTATGATATGGCTTGGCGGGGGGGTCTCACTAGATATCAGCAGCATGTTTGCCGTCTGGCTTTCCTTCTGTTTGTCATTTGTGGCAAGGCCAGCATTCACTCCTGCACAGTTTCTCCAGAAGAACACAGTCCTTAGCCAGGAGGGCTCCTACAATGTCACAGAAAGTGCAGAACATAGTGGATTGTGGGCAAAAGTAGGGATGTGGTTGGAAAATTTAAGTATCGGATAGCCTAGAGATGTAAATACACAAAGCCCATTTCTGATTAGTCCATGGCCCCAGTGGGGAGGACCGGTATTTTCAGCCCTGTGAGGGCAGGGAGGCTCCATACAACTCTTGCTAAGTCAGTTGGCGCTTCACTCATCACTCATTCTGCTTTTGTTTCAGAAACTTGGATGCTGCAAAGGATTCTTTGGTCCAGACTGCATGCCCTGCCCAGGGGGATTTACCAGCCCTTGCTATGGCCGGGGAAATGTAGGTGTCAAAGAACCTGCTGTGTTGCAACAAGTCAGGGCAGTTAAAGATCATTGTCAGCTTATATGTCCTTTCATAGCAGTGTGGGTCATTTTTCACTTATGGTAATTAATCTAGCTCCAGATAAGTTTGTTTTTTTTCAGCATTTGTGCCCCATGGTGCTGGTGACAGACTCAAGGAAAATAACCCATGCTTATCAGGAAGTGTTCTCACTTGAGCTCTAATGTGAATCTCTTCATAACTTTTGGAGTCAGCTCTGGTTATGTGGGATTTTGTGGGAACACCACGCTTCAAAGTCCTGCTTTTGCTGCAGTTGTCCAAGTACCTTTTCCTCTGTTCCCTGGGTTTCAGTGACAGTTTCCTTCTGTTGTCCTTCCAGTGCAGTGATGGCATACAAGGGAATGGCAACTGCCAGTGCTTCAGTGGCTTCAAAGGAATAGCCTGCCACATCTGTTCCAACCCCAACAAGCATGGCGAGAACTGCAATGAAGGTTGGTAATTCTGGTGGACAGACTGGAGCAAAATGTAGGGCAAGGACAGGTTCATGTATCCTGGATTCTCTCCTGGCAACGTCATGAAGGAAGTGATGGAAATGATGTCATCAGAGGGTGTCTTTTCAAATAGCAGTGGAAAAAAAAAAGAGGCTGATATAATGGGGGTGATGTGGATCTTGGAAAACACTGGCCAAGTTTAGATGTGGGATTTTGATTTAGCTTTCTCTCACTTGGAACGAAAAGACGTTTTTCCTTTCCGATTGGCAAAGACCTTATGCTAGATGACCTAAATATGAGCCTGTCCTTAGAGCCCATACATGGCAGTGGCAGGGTCTGTTCTGTGGCCAGGTTTTGAGGTAAGATGGATGTCTCAGCAGATGTCCTTCTGTCAGGAATGAGTGTGTTGTCATTTGCTGTCACAGGAGATTGTGGAGGAAAGACGAGACTCTACAACTGGCCGTCACTGTGGCCATTTCTGGATGTGATGTAGTAACTGATCTCACTCCATGTGCTTAACAGATTGTGGCTGTGTCCATGGTATCTGTGACAACAGGCCCGGCAGTGGGGGTGTATGTCAGTCCTGGTCCTGTAAGGAGGGCTATACAGGGAAATTCTGTGACAAGACGTCTAAGAACTGCGGCCCAAGCGGGCTGTCCCAATACTGCCACCAGAATGCTGTCTGCAGCCTCAATGACACAGCAAGGTTAGTCTGAATTGGCTCAAGCTGCCTTTTTGCTCTTTGCTGAGCATCCAAAGCGGCTGTGACTTGTTACTGCCCTTCATGCATCCCCCTGCCTCAATACTGTGTTTATTTTGAAGATGCATCTGCATGGATGGATATGAAGGGGATGGGTTTTCCTGCCAGCCCATTGACCTGTGCAGTCAGCCGGAGCGAGGAGGCTGCTCACAGAACGTAAGTGGGGAAGATCACCCAAGTGCAGAGAAGCTGCTCCTGTCCATTAGGAATGGGATCCAGGACGCTCACAAGGGTGTTTTGTGCTAGTCTGGCACCCAGCTTTCCCTGTCTGCATGAGCAGGTGCAATAACAGTTACCTCAACATAGTCATCATGAGGATGTCAGTCACTTAGTTTGGTGCCAAAACGCAGCACCCCGGGGAGGGTTTGGCTGCTTTGCACAAATGTTTTGACAGCCACAGAGATTAACTGTCCAGATATTTTTTGCTTTGTTTCAGTCTCCCTCTCAAGCTCTTCTAATGTGTGTTAATGTCTCTATTGCTGTATTCAGGCTGCAGCGTAGCAGGGAGCACTGACCTGTGTTTTTTGGTAACCACCAATTGCACATTCTTATCCTTAGTAAAGAGCTGTGGGGAATGGAACGGACTGTCCAAAAGGTGGGCTTCACCATAATTTAGACCTCCCTTAGTGAGAGGAAGACCTTTGGCTGTGTAAAAGGGAATAGGATGGGAGTGGGAACAATTTAAATAATTACTGGGAGAGACCGACATTTCCTTCCCACATGTCTAAGAGAAGATTCTGGTCTTCTCTAGGGAATTTTTCTTCTGAATATTTCTTCTTTCTGAGAGTTTTAAAGGACAGGAGGGATGCCCTGGGAGAAAACAGTAAACATTTTCAGAATTGCTTTATCTTTGTTACGAAATTGTCTAAGCACTTTCTGTAAAATCTGTCCCCACTGCCCACTTCCAGTGCTGGAATGAGAGTTGGTCATTCAGAAACTCTCCCTGCTCTGATGACATTGCCGTGCTGCTGTATTTGCACTGCCTTCCCTCCCTCCAGCTGCTTAGTGCAAAGCTCTTCCTCTCCCTTCTCCCGAAGGCTCTGTGCACCAGTACAGGCCCAGGCACCGCCACCTGCCAGTGCAACAAGGGCTGGACCGGGGACGGGAAGGCCTGTGTGGCTGTAGACAACTGCATGCTGGAGAGCAGAGGCGACTGCCACATCAACGCCGACTGTGTCTATATTGGCCCTGGCCAGGTACGGTCTATGCTAAAGAGCTTGGTGTTGGACTTGCATTTCCTGAGCTGCTCCGTAATGGTGTAGGATTGCTAAAGGCAGGTTTGCTTGTGAGCTCTGCAGCAGAAATAGCAGCTTAGCCCACCCAAGGCTGCTAACAGGTGCTGAGGTGCACTGACATATGACTGTAACTATACAGAAAAGCATATGCAACTGTTCATATAGACATTGCAGGGAGCTGGGCTGGGAGGCGGGTATCTGGGAGAGGTGGCCTTTCATAGTAACACTCATTTCTGCCCTCTGAGTGAGGCAGGACAGGTCAAGAAAAGGTGCCAAATCTATAGCAGAGGTAAGGCAAGATGTTGCAAATACCCTCCTAGATATTTCAAAAGTGGGAGGCCCACTCATCAATTAGCTGATCTTCTCTTTTCACCATTCACAGACTCACAGGACAGTTGAGGTGGGAAGGGATCATCTTGTTCAACCCTGCTCAAGCAGGGGCACTTAGCCAGCTTTTGGATATCTCCAAGGATGGACACTCCACAACCTCTCTGAGCAATCTGGCCCAGTGTTTAGTCACACTCACAGTAAAAATTTCTTTCCTTAGATTCAGGCAGATCATCCTGCAGTTTGTTTCACAGTGTTCCACTGGTAGAGCTATTTTACCCAGCAAACGATGCTCTGGTAAGTCTGTAACACAGAGATGTATCTCTTTTTTGAAGAGCAAGTGCGTGTGCAAGAGGGGCTACGCTGGTGACGGCTACAACTGCGACGCAATTAACCCCTGCCTCCTGGACAACGGCGGCTGCCATGACTTGGTGAGTAGCTGGAGAGCTGCCCTGGGGTTGGCATGGCCATGGAGTGTGCTCTGCTCTGTGATAGAGGGTTTCCAGACTTGGCATGGAGCGACCTGCACGCTGGTACTGGCACTGGTACTGCTGGCACACCGGGGAGGTGTGGGTCTCACTGTAGAACCCAGGAGGATCTTCTGCCTTTTTGCAGATTTACGCCCCTGAGGAATGAGGTGATGGCTTTGCTGCGTAAGGAAGTAGTTTGCTGTCACCTCAAAGGTGGCTATAACAGGAGGAAGGTGCTTGGGTGCTTATTCCTTTAGCCCAGGCCACAGGAGGCCAGTATTTGATTCCTAGATAGGTGTAATTCTGCATAACCTGTTTGATCCATAATCTCTCCTTTCCCTGTATTGGCAGGCTGCGTGCGAACCCCTTGGAGGAGGGGAGAGGTCCTGCGTTTGCCCTCCAGGCTACCTGGGGGATGGTATGACATGCTATGGGGACATTCTAAAAGTGAGTAAAGAGCAGATGTCCTAGGTCTTCTTGAGATTAGAGGGGCACGGGTGTTCACAAGGGGCAAACTGGCCCGGAATAATGATAGCAGAAGCAATTAACAGCTTCCTTTTTGTCAGTTGTATTTCATTTTCACTTTAGAGGCTGTTTGGAGGATTGGGGAAAGCTACAGCCCTAACCTCTACATCAAAGTCATTCAGCTTCAAATGTGCGACCTGCGAGTGAGGCAGTGAGTGAGGGCAAAGCTTCCTGTGGAGTACACTCAGAGTGTGAAACGGGACCTTTGCATGTTTGCACAGCTGTAAATAAGGCACATCTTGAAATGGGAAGTTCCCCTGGCAGATCCTCTCTCCTTTGGTCTCTTTAGGCGGTGCTGCAGATAGTATCCCTAAAGTGCTGCCTGTTTGCACCTTCCTTTTCTGTTACCCACACTGACAACTTGTGCCATTGCCAGCCTGCCAGCACGTGTGTATGTGGCTGCCCAAGACCAAGGAGAAGGCACTGGGGCCAACCCTAGGACATCCTAGAAGCCATTAGCAGTAATTTCCAAGCTGCTTCACGTCTGTCTGTGCTGTGCAATAAGCTATGTCGCCTTTGCAAGGGTTTTTTTTTTTCCTGATCAGAGCTAGCAAGGCCCATTTTCTGCCATGAAAGTCTATTGTGGACTAAGCCCCTTCCCCAGGAAACAGGAGCAACTGCAGGAAAGCTCAAAAGGGTTTGTTATTTGGGGAATTTCTTTTGTTAAATCTCTGGAGTTTCATTTCAGGAGTGCTCCACCCTCCCCTCCTGTAATTATCGCTGGATTTGAAATTGCAAAGGGCTCCTTCCCCCAGCCTGGGTGTCCCTGCCTGGAGCCCCAGGGACTTGGCAGAGCTAACCCACTGTCATTTCTGTTTGGAAGGAGCTGGCCAGGAGTTCCAGCTTCGCAGGCTTCTATGACTGGATTAAGGTAAGAGCAGCCATGAGATTCCAGCACAGGTAAGCCTGTAGCTGTGAATGCTACTTTTCCATGTGTCGGGAAAGTGTGCTGTGCTGCTGCATTTACACTATCTTTTGCAAACCCATCCTGAGCCTGTGAGAGCAGGATGGCAGCCAGAGCTGTTGGTTGTGTTTTGTGCTATAGATGTGGCACTGGCATGTCTTATTTGTTCATCTTTGTGCTTTGGACAACAGAAATCTCTCTTCAGCATCCCAGCAGGAACCAATGTCACTGTCCTGGTGCCATCAGAAGCAGCTATCAAAAACTTGAGCAAGGCTGAGAAAGATACATGGTTGACCCCTTACATGCTCTCCTTTTTAGTCAGGTAGGAAGGAAGGCCTGTCTTTGCTTTCCTATGCCCAACAGCAGTAACACAAAGCCATCAGCTCAGTTTCTGCTCATGCAAGCCCAGTAAAGAGTTATCTATCTTGGGATAAAATAGAGCCAAGTTAAATATTGAGCTGGCAAAGAGACTCCTCAACATTTGAAACATAATAGGTCCAGGAATTGGTAGTGGATTTATTTTTCATGTATTTGCAGAGAGGTATTTTTCCTAACTCCCATCAGGAAGTGGACTCCAGCAGGATAATGAACTTCCTCACTCTGTTGTTTTCTCCACGTGCTCAGCTTCTTGATGCAAGATGCTTAAATCTTGGACTTCATGGTCTTACCTCCCTTTCATTACAAATGATGCCCTAATCTCTCTTCTACCTGCATATGTTCCCTGCAGGGCCCACTTTCTTGAAGGTGTCTTCACTGGTGAAGACCTCAGAAAGTACAAGAGACCAGAATTACCCACCCTGAGCCCACACATCAGATGGCAGATAAACAACAAGAGTGATGTAAGGATTTCTTACGTGGCGTATTGAATATGTGGCATATTCGTATGTACCAGTATCGAATTAAACAGCTCCAGAGATGCTGTATGCTGTGGGGAACCTAGCGGGGACACTGATGCCCTGAAATTCCTGAAACTTTCCAAAATTGAACTCATATGCAGCTTTGAATGACCAGTATATGTGGTTTGCATCTGCTTGGCAAATTCTGATGCTCTCCCTCTGCTACTTTTGCAGGCATTAACCATTCAGAATGCAAGTATAGTGGTCAGTGACATCCCTGCCAGCAATGGCATTATTCACATCCTCAGTAAGGTAAGCTGGTATACGCAATTTTGGGAAATGTTGCGAGTATTGCAAGACATTTGCATCTGTCGTGGGGGAAAAGAAGAATATGTACATAGACAGTTAGGAAGGAATACAATGGTAAAAATACATTTGATTGTCACAAGGTCCTGACAGATGTTTCCTGTGCAGCAGTGTTTAACGTTTAAAGCATTTGTCACTGAAGCAGCACGGGAGTTCCTCTTCTTTTGGCTGATAAATGTAGAGTTAAGGCTAAGGCAGAATAATGCTGTGAGGCTGTTTCTAGTTACTCTTCTGGCAAGCAAAGAAGGTGTCTAGTGTGATTTCCCCCAGTGTCCTGTGCCTGACCCAACTGATTCACTTTTCCACAGGTTTTGCTGCCTCGCCTAGGAGATATCCCACCGAGTCCCCCAGATCTGCAGAAGCAGCTTGACACGGTCACCTCGTTCAGCATATTCAAAGAGTTGTTGCAGGTGAGCAGCTGGTGTGAGCTCTATTGAATCATGGTTGTCACAGTCTCTTGAGCAAATAGCCAAGTTGCCTCATACAGGTGGGCCTAAACAAGGACTGCTGTGTGATAAAAGGGGAAATCCTCTGAGTTTCCTACAATTCCAGCATCATGATCTAGAAATATTCTATTGCACAGCCAAGGGGTTAAATGCGCAGAGTTAGATCTCTCTCTATGTCTTTGACATGTTGTTACAGTATAAAGTTTCTGTCTACGAACAGTCTGCAGCAGAAAGACTGACTCGCTTGAATACAGCAGAGAAACCTATAGGAAAAGGAAGGATTGCTTCTAACGAAAAAAGCATTATTATCAAGCTAGGGAGAAGAGCAGATAGAGATATACATGACTGAGTGAAAGTTGTAATTTGTCATATCCAGTTTTCAAGCAGTTCTTCTAGTGCTCTTGATTTTACCTGCAATTCAACTATAGTGAATATAAGTATAATCACTAATATGGCTGTTTGGACATTTTTTAGGAATATGAGCTCATTGCAAAAATTGAATCTGCTGAAAAATACACAGTATTTGTTCCTGGAAATAATTCCATTGATGAATACTGCCATGCTGCCAATGTGACACAGTTGGTAAGGACACTGCTTATGTACAGTCTGAATATGTATTGCGATAATTGCAAGGACCTATATACTGTCAAATCCTAAACTTGAGTTCAGTGGATTTGAGTGTGGAGAGAAGCATAGTTGATGAAAAAAAAAAAGGTAGAAGAAACGTGGCAGAGAGAAATGAGGTTTTATGGGATGTTGTAATGGGTGCTGAAGAAAGGATCTGGACTCCAGATGCTAATTTATGTGTAGATTTGTACATGGATTTCTGGCACTCCTCCTCCTGACAAATAAGTGGCAATTTTTAACTTTTTGAAAGGTTAAACCATAAAACCCTTATGGCTTCACTTAGTAACACAGTAATCAAATGTAATTTATTATTGGTTATGATGAGAAGCAACTGGGTTCTGTGGACTTAGTGGTTAGAATTGCTTAGGAACTCTTCTCATGTACATGTAAACACCTCTAACTATTTTTTTTGCAGTTAAGGAATTCAAGAATAGCCTAACTTCTGTTTTTCTGTGGATTTAGGACATCGAGACAGTGCAGTACCATGTTGTACTGGGAGAGAAGCTCTTCCCTACGGATTTGAGAAGTGGAATCCATAAGAACACCATGTTAGGGTTCTCCTACTGGCTAATGTTTTACCAAAACAGCACCCAGGTAAGGAGGGAAGACTTTTCTGGCACTTGAAGATATGGCTGACATCACTCCCTAAGGCTGGTGCCTGGAGACACTCATGTCTGTTTTGGATGCCCATCAGGTCTCTGGACTGTGGCTCTCTGCTGGTAGTCTGTGCAAGTTGATGGTCATCGTCTCAGCCCTTTCCTTCTCCTTTGCAGAAGTTCGTCAATAATATTCCTTTGGATGGAAATTTTTTTGAGACGAAGAATGGCATGTTAATCGGGGTTTCACAGGTCCTCCAGATACAGAAGAATCGTTGCACTGCCAATACCACCACCATACAAAAGGTAATGATGTTTACCAATGAACCAACCACATCTCACAGGGTTTCTTCCTATTCCAAAACAGGCAAACTGGTGGATAGCAGAAGACCTACATGTGGATGATACAGTAGCTTAGAGCCTGACCCTAATTGAGCTGCTGAGCAGCCCTGTCTTGTACAAAATGGGACACCCTAAGTCTTGACACCTCTTAGCCTCACATCCAGTATTTCTACATGTAGCAGATCTGAGCTCTTGGGCTCTACATAGCTCCTACGCAGATCAAGTTCAGTTTACTTGCAAGGACTCTGTGACACTGCCAGCCACAGGTGAGACTGCTGCAGGGACTCCTCAGTTGTGGAAGGAGAATCCATCCCAACGTTTGCATGCTATGGCCACAAGCATTCCCAAGAGAGGGAAGTAATAGCCATCGTCCGGTCCCTGCATGTCTTGTGGCCATCTGAAGATTGTGGGGTCAGTCTGAGGCAGGTCTACTGCATTAAAGATCAGGAAACAAAGACATGCAGCACTGCAAGAGGGAGCTCTGGGCCTGTGGTAAGCTCTGCTCCAGCAGAGAGACTGGGAGGTCTAACATGAAGCCTCTTCTGGTTTCCTTTGTGGTACAGTCTCAGCCCCGAGTGCAAAACTAAGACCTCACGTGAAGCCCTTGATAGCAGCCAGGACCAGAGGGACTTGCATTGTGATTTCTCCTCTTTTAGTGTTATGAGTCATGAAATATGCGGGTCTATGTCTCAGCCAGCAGCCTGTGCAGCAGCATTACAAATTCAAGATTAGTTTCCTGCTGTGATGTGGGTGGAGGGCACATATGTGACTTGTCTGTTCTCTGTGCCCTAGTCAAGATGTGGCAAGTGCGAGAAGGGGATCAAGTGTCCTTCTGGATCAGTCCTTGTGGTGAGTCTCTGGTTAATGTGATGTGTCACATGCTGTTTGCAAATAGTGCCTTAATTTTCCTTCACTGCTCCATAGAGGTCATGTCAAAACCTTTAAACCTGTCCTGTGGCTTGTTCCTCGTCAATGCTTGTAAGAAAAAACAAAGCCAAGGGAAAGTATGGGAGGTTTATGCTGGAAAAAGACAGATGTGAGGCACAGGGCTCCTTAGAAAGCTGGGGTCTGTGATTTACCTCTATTTCAGGTGCCCTTCAGAGCATGAGGTGTGGTGAGTCCATTTAGTCTCTTAGAAAAGCAGCGAGCCCAGGAGGGGGTCTCTAACTGCCCTTCTCCGACACAGAGCAAAGCACAGGTGTCTCCGGGAGATGGGAGAGCATTAGGAGGGCACATCCAGCACTGCAGGGATGTGCTCCTTAGTGAGACTGAAGAAGAGGAGGGAACAGAGAACAGAAAGAACAGACCTGTAGAGCATTTCTAGAGCAGGTGGGCACAGCAGGTCAGGACAACACAGTCTGCACCCAGAACACTGCATTATCTGTTAGATGCACTGTAATACATGATTTGTTTGACTAAATAGTGTAATATTTTACTTATTTATGTTAATTTTATCTGCAGGAATTTCCAGGAAGCAAGAACCTCCCTCGCTGTGAGCTACGTTCTGGGCTTACAACAACACTTGGCTGCTACTTCACCTGTGCAAAAGTTTCTCTGGTAAGAAAAGCATTTGCTTTGAATTCACTTGGACAGAAGCAAGATCAGTGTTAGAAATCCAACTCTTGAAATCCAGCCTGTGCAGCAAGTCCTGGCCGACTTTGTGCACAGCCAACACGGTGCTCATCAGGAAGCTGCTCTCCAGCCTGGAGAGAGAGGGCACTGGAATAAAAACAATCATGCGGAAACATCCACGCACTGAGGAATTGTGGCCTGCTGCTTTGGAACTGTTGCTTTGGTTTTTGTCATAGAGAGGAAGAGGAGGTGAATGTCTGCAGTTGGTTTCCTAAGGAAATGAGGCACAAGTGATGGTGTTTTGCTTGTGTGTGTGCCTTTCCTATTATCTGATGAGTGATTGGAGACAAACTGAAAGGAGGAGCAGAGAGTTGTGCAGCTATTGTTACTCCCACCAGTTTTGTGAAAATGGGTGGCTGGGAGAAAACACTGCTAAGGGAAAAGCTTGGGTGAATTTGATGCTTTTTAGACATGAAAACATTTCCCTGGAAAGTTTGGTAGAGTGATGAGAAGGAGAGAGAGGCAGTTGGATGTATTGTACATACAGGGAGAGCTTCGCTCAGCACTTGTACCTCACTGGGGACTCACTCCTAAACCTTTTCATCTGTACTATCCAACTCCATTCCCTGAGCCATCACGGTTGCCCATTGCATCCCAGTGCTAACTGGGATCAGCGCAGTGTTCATTTATAATGACTTTTCCCCAATCTGTTCTCACTGGAGAATAAGACAGGTCACCCTTTCATGCATTGCTACATATTTTATATTGATATCTACCACTGATCTCCATGAAGGTAGCATTATTTAATCTTGGCAGAAACTGTACCTTTTCCTATTAATTTATCAGTAGTTCTTAGGGTTGAAGGTGTTTGGGGGAGGTGATATAAGCAGCCTTTTTTTTCGTTCTCTTAAAAAAATGCAACAGCTTTCTTGCAGGTGATTGTTCTATGCACTATTCTTTTGAGTGGAGAAAAGGAAGAAAACTACCTGCAATCTGCTCTTCCATGCATTGACAGAGCTGATTGCTAGCACGCAGCTAAAGGGCAGCACCTTCTAGAATAAAGCATGTGGTGCAGGAGGATGTAGCTTTTGCTTCCTCACCTGTGCTGCACAAAATGGCTCATCCTGACCTGTTCTTTGATTCTCTAGAGGTCCATCTGCTGCCCGGGCTACTACGGCCATATGTGTGAGATGTGCCCAGGGAAGCCAGGCCAGTGGTGCTCTGGGAACGGGGAATGCCAGGACGGCATTGAGGGCAGCGGAGAGTGCCAGTGCCTGGAGGGTTTCCATGGTACTGCCTGCGAAATGTGTGAAGTGGGACGATACGGAGCGGACTGCAAAGCAGGTGACAGCAATCGTGACTGCAGCTGGTGACTGCACTTGGGCACACAAGGAGAGGAAAGTGCCTGTATCTCATCTCTCAAGAGGGGTTGTGGGAGGGAAAGTCCCAAGCCTCTGAGACAGGCTAAAAGCTGCAGGTCAGAGAGGAGGAGAGGAGGAGCGAGTGCTTCTGGTCAACCAACAAGTGGCCCCGTTTTTCATCTGCAAAACCAAGGGGTGAGTGACTGTGCTTTGTCACTCATCCTGCTGCCACCCAAACTGCAGAAAGTAGAGAGGCTCTGGGCTCTTTGACCTAATAGCAAGGGAGGAAGAGCTGATAACTCCTGCAGTGTTTTCCTTGTGGCAGCTAGACGCCCCGAACTGTGAACACAGGGACACAGTAGCCAGCAAGGCAGCAGTTTGTCTACTTTTCAATCCTGGCTGGTTTGACAGTGATGACCACTTATTTGCTCCCTGCAGAATGTGCCTGTGACAACGGTATATGCAACGATGGCCTGCGAGGGGATGGGAGCTGCGAGTGTTTCCCAGGCTGGACGGGCCCTACCTGCCGAGAATGTACGTGACCCTGAGGGGCCCACGGGGTGATAGTGCCTGTCTGGTAGAGAGATGTGAGTGATTCCCTTTGGTTTCCAAAGCAATTCTGTGATAGCTCAGCCGGGTGACTACAACTGCATGTGCTCTTGGCCCATGGTAAATGTTTGCGCCCTACAGAAAGCTTGCAGACTCTGGTATTTCAGGCCTGCACATGAATTGTGGTTTCAGTCCTTGTTTCATTCCTGTGAAGGTGGAGACCATGCAGGTAGGATTAAATTGAACCATTACCCCAGATAGAGAGGATAGAATTTGCCCCTTTGCGTAGCACCAGAACATGGTTCTCTTGCCACCATACAGGACGCACGAGTCAACATAACTGCTGATGTGTCCTGTCATCAGTCAGGGCACCACAAGCAGGGCAATGAGGCTATTTTGCAGGGTATTTTACTCTAGATGGCAGAAATGGATTGAGCAAGCAGTAAACCGAAAATTCCAAGTCACGTTTTTGTTTTCTCTTGCAGTAATTGAGATTGACTTATGCAATAACACTTGTCATCAAATGGCCAAGTAAGTAGAGCCAAGGGGCTGAGTCATTCTGAGAAAGCGTGTGTGTGTGTGTGTGTATCTGATTTACAACTGGGTGATTTAGTGTTTGGGGATTTGCAGAGAGCTCATTAAAGTACATACACAACAAGAGGCTCTGATTCTGGCAAACCATCACGGAAAGTCATGTCCTTCTTCAGTGCTGCTATTGTGTCCTCGGGTGGGTAGGACCTTTGAAATGGCAGGACACTTCCTCTGCTGAGCACAGCCCCATTTTCTGGGTATGTTTGCCAGTGTGTCTGTTACACTCCAGGTGATGCGTCTGCATTCATTCTCTGGTGCTGTAAAGAGATACCCAGCCACTGCAGATGTGTTCCTCTTCCAGTTTCATCTCACTGTGGACTCTAACCTCCACCCGCTTGACTCGTGTAGTGTGCGTTTCCCATTGTCAAAGCAAAGCAGAAGATACCAGTGACTGCTTCTCCTTTGCTTGTTTCAGTTGCCTGAATGGCTCAGCAGACTCCCCACCAACTTGCTCCTGCTCTGCTGGATACACGGGCAATGGGACCCATTGCACAGGTATGCTCCCAAAGTGTGGGCAAGATCCAGGCTTTGCAAATATAGGTCATGGTTTCACAAATGGAAGGGTTTTGTTTCTGAAACGCCAGGTGCAATGCTGCTAGGAGAGCATCCGTCTGGAGCATCGTACACTTATTTAAGTTTAGCATGACACTTAGATCAGCATCTCTCAGATTTGGATGAGGTCCATAGTTTCATTGAGAAGCCAAGGGGTTTTAATAAGATGTTGTGATTTCTGCTGAGAGAGGTGATCATTCTGGTACTGTTCATCTTCTCCAGATGCTCTGAGCTGATTCTGCTTCTCTTGTTTCTGGTCACAGAAATAGATCCGTGCATTATTGATCATGGTGGCTGCTCTGTACATGCTGTGTGCACTAAAGTGTCCCCAGGAGAGCGAACCTGTGTTTGTAAGGAAGGCTACGCTGGAGATGGGACGCTCTGCATGGGTGAGCTCTCGCTGCTTATTCTGATGATAGCGCAATAGCCATGCCCATAGGAACTTCAGTCAGTTTAAAGCACAGAATTCTTTGTGCTCCTTTTAATCTGTTCGTGCAGTGACTATTTCAAAGCCAGTAGCTGTTGGCTCGTCTTGATTCAATCTTGTTTCTGCTTTTCGGAGATTTGTATACATGCACATGGGTGTGCGCATGTGGCCAGTTGTGCATGCTCAGCATCTCCCCAGGCCGTGGTTAACCAAGGGATCATTACTGCTCTGGCAGAGCTTCACCCAAACCTGGGGAGAAAGACCATGCTGCCTTTGGCACCCATTCTGCCAGGTGGCCTCAAACCAGCGTAGAAAGGCACCACCCCGAACAGCCCTGAGAGGTTGCTTGCTCTGGCACATGTCACAGCGAGACGGAGGGTGATGACAGTTTCCCAAAGCGGTGGCTCTTGAGATGAGGATGGAGCTGTGGGAGAATTTGGTTCTCTCATGCTTTAAAACAGATTCAGACAGATGGGGGATTTGGTTCCTCATTCTTCCCCTCTTACAAGTCATCAGTGGAACAAGTCAATTTGTTGCCAAGAGGCTTCCCAGGCTGGGAAGATCCTTCCTGTTGCTTTGTCCATACTTCTTTGGATCCAGTTCCCAGCTGCCTTGGATATCACTCGGTGGTAATGTGTGGTTATTGTTTTGATGCAGAGATTGATCCCTGTCTCGAAAGCAACGGGGGGTGTCACACCAACGCCGAGTGCATTAAAACAGGCCTGAAGAAGGTAGGTGCCTGCGAGGGATGTCAAGGCAACATTATTATGGAAATGGCCAAACTGTGTTCAGCTTTCAAAGAAAGACAGCCCTTTCCATGGCAGTGCCTGTCTTGTGTTTATTTCTTCCACATTGAGAACTTGCCTAGGAAGGACACGAACAGATGGCTGTTTCCACAGAAGGGGATGGCTGCTTTCTGGAGGCTGGGTTCAGTCTGTAATTATTTTTGTTGTTGACACTGGTGATCCATGAAGGAATGGAGTGTGTGGTGAATGAGCTCCTGCATACTTTCCATCCAGCTCAGCCATTGCATATTTTCACTGTGGGATCCAAGCATTCAAACTGAACATCTATCCTCCCTCCAGGTTGCCTGCAACTGTCTTCCTGGTTACAGTGGGGACGGGGTGAGCCAGTGCAACCCCATCAACTTGTGTGAACAGGTTTGTCTGCATTTTGCCATTACTAGGATGAAGGCCAAAGCCTAGGAGTGTCTTTTTATTCCAACAACTGGGGTTAGCTTTTTTTTCTTTCTTTTTTTTTTTTGTTAGAGCTGACTATCATCTTTTTACATACCTAAAGGGCTTCCAAGTATGCTTGATTTCCATCCCCTCTTATACCAATCCACAAATGTCTAAGCCATCTGGCACTAAGATGGGGCTCCCCTCTTATGATAACAGCAGTGTAGAACCAGTGACATATTAGACATATGTGGGTTCTTCATATATAATTTTTTCTTTACATTCATCTTGTGCAGAATGTAGTTATTTTTCTCCTGAAAAGCTAAAGAGTAATTTGCACTCATGCCATTTCTGCCATGTTAAAAAAAACTCTTTGACTTGTACTTTTTTGTCATGACTATGGCCTCTAAAGCATGGAAGACTTGTTTCATGGTAGGATTTTATGCCCTTGGGGAACTGGGCAGTATTTATGGTAAGGTGCTATTCAAATGGCAAGGTTTCTTTTTCACTGGGCTCAAAGTAGTTAGCAGCTCCTGAACCCATCCCCCAATGTGTTGGTGATGCACCTACACACAAACCTTCTGCCTTTGCTGCTAGAACAACGGGGGCTGCAGTCCTTTTGGGCTCTGCAAGTACACGGGACCTGGCACTCGGAATTGCTCCTGCCCTTGGCACAGCGTCGGAGACGGCTTCACCTGCCGTGGCAAAGTGTACCAGGTGAGACACCTGCTTTTGTTGTCACCTGTCCCACAGGTCACCATTCCCCCCATTCCTAGCCCAGCAGCAGGTGAGCAAACCTGTAATGCTGTACAGCAACACATGTGTGTGGTGGAGCAGTGAGGAAGGGCACTCTGAAGGAAGCCACCCATAAATTCTGGGAGTAAAGTGGAAGACGCAGTTTTGTTTCTGCTCTTACTGAAAGTTAGTGTGGTGAGCAGAGGTTTTACCCTGCTTGGCCTATGCCTGCCACTCTGGGATGGCCATCCCAGAACTCACAGTTGTGGCGCAGAGAGGTTAAAGCCGGTGTTTTGTGAAGTACTTGAGATGTCCCTTGAGCAACGAGGCAGTTCAGCCTCTGAGGCAGCCCCTGAAGAACTAGCCAACTTTAATCTCTTAGCAATTCCCCTCCTCTCCATCTTGCAGTACCTCCAGTGTGAAAGGTCCAGACACTTGAAGTATCTTCAGGGATAAAGGTCCAGGCTCCCTGCCTGCTTTATCATCTGTGTGCACCATGGTGGCTCTTGCATGGGAGGGAAGGAAAGTTTGCTGTCATCTCACTATGTATCTGGAAAGACGGTGTCTTGCTGGGGTGGGAGAGTGACATAGAATGGAAAGAGTGCGTCACTGTGCTGGCTGGTGAGCTTCAGTGCATGGGACTCTGCTAACATGAGCTCTTTCCTTTGTTTAGGAGCTTGCAAGGATTGAAGGCGCCTCCATGTTCTTTAAGATGATACTGGTTGGTGACAAACAACTTTTTGTCCTTGTCTGTACACTGGAAATCCCACATGGTGTTTTCTGCTAACTGGAACCATGTTATTTTTATTTTTATTTTTGTCCATTCCTACCAATGTCCCCTCTGCTATAGGAGGAAAAGATGAAGGAGCTCAGTGGGGCAGGGCCTTTCACTGTCTTTGTCCCAAGGATGGATCTCATAGGAAACATCACAACGGTGAGTGTCCTCTCACCCAAGCACTGTCAGAGGTTTGGCAAGCTGCAGTAATGGCAATTGTCACCTCCTCCTTTGGGGTGTCCCAGGCCCTGCTTGCCAAAGGCTATGTAACTGTCTGTCCTCCATAAAATGGTCTAAATTCTGCTCTCTGCAATGTTGGCTGAAATTTCCCAAAGTTCTCAAGTGCATTTGTGTGTTTGGCATGTTTGGGGCAGGGGGAGGGTTTTCCTATAGGGAGAGGTTAGAGGGATAGGCCAAGCAAAAGGGCAATCTGGGTCTCCCTCATCAGGACTCTGACCTCTCCAATCCCTCTCCCCACTGCCAGCCCCTTTCATGGCGAAGTGCCCCCAGTGTGAGCTCAGTGTTCCTGTTTTCTCTCCGTAGTTCAAGGAGTGGAAGAGCAGAGGCCTCCTCAAGGAGCTGCTTCGCTACCACATGGTGGGTTGCCAGAAATTGATGTCCAGCGATCTGGAAATCCAGGAGTCCCTTACATCTTTATCAGGCCATAAAATAAGGATTACTTCAAAAGAGGTAGTTCTGCCTTACTCTGCTTTCCTGTCCTGCATAGCAGGACTTCATTTTTGCTGTCACTTGAAGACCACCAAAGCTGTGGCTCACAGCGTGGTGCCCCAGGGCAGGAGTACCTCATCATATCCCTTCCCTTTCAGAATAGCGTCTATCTCAATGAAGATGCTACGGTTGTTTCTGGCGACATCGTGGGCGTGAATGGGGTCATTCACTTCATCAACAAGATCCTCATCCCAAATGACCTGGTGGAACATAATGTTTCCTTGAAGCTTTCACAAGTAAATGTCAAGCAATAATTGTGCCCTAATATCTGCCTAGTTGAGGACAGGACTGGTACCTTTCTCCTCGCACCCCCAACTACTCTGATGCTACAGTCACTGATAAAATCTCACTAGGGTTGCATGGGATACATGTTCTCATTTGTGTAAGAGATGTTGGAGAGCATTGGTTTGACTTTTGAGAGTGATAATATTTGCAGCATAGCAATATTTGGGTCAGGAGTCATGATGAGGACAGAGGGAAATCTGTCATCGTATTCTGATGCTGTGGTTGTCAACTCCACTGCATTCCTGCTCCAGGTTCTGGGGGACTCCCTGCTGCCAGGTAGAGGCAAGCCCCCTGGGCAGAGTTAGCTAAAGGTGCTGCCAGCCTCTGTGCGTGACAGGGGAATCTCCCTCGTTTCCAAATGAAGATGAGAGCTGATTTGACCTAGGCCCTGCCTAGGGGGGAGCTTTTCACTCTCTGTGAGTTAGTTTTACCCCTAAATCAGCAGTCAAACTACTGATCTATAGTGCATATGCTGGGGTTCGTGCAGGATCCTCTCAGTTTGCTGCAGGACTGCTGCAGTTGCCCGTGGGGAGGGCCTGTGACTCAAGGCAAACTGGCAAGGTGACACTGGTTTGTTTGCTTTCTTCCTTCTCCAGCAAAATGTCCTGGAGGTAGCAGAGGCCTTTGGGTACACCATTTATAGCAAGCTGCTAAAGGTGAGCTGCCTGACCCCATTGCCTGGGGACCGGGTATGTACATGACATGATTTATTTTGGGCTTGTTGCTTTTTCTTTATACCCCCTCTTGCCTTGGGCAGGATGCAGAGTTGCTGCCCCTGGTTAATGACTCGCTGCACAGACCCTTCACCATGCTGTGGCCCACAGATGCTGCCTTTAACGCCCTCCCAGAGCAAAGGCAGCGGTGGCTGTACCGCAGAGAGCATCGGGACGTGCTGGCCTCCTACCTCAAAGCGCATATGATCAGGAACACAAAGGTGAATGTGACAACACGCAGGTTCTTGCCTCCTGAGGGCACGTGTGGGGCCACCGCGTTCCTAGGGTTATGCCTGAATGACCTTGCCCAGGATTTTGCCCCTGTAGGACACACTTAACATGTAGCATGTTAGTCGTCTGGAGAAGACCCAAAGCTGAGCTGACCCAAATGAAGCATCTGCCATTTGCGCACCAACTGCTGGTGCAGTGTGGTTGATATAAAACCTTCTTGCATCAGTTACTTGGGTAAAACACAGCAGCTCCAGATACTCAAAGCAAGGTTCACAAACAGGCTTAGCCCTCCTCTTGTCTATGCAAGAGATGAACAAGGAAAGGGTATGGAGAAACCCATCAGAGTTAGGTCATTCCACCCACACCAGCTTCACATTAGCCATGTCACACCGTGCACTCAGTGTGGCTGCTGACCCTTGCTCTCACAGGACAGCATCCCCATTTAAAAATATGAACCACCAGTTTTGCCTGTCTCTCCCTTATTGTACCTTTTCCTTCTGGCTCTCACATTCATTTTTCCCCTCAGATTGTTGCTGGTAATGTGCCCCAGCTCGGCTCTGTACGGACCATGCATGGCTCTGCTGTCTCATTCAGCTGCAGTGAAACCCAGATTGTGAGTGATGGTGACCTGGGCTCTGCTTGCCAAAGGGCGAGTGTCACTGGGAACAGCCAAGGGGTGTCTGGTCACCAATGGGAAATGAACTCGGAGCTGGCAGGCTGGGACATCCCGCTCCCTGGCTGCAGCCAGCACCGCAGGGCTCTCTGTGGCCAGAGGGCAGAAAAACTGCATGTGCCAACCACATGGTATGACGGCCTTTACAGAGCATGTGGTGCATGACCAGAGGCTATTTCTTAGGAAAGACGGATCTAAACAGCAGCAGTCGGGAAGGGAGGTTGAGGCAAGGGAAGGTACACGTGAAGGTACAGATTTTTCAGAGAGGTCTTGGCATGACTGAGAAGTCACAGCAACCAAAAAGGATGACCTGTGCTTGGTGCAGCCAGGATGTGCCAGGATCACAACCCTCTTTGTTTCTCTTATAGGGGGAGCTTCTGGTGGGAAATGGCGATGCCATCATCATCGAGAGGCACATGGAGTTCGATGGGGGCATTGCTTATGGCATCGATAGGCTGTTGGAACCACCAGATCTGGGAGCTCGGTGTGATCAGTTCATCTCTATCAAGTTGCATGTAAGCATTTGTGATGTTGCCAAGGAGGGTCTGTGCCACCTGTCAACCCCTGTGTCTGGGAAGAGGGATGTCGGCAGGGCTCACTGATCTTCCTCAGTAAAGCTCCAAGCAGCCGAGAAAAGCAGAAAAGGATACTGAGTTGTTCTGGTGTTTCTGTCTTCCCTCTGCAGGAATCTCCAAGGAGTTGTGGAATCTGTGGCTTCGAGCCACCCTGCCCTGCTGGCTCAGTTCAACAGGTAAAGCTCACAGCTTTGTCAGCCAAGGAGGCCCAGTGTGTGGCCAGCAATAATAGCCACATCTTCCTCGTGCTTAAGCAGCAAAATAAAGGAATATCTGCGTATGGTGAGGTCCCTTGGTCATGCTGTTGGTGCCTGGCCAAGGGCTGCATGATCTCTTAGGCCAGGAGCTAGGCTGAGCAACATGAGGTCAGGGGGCTCCAAGGTCCTTGCCTGGCCCATCCCTTTGGGTGACAGCAGCTGCAAGGTCCAACTTCGTACCTGCAGCAGCACTGGGAATTTTGCTGGTTGTGTTAGAGCAAGAGAGCTCTTCTTGTTTGTCTGAGTGGAGGTGGCTTGTCAAGGTAGCAAACAGACTGGGCGGCAGTGGTTGTACCCCACTCCTGCTGTAGTAGCACAGCCCACTGTGTTCCACAGCCTCTTGGCATATTCCTGAGGTGCATCCATGGTTTCTTTGTCAGCAGCCCCATTGCAGGTGATTTCTTGTCATAAAACTGAGACAACAGAGGCCAAGAAAAAAGAGTCAGGGACACGGCAACCCATGACCGATGTGGCAAACTCTGTGTTTTGCCTGTTTCCTCACAGGGGGAAACCAAGAGCTGCTACTATAATGGAAACCAGCTCAGAAACACTTTTCTGCTTCAACTCAACTCTCTGGTGCGGCCATCCTGGCAGCACTCCCCGTGGGAGCCCTTCAGAAGGCCCTTCTTTTCCAGGGAGCCTCTGAGACGAGGCTGCAGGAAGAGCTGCGTAGCCATTCAGTGGGTCCCTCAGTGCTGTGCGAACCACTATGGCCCTGACTGTCGGGGTAAGGCGTCAAGTGACCATTCCCCTCCCTGGTCCTTTTTCTCATGATGTTCTTGATTTAGCACTTATTTCTGGCATCCATGAAGATGTTTCCTGGGGAGAGGTGGCCACGACTCTCAGGATCACAGCCTTTCCTGACGCACGCAACCATTAGCAAGGATTCCTGCGCTGTAGACTATGCAGAGAACGTTCTGCTTGGATGGCATTGTAGTGGGGAGGTCCTTTTCTTCAGAGAAACACATCTGCCTGCAGACAGCCTTGGGTGTAGGGTTGCAGGGAGGTGGCTGCCAGAAACACCCCTTGCCCCTGTGTGTTTCAGGTGCTCGGCCATCCCCAAGCATCTCCTCTCTGTGCTGTACAGGGCAGATGTGTCCTCCGATGAGTCTGTAGTCAAGTTAGCAAGAGAGCAGCCAGTAATGACTATGTTAGAGCAGAGGATCAGCCCAGCTTGGAACCTATGCCAGATTTGTTCCTCTTATCCCTGTTCCAAGGGGTTAAGAAAGGTGTATCAACCCAGGAGCTCCCTGGCTTGGCATCTGAGTTTCCTCAAGGACCGCCAAGCAAGCAGCTCACACAGTGCCCAGGCCAGGAAGAGGGACAAGGGTGCTCCTGCACAGGGTTGCTTTGTCACTAACCAACAACCTCACTATGGTTCCCCATTTGCAGCATGCCCAGGAGGGCTGGAGGCACCATGCAACAACCGTGGCACCTGCGATGACAAAACTCGTGGCTCAGGAAGATGCAACTGCAGCCAGGCTTTCATTGGGACCAGCTGCGAGCTGTGTGCTCCAGGCAGATATGGGCCAGACTGTAGAGGTAAGGGGGGAGCTTGCGCGGCAGCAGCAGCACAGAGGGTTTCTGGGGATGTGGCTGAGGCCGCAGTGCTGCTGGGAGACGTTGGAAAGACCCACTCATTTTTGCTGCTGAAAGGTCCTGCCGCGTTCAGCTTTCACTATTGGAGTCAGGGTGCTCATATACACACCAGTCCCCACAACATCGAGTCAGACCTCTAGGGCTGCCCCTCTCAGGCTGGACTCTCTACAGGGAGCCGCTGCAGTTGCAGGTCAGGTAGCCTGTGCCAGGAGCCTTATGTAGTTGTACTGCCAATGGCCTCAGCCTCTCCCGAGACCTGAGGGTCAAAGACACCTTCTCATTTGCTCTGTGAGGAACCCCAACCTGACACGTGCACTACGGCACATGTTGAGCTGGGGAACAAGTGCATAAGTCATGATGAACCCCTTGCTGGAAGAGCTGCCCATCCTGGCATGTGCTCAGTGTGGGCACAGGGCAAAGCCCAAGGGAAGGAAAATGGAGCCTTACCCACGAGAACCCACCAGAACCAGGACCTTAGGATGTCCAGCTGGGCTTGCGGGACCATTTTTGAGCACTTCGTAGTTGTGGGCACTCAGAGTGAGAAAGCACCTGGCAATAGAGGGAAATAGAGGGAAATGATGGGGGCTGGTGGGGGCAGAGACGACTCCTCCTGTGTGAGGCTGATGCCTCGCAGGGCTGGCAACAGTGGGACGGGCTGTGCGTGGTGCCATGGCTGCCCCACAGTGTTCCCCACTGTGCCAGTCCCGTGGCCTGCGCTCTGAATGGGGCATTTCATGCCACTGAAGGAGATGCTGGGACGCTGTTGTTGTCCTCTCCTCACAGAATGTAACTGCACTGAAAATGGCGTGTGCAATGGAGGTCTGCACGGGGACGGGTTCTGCTTCTGTGCTGAGGGCTGGACTGGAGCGCGCTGCGAAATCAGACTAGGTGAGGGCTGCCCAACACCAGCACTGCCCAAACCCCGGCCTCCCACTTCCTTGTGCTCATGCTGATGCGTGTATGGTCTGCTTGCAGTCACAGCACCTGTGTGCTCGCCACCGTGCCATCCCCAGGCCACCTGCCGCGCTGGCAACCTGTGTGAATGCAACCCACACTACGAGGGCGATGGAAGAAGGTGCTCAGGTAGACAGAAGCCATAAGGAGTCCCTGTTCCCAGTGCGGGGGGTGAAGGGCAGGGCAAGGCTGCAGGTGACCGTGTCCCCGACCGCTCCCGGGACAAGGGCTGTGTCGGGGGGACGCTCTGCAGGACCTGGCAGGGCATGCAGGTCTCCAGGCATCGGCTGCTGGTTTCCCAGACCTCGTTCCTCCCCTTTTCAATGAGGGAGGAAAGACTGGAAGGAGGCGGGAGAACAGCTCCCAGCAGTGACTGAGGCGCCCCACACTGACACTTGTGTCCCCTGCAGTGATCGACATGTGCAGCACAGACAACGGCGGCTGTGCCGCGCACGCGCACTGCACACAGGTCGGCATCAACATGTCCTGCACCTGTGCGCCCGGCTACCAGGGCGACGGCTACGTCTGCGAGCCCATAGACAGATGTACAGATGGCAGAAACGGGGACTGCAGCGAGCACGCCACGTGCATCAGCACTGGGCCAGTGAGTGCAGGGTGCTCACGGGGAGCTCTGCATGCTGGGGAGTGCTGCACGAGGGCTGTTCTGGGCTGCAGGAGGCCAGCAGTGCAGTAGCAGCCCCTGCTCCTTCGGTAGGAGCAGGGGCTGCCGCCAGGCAGCAGGACTGATGCCCTAATTACTGCGAGGCTGCAGCAAGAGGCTGCCCAAAGCCCTCTCCTCTGCCCAAAGCATGTTGCTGTGCAAGAAACCCGAGCTCAGCTGTCTGGCAAACGGCAACTGACAGACTCAGTGCAGCATTGCTTGGTCCGTGTGCATTTGCAGCTGGATGCGTGGGTGGCACAGACCATGTGCTCTCCTGCAGCTCTCTCGTGGTCCTGGCAGGCTGTGGGGATGTCCTCCACGCTCACCCCCAGCTTCACACGGAGCCAGGCTTCCCCAGCTGGTGTCCGCACGCCTGCACACGTGCGACTGCCAGCCTTCCCCTGTCTCATAGAACGAGCGGCGCTGTGAGTGCAAACAGGGGTATGTCGGTGATGGAATCCAGTGCTTGGAAGAAGCTGTGCCCCCCACAGACCGGTGCCTGGAAGAGAACGGGCAATGCCACCGGGAGGCCGTTTGCACTGACCTGCACTTTCACGGTGAACATGCTCAACACTACGGTGCTAATGCAGGACGGTCCCTTAACCATCACCTTCTGGGGGGGCACTTCTCATAAGGGATCAACAGCTGGGGGGAATGAGGGGGCCAGAAACTCATCTTTGTAGCTTGGGTCTTCACATCCCGCTACCGCCTTTTTCCCTGCATGACTCATGGTGGAGGATGAGTTGTCCTGGGTGCTTCTCTTTGGCAGGCCTGAGGTAGCCTCCAGTGGGGTGATGCTATTGTAAGCACGGGCTCCCTGTGCGCCTCTCTCCATGGCAGAGAGCTTAGCCACGCTACTGGTCCAGAAGAGTGCTCACTGACCGTGCTGTCCTCATAATCCCTGGCCTTGATGTTTTGCAGATAAAACTGTGGGCGTATTCCATCTGCAGTCATCCCGGAAAAAGTACGACTTCACCTACGAGCAGGCTCAGAAGGCCTGTGCGGCAGAGGGGGCTTCCCTGGCCACTTTCCAGCAGCTCTCAGCAGCACAGCAGGTCAGGCGGGCATGCAGCAGTGTGGGAACCAGCGCTGCAGCTTTGCGGGGTGGGGGACATGCAGCTTTGCTTTGTGTCTAGTTTGGAGGTAGCAGTGGTGGCAAGGGGGCTTCCTTAAATGGCATGTGCAGCCTTTACTCGCAGAACCAGAGGTTTGTTGGCCAGAATCACCAGCTGCACTGGGACAAGACCTCTGGCAGCCTTTTAGCTGCCAGGGGAGTAGGGCATAATTGCATCAGGACAGAAAAGCTGGGCTGAAGGTTTTACTGTTAATCTGATTGCCTGTTTTCCTCCCCTAGATGGGTTTCCATCTGTGCTTGGTAGGGTGGCTGGACAACGGCACAGCTGGATACCCTACAGCCTATCCCAACCCCAGCTGTGGAGCTAATCGAGTGGGAATTGTGGACTACGGCTCCCGGAGCAACCTGAGCGAGACCTGGGATGCCTTCTGCTACCGGGAGAAAGGCGAGTGCCACGAGCCAGCAGGCGCAGGCAGCCCCACGGATCACCAGCGCCGGGATGCAGCTCTCCGGGACAGCTTGGCCCTTAGCAGACACTGCACTGAGGCTGTCTATGGGGAGAGTGTCCTGGCAGGCTCAGGGAGAAGCAGGATGTGTCATGGCTACAGTGTCATCCTCAGCAGAACGCAGATCTTCGAGCCAGGCATAGGAAGCACCTTGGGGCAAGGGGCAAAAACTGCCCTGAGAGCACGAGGCGGATGGGGCGCAGGGCCCAGAGAGTTCCCTCTCCTCATGCCAGTGTTGGGAAGGAACTGATAGGCACCTCAAAGTCAAGGGGAGGAGGGTGGTCAGTGTAGCCACTCCAGGTAAGTAAAGTTGCACCGTGGCATTTCTCTGCAGATGTGGTTTGCAGCTGCCGTGACGGGTTCGTGGGAGATGGGTACTTGTGCCGCGGCAGGCTCGTGGATGTGCTCGCAGAGCACGATCGCTTCTCCACCTTCTATTCTGTAAGTGATGCCCTCCTGGCTCTCCAGGATGCCTGCAGCCAGAACAACGCAGAGAGCGGGGATAAGCATAACAGCAGGGCAGAGCAGGTGGCTTGGCCACTGCCAGGTGGAGAAGGCAAATTCAGAGGCATTTTCCTTCCAAGACTTGGGGCAATTCCTGGAGGAGGGGGGCAGTGGTCTCGAGCATGCAGAGGGGTAGGATCTGCCCTCTTTTTCAGATGCTGCTTGATTTTGCCAATGACACAGAACAAGGACTGGACTTCTTCATGTATTTGTCTGATGACTCTGCGCCCAAAACTCTCTTTGTCCCTTTGAATTCTGGCTTCACAGACAATGAGGTAAGCAAGCAGGGAGGAGCAGTCGGTGAGCAGGCATGGAACAAGCTCTCGAAGCCCCAGAGTGCAGCAGAAGTTGGCATTATGATGATGTGGTGTCAGAGAATGACTGAGAAATTTAGGTCTAGAGGGTTTTCTGGAGGTCTTTGGGTCACTACCCTCAACCACCCCACCCAGAGCAGAGCCCTTCACAGGAGGCTGCTCAAGGCTTTGTCCAGGCGAGTTGTGTGTAGTTCTAGGGATTGTGATTGTGATATTCCCCCTCTGGAGGTAGTTGTGGTTGGGTGGTTGCATCTTGTTGCTGAAACAGAGCTGTCCTCTGGTGTTGGAGAGTGTCTGGACTTAGGCCACAGGGAGGTGCACAGAGAAGGAACAGAGGGAAAGGGAAGAACTCAGCCTTCTCCCATCCCTTTTGCTTTTGCAGACACTGACAGGAGAAGAACTGAAGCTCCATGTGTCATCCAGCAACATCATGCTGTTCAGCTTCAACCTTACAACAGGCACCGTCATCCCTTCCCAGTCAGGATACAACCTCCACATATCAGACCTCCTTGGAAGGAATAACACAGGAAACACAGTAAGTTTGACCTCTGAAAAGGGTGAAATAAAATCCTTGGGGTTTNGCTTTTGCAGACACTGACAGGAGAAGAACTGAAGCTCCATGTGTCATCCAGCAACATCATGCTGTTCAGCTTCAACCTTACAACAGGCACCGTCATCCCTTCCCAGTCAGGATACAACCTCCACATATCAGACCTCCTTGGAAGGAATAACACAGGAAACACAGTAAGTTTGACCTCTGAAAAGGGTGAAATAAAATCCTTGGGGTTTTGCCATGTCTTTTTTGAGATAGGGAGGAAAGTGGAGAGTTTCTGATCAGGTGAAATAATGTCTTGTGCCATAGGAAAGCAAGGGGATCAACGACACGCTGATTGTGGAGTGGGACATCATCGCATTCAATGGTATCATTCATGCAATTGCAGAACCACTGAGAATCCCAGCACCCGCGGTGCAGCTGGGGCAGGTGAGCAGCTGACTTGGAACGGGGAAAGAGCATCTTGCATTTAGTGCAGCGAGGCTGGGGAGCAGAGAAGAAACAAGCTAATGTGCGCCCAGGCCCTGGCTCTGCGGCACGGATCTGCAGTGGGTGTCAGTGTGTTGCCCAAAGTCACGTTGGGAGCTGCCAGCAGGGTGCTTGCACCAGGTTGCTCCCTGAGCGAGCTCAGGCTGGGCCGGGGAGCAGGGGCACTCGGCTGCTGCCTCCTTCTGCAGGTGAACAGCATGGCGCGCTCCGCCAGCTCCGTGGCCACCAGCACGCTCTCCGCACTCTGCTTCGCGCTGGCCCTGGCTGCGGGCGCTGGCGTCGCCTACTACTGCGTCAAGAGGCGGCGCCGGGACGAGCAGTTCAGGTATTTCCAGGTGAGCAGCACCGGGCCGCAGGGACGGGCAGCCTCCTGCCCAGGGCAGGCTCTGCTGCCCCTGCGCGGGGCAGGCGCTCCCCTGCGGCCCCAGCGGTGACCAGGACGAGCTTTGGTTGCCCTGCCCCGCCCCTCACCGCTGCCCAGCCAATCATGCGCCGTCATTTCAGGCAGGCTGGCCCCGCCCCCTGGCAGTCCAGCCAATCCCCCGCTTTCCTTGCAGGCCGATCTGCGCGCGGACGAGGAGGAGGAGCCTCGGCAGGAGAGGGGGCGGGGCTCCGCCAGGCCCCGCCCCCCGCGGCCGCTGGTCGCCATCCCCAACCCGCTGTACGGCGGCTCCGCGCCCGGCTACGAGGCGCTGCACGAGACGCTGCACGTGAGCACCGCCCCCCGCGCGCCCCCGCGGGCCCCGCTCTCGCACACGAGCACCGCGCACCCCCGGGCCCCGCTCACGGGCCCCGCGCACCCTCGGCGCTCACGGCGCCTCTCTCCCGGCAGGACTCGCTCCTCGCGGACGACCCAAGCGACGCCTTCCCGCAGTGAGGCGCCCCGCGGCCTCGCTGCACTGCGGCTCCCCACGGCTGCGCCCCGGAGCGCGCGGGACAATAAAGCGCCACGTCAACACCGCCGGGCCCCGTGTGCCCTCTCAGCCTGGATGTCCATCCTGCCTCTGTGCCTGTAGCGCTGCGGCCCCAGCTCCGCTCCCTGCTCCACGGCGGCCACATGCCAGCCCCTCCACACCCCGGCCAGCCCAGCAGCGTTTCCCACTCCTCCGTGCTGGGGGAGCTGCTCTCCAACAAAGCGTCCCTGTACCCTTGCTGCCACCTCTGGGAGCTCAAACCAGTGCAGAGTCACCCACCCCCAGCTAGAGCTGTGGGACAGGTCCCTGCCCTGCCTTTCCCCACACGAATGCCAGCCCTCCCTTGTGCTACCCAGGCAAGCCACCCCACACATTAGATACAACTTAGTGGTTAGTCACCACCCTGAACACCCTCTAGCTCCAGGCGTGTGTCAGCCTTGCTGTACCGTGGCCATGACGAGCACAACCTGCTCTGACACCCACCCACCCTGGCCCTCCAATGCAGCCTCTCGGATACCCCCAGGCTCCTGGACATGCACCCAAAGCCACCCCCACCTTGAGGAAAGGAAGGACGACAAGCAGCACCTGGCAGCGAGCTGGTTAGTGGGTTACTGCACACCGCAGACTTTATTGAGCCTTCGGACTACACAAGGACACTACACAAGGACATCGCTGGCCACATGCACGTACTATAGCACAGGTTGTTACCTAGTAAGCATGCACAGGGCAGCTACATTAGTGCTAGTTGTCCAGGCAGAGCAAGGCATTTTGAGAGTCTGGCACATGGCACAAAGCAAAGGGCAGCAAGACTCAAGACCCACAGACCAGCCTGGCACCCCATGGCAGCGGAGCATGGAGGGGGAAGAGCCCACCACGCAGACACCTGCACATGTTGCATCCTGAACCTCTCCACCAACCCCCTTTGCAGTCTATTGCCCATTTCTGTGCTGCTCACTGCCATTACCAGCACAGGCTGGTACAGGATACCCCTGCCAGCAGCTGGCACGGGCCCTGTGCCAGGCTGAAAACCAGCTCCAGCCTCAGCCCCCCCTGCTCCTCTTGACACCCTCACCCTGACTTAGCCATCGCTTCACCTGTGCAATTGCCCTGCAGTGCCTGTGTCCATGCCTATGTCCTTTTCCTAGCCCTTCACCTTTTATCAGGACTCTTTCCCATTAAAAAGCCCTCACCTTTAGCCACGGGGTCACTCTGCTTCTCATCCCAACTCTCCGCCACCCGTCCTCTCACAAGTGGCCAGTTGGGCAAGCTGGTAGTAAACAAACACTCATCCTTCAGAGACACTTCCTGACAAACAGACCCAAGCTCTCAAACTGTCTTGGTAGTGCCATCCTCCTAGATAAGTCTCCCAATTCCAAAATGCAGGGCCATCAAATCAACACATATATCTGTGCGGTCTCCTCAAGGGTCTCCTCCCTTCTGCCACTGCAGATGTCCCACCTGTAAGAGCTCTTCTTCTCCCCTCCTCTTGATGAGTGGCCTGCACTGCACCCTGCCCTCCTGCAACCAAGTCACACAAAGAAACACCCAGTGGGACATGCAAACGCCACACGCGACACCCTGGGCAGGCCTGGCCTTCCCTCTATACTCTCTGCAAATACTTACTCAATTCTACCCCCTCAAACAAAGCTTTTCCTCCAGCACCCTTTGGCCATGCTGGCATTTGGGAAAGTCACACTAATCCTCAAATGCAGCCCCCACAGGCCAGACCTTCACTCAGCCTTTACGCAGAGCGCAGCACTAGCCATGAGTCACCTCTGACAAGTGGGGATGGCTCCTCCATATAAAGGGGATGCCCTAATGCTACCTGTTGCCTCTGTCACCATCTGTAAATGGTGCAGCAATGAAGGGAGGAGCTCCCCCAGAAGATGATCTTCTCTCCGTGACCTTCCTTCATCATTATTGCATGTCCCAAGTGCTCCAGCATCACCACTAATCACCTCTTTCCTTTTCCTCATCCAGAGGACAGGTGACAGTGCACAGAGCACTCCCCTTTCCAACCACCCACCACAGTCCGGGGCACTTCACACCCACAATACCGGCTCTTCACCAGCCATTCCATCTGTCTCGGGGCATGTCTCAACATGTTAATGGCCAGCACTTCTGCTGACCTCGCAGCAGAAGTGTGCGCTGTCACACATAGTGTCCCCCTAAGTCTGTCAGATGCTTCACTGCCGCCCATGATGCATCCACGGACACACTTCAGGGTCACATTTCCAGTCAGTGACCTGTCCCCTCACTGTCCCGCGGTGCAGAATCAGACACCACAGTTCCCAAGGATGTCGGAGCAGCTGTGAGGCTAATGCATCTTGTCACATCTTACACAGGAGTCCGGGTCACACTCTCCGAGTACGAGAGACTTGGGCTCCACTTGAGGCACTTCTACGCGTGCAGAGCAGAGGGCAGCAGCTTCTCACCACTAAATACTGGCTCTCAGTCTTCCCTACTCATACAGAGGACTCTCCACAGCTCACAAAAGGCCCCAAAGGAGCATCTACTCTCTGTCCAGCCTGTCTTGGCAAAGCACCTCAGGAAAGGCATGGTGCCAGTGAGGGGAAAAATTAACACACAATCTACACACATACGTAAGTGGGAAACACCCTTTAGTGGTAGACAGAGAGGAGCTGCCAGTGGAGCAGCCCAGCTCCACATACAAACTCTCACCATGCTGTCACCCAGAGTACCTGGCCCCTCACCGAATATGCACCATCTCCTCCAGAAAAGGTGTTTTCATGCAGCCTGTGCAGAGCTGATCCATCCAGAGAGGAGCTTCGTGCTGCAGAGGGGTGCGGCGGGGGTAGAAGGTGAAGTTCACATCATAGTTCAGCAGGCAGCTGATGGAGGCCATGTAGATATCTGAGAACCGCACCAGCCGTCGAGAGAAGTACGTGGGGTTGTGGAAGGTACGGAAGATGCTCCCGAATTGGGGGTTGAACAGGTTCTTTGTCAGCGATCTGAGAAGAGAGTTGGTGCTCTGTTCACAGGGGGCATTCCTCACGCTCGCTCAGGATGACCCACTGCTCGCTCAGGCTATAGCGCCCTCCTGCACAGCACCAGGCACTCCTTGGCCTTGCAGGCACAACAGAGGGGGGTCTCTCATGACATACTGCTGATCCAGACTAAGGCAGCAGGACAGCTGCCTCAGCGCCTGTAGCCCAGAACCTTTTGGGCTGCGCGGGAGTTGAGCCAACTCAGATAAGCACTTCCTACATTCCCACTCCTCTCAAACATGTACTCAGAGATCACTGCAGGCACCCTCCCACCCAGGCTGCTGAGTCGCGAGCCCATGACGAGTGCACACAGTTTTCATCGTACTCCTTGTTAATGTACACGTTGGAGTCAGAGAAACACTTGCCAGGACCCCATCAACCCCTCCCAGCACAAGCTGACACCACCTCCCCTCGCCCACCCTGCATCTGACCCATGCAACACCCCCAATCCTGGAGCCGTACCGCTGCTTCCATCCATGGACATGGGGCGCCAAGGAGAACCAACATGCCCATAGCTGCAGCACCACTTTCCCCAAAACACAGATTGCCAATCAGATCTAGGACAGGTCTGGGCATCCCGAGACCCCTCACAAGCACGGAGGGCAATGTAGTCACCTAATCTCCTGACGTTCCTTCATCCACTCCAGCAGTACCTGCTTTGACTCAGCATCCTGATACATCTGCAAAGACAACAGCAAAATCCGCATCTTATCAGTCCCGCAAACCACATGTTAGTTCCCCCCAGCTCCACTTTAAACTGCGGCCCCACATACCCACCATCCTGTCTCCACTTGAGGAAAATGAGATGCTCTTTGAGAACACAAGCAACACGGTACATGCTGTTATTCACAGACTAAGCTCAAATGGCAGCCTCAGAACAGGCACATTGCCCACCTGCTCTGTCAGGACCTGCTTACCTGCATTCTCTCCAGCAGGCCTGTCAGAGCCTGCTGCCAGGTCAGGGAGTGCATGTACTGCTCCGTGTTTATGATGCGAATTTCCGTCTCCAGCTCAGGGACGATGGCTCCAGTCCTCCAGCCGTGACGCAACATGAGGTCCTGGAGGTCGGGGTGAGAAAACAACCACAAGTTCAACCTAAGGACTCCAGGCCAAGCACCACTGAATTTCCTAGAAGAGTGGTCTGTTCACATTACATATTCTCAGGGGACAGGGATGCTAACAGCACATCCTGAGTCAGGCTGATTACATCTACCTCCCGGCCACAGGGATCACCATCCTGCATGAACCAGCCAAAAATGAGCCTTGCCTTGAGATCCACAAACTACTTAAGTTCACAACCAGCAGTTGTGCTCCATGTGCAGAAAGGTCTTCAGAAATCCTTTCTTGCCTGCCTCCACACGGCCGCAGAATGGGGATGCAGAATGGGGATGTACTGCATGCGTCCCTAAAAGCCGCAGCCTGCAGAGCACCATACACAAGCGTACCAGAAGCCTGAGCACTCGGGACAGGGCCCCTTTCACATTACAACACAACTGCAGCCACAACACCCAAAGGAAGCTGGCACCCAGCTACACCCTCTCCTCAGCCCTCTATGAAACTGAGAACCACAGTGCTGCCTCACTCACACTCGTACTCCTTCCCAAACCATCTTGCACTGCTTCTTCCCTCTGGCAGGGCTAGCAAGCTGGTCTCCATCCCTGCTGGCACCCTGCTCTAGCTTTTGCCCTTTAGCTTTTCTCACAAAGTCTCCTTCCCTTCAGACATTCTGGGATGATCCAGGCTTTCCAGGCCAGCAGGGAGGTCACAGGACAGGGATGCACAAATCTAGTGACATGCACTGTTACAATGCTCCCTCTGTGAATAACTGTCTGAAAGCCTCAGTCCTGACAGAGGCTCCCAAGTCCTTCTGATGCACCATGGTGCACAAGGCCGAAAGCCCCGCTGGGATCACACGGAAGCAGTACAGAGATGCTGTTACTTACTGCGAGGTCGCTGTAGAGATGGTCGCCAAAGTAGAGCACTTTGGACCCGCGCCAACCAGTCAGCCTCAAAAAATCGAAGAGATTACCCTGTAAGTAACAGGGAACATAGACAGGAATGTGGTTACTGGAAAAACGGCTCTGTTCTCACTGGCTAATACTGGGCTCGTCCTGGGCAGCCCCCTCAGTGGTGCTGCCAGGACTTCACGGCCCTTCTTCATGCGAATGTGCTCCTCAGGGAATGACAACCTCCTCGCTCCTCCGCCACTCAAAACGTATGTTTTTTTCCCTTCCCCACTTTCTTCCCATAGGACAGCTCTCCTGTACATGCCACAGCTTTCCTCAGGCATGCAGAGTCTGCAGAAAATAAAAACTCCTGCAATCTCAATAAACAAGTCATGGGGAAGGTGTTCTATGTGCTCTATGACATAGCAAGACAAGGGAAATAAAGAGATACTTTACAGCCCCAAAGAAAGCCTGAGTAACAAAGAAAGAAGCCCAGGTGAAGCTGCTGGACTAGATGACAATGTTTTCACCTCATAGGATGCAATAGGATGCATCAGAGAAAAGGTAAGGACCATCATGCAAGGCTTAAGAGTTTTTAAGGCTGTTCTCATGTCACTGACTACCATCCCAACCCAAAAGATTAAGAACACTCACATATTCACAGGAATTGCTCAGGCAAGCCAAAAAAAAAAAAAAAAAAAAGGCAGCCTGGGCAGATTCACAGCTAAGTAAAACAAACCAAACCCCAAAACACCCAGTTACGGCACAGGAAAATAGCAGCTTGCAGGGCTTTCCAAAATCCGTTTGCCTACAGAGGAGGCTTCAGGGCCCCCCCCCCTTCCACTGCCCTTCCACTGTCCAGGCAGATTTTTCCACATGAGTCATGATGGAAACTAGGGAACACTCTTTCAAATCTAGCAGACAGGACTGTGCCAGCACAAGTGACTGATATAAACCTGCAAGCCACTGGACAGCAATCTGTCCAGCCAACTCCCTGCTTCCTTCAGCATCAGGGAAGATCTAGCACTCCTACCCAACAACACTGACCCTGCAGCCATCTCACAAACCAGCCAGGCAATAGCCTTGATACAGTGAGAGGGAACATGGCTGTGGGCAACAACTGGAGAAGAATGCAAACCACCACTCATCCCTCCTCCTTCCCTCATCTATCCCATGCCCTGGTACAGCACGTATTTGTTTGAGCAACCTGCAGCCACAAGACATGGGTGGTCAAGAACAAGATTTAATTCAGTTCTGAACTTTTAAACCTGATGGCTTCAGGGCACCTTCTCCAGCGAGGTTGCTGCTGACCCACAGGTCATGTTTGCCCATGGAGGGGATGCTTTGTACGATCTCCGCTCATAAGTTCCCAGCTCGCAGCCCTTGGCGGAGAAGGGGATGCGAGTGAAGTGCTCTGACCCACTGGACAGGCCAGAGTCTTCCCAGCAGTGCTAACCAAGGACACGACCTACTGTTCTACCATAGGTCAGATCCCAGCTATTTGACCATGACCTGACTAACAATTTCCTCCCATGGGATCCCACAGCTCACATAACCAAGAACAAACTGTCCTAAAGCAAGAGACGCATGCTCTTGGCACACAGGCCAGCTGAAAGGAGAACACAGCATCAGAATCACTGTGGTTGGAAAAGACCTTTAAGATCATGGAGTCCAACTAAAGCCATCCTCACCAAGCACCTCATCTACATGTTTCTTGAATGCTGCCAGGGATGGCGACTCCACCACTTCCCTGGGCAGGCTGTTCCCATGCTTGAGTACTGTTTCAGGGTATAAATTATTCCTAACTTGAGGACTATCAGCCCTGAAGCATCAAGCTGACGAGGATAACAGTCCATCCTTCACACATGCTTCGCTTTCAGGAAGGGAAGGGAGATGGGCCCCAGGCTTTTTATCCTGATTGCCCTTGTTTCTTCATTCCTTCCTCCACAAGCCAATCCTGCATGAGGCCTCTCCTAACTTACAAAGATCATACCTTTCTGAAAACTCTAAGCAGACTGTGTTATTGACAACCCTTGCCTGTGCAAAAACCTCTCTATAGAAAGAGGAAGTAAAAGGGGTCAAGACAACTACATAGGAGCATGGAGCACGAAGCCAGGCAGCTTTGTTAGCCCCTGCCACCTCTTCCTACCGTATAGAGGATGGTTTGAAGCAAAAGACCTTTGCATAGCCATCAGATTTCAGAGCGCTCTGCCTTCTTGCCCTCAAACTCACAGATCTGGCTGCCAGTCCAGACTGTGGTTCCAGGTCTGGGATATCAGGAATGCTGAGGGAAACATGTAGCTGTTGCCTAATCTGGGTAAGGTCAAAACACAGCTCCCTGGGTCACTAGTTTACCATACACTGGAGCAGATGGCATTCACCAGGCCCAATCACTGAACACAGCCCTTGCTTGGCAGGACTTTCTGATACACAGAAAGATCCTTTATCCTAAGGCTGACATCCCAGCAGAAGCTGAAGGGCCTTCTAGAGACACAGAAATCTTAAGGCTTAAAAGCATGGCAAGAGACAAGTTGAAAATATTTGTGGGACAGTATCATACAGGTCCTACATGTGGTCTGCAGTAAAAAAAAAAAAATATACATTCTCCCACTTTTTGTTTTGTTTTTGTCTTGTTTTGCTTTTTATTTTCTCCAGGCTTTTCCAATGACTCCCAAAACATGCATCTCGTGAGTACCCACCATTTCAGACATGCCTTAGGCACCCAGGTCACTTTACCTCTTTGTAGATCTTTCCTTTTTCCAACTGGTTTATTTTGTCCCACTGCAGTGAGCCTTTATCATCCAGCTTTCTAAAAGGTCTGGAAAAAAAGGGGTAATGTTAACTTCTTTTGGCAATCATTACAGGAGCTACAAAACTCATATCAGAAAACTTGTTCATAATAAAAGTGTTATGTGAGAGGTGACCTTCTGCACTCTGTTCTCAGGGCAAGAGAAAGGCAGAAAGAGAAAAAAAATTTTCAAAATACTTCCATTGACAGTAACCATTTCATTACAATCATCCTACATCTAACATCTCTTCTTGCTTTTCAGATAGCAGATTAAAAAGAAATGCTGTGTCCAAGAAGGTTTTGCCATGAAACACTTTCCATCCTGTTTCAGTCTGGCTACTGCCCAGCACTACAGAGCACTACAGGGATGTCTTAATAAGCAGTCTGCAGAGCAGATGGAGACTCAGTGCTGATCTTAACAGCTGACCCCTGTTGTTCTTGAGGGCTTGCCTTGTTACTTTCCACTTGGTCAGAAGGAAAAAATGAGGCCTAAGATATTTGATCTCCATGGAGGTCTATGCTGGATGGGAGCATTGCTTCCTTGTCGTACAGGAGGTCCAAGACTAAAAGCTGTTCCTGCAGCAGGCAGAGGACAGTCATCCAGGACAAATACTGTAGGATCCTGAGCTGCTATAGGACAGAGGGAACCCTGCCTTCCCCACCAGCTCTGCAACCTACCAGTCTAGTCATGATACTTTCTCCATGAGCAGTCTCCAGTGCACATCCCCTCATACCTTATGCAGAAAATCTTTACCAGGTTCCACTGGACCTTAACAGCACACTGCATGCATTTCCTTGGCTTGCAGAACAAGCCACAAGGCTCCCTGTAACGTGTAGTGCATCCTTTCTTTCTGCTTTGCAGCACACCCTTTCCTCAGATTTGAGGTTCCCCCAAGATCAGGAAAGTTTCTCTTTTTTGATATTTCTCAGGCTGAAGTGAAACCCCTTTACACTGCAGTGCAGGTGGCAGCAGGGAAACAAACATCTGAGACAGCAAGGGAAGCCATGGGGTGAGGAACACCTTGTGGCATGATTTACTGCAAAGAAAATGGCTGGCAAACCAGCCCCTTACAGAACCCTACTTTTCCCATAAGTGGTTTCAGTATCTTTTATCTGCAATAGCAGAGTCATTTTACATATGCTGACTACCTATTGTATCTGCGATGCCATTGTCAAATTTCAGTCACAAAACAGCAGTTGCCCCCAGAGCAACATGCTGCTCCACATCCTGTGCTATCTAGGCCTCCTCCTTAGTGACCTCCTCTCCCTTTCCACACCTTGCTCACCAGCAGGGAACGATGAACAAGCACCCTGCAGCCCAATAGGAAAATCCATCTCTGAAGCATCCAGTTTTTGGCTGAGCTGAGAAATAACAGCAGCAGTGAGCGAGAGCTTACATCCCCTATCTATGATTGAGGGTCAGCAGTGCCTACCAAGGAGATGACTGTTGAGACAATATTCCAAGCATCTTCCCACTTCCACTCTGCTCACTGAAATAGAACAAATTGTATTTACTGTAAGAGTGCACCCCTAGCACTCTCATACAGTTAAATGCACTGTAACTACTCACAAAAATACAGCTGAATAAAGTGCTATCTGATTTTTCTCCCACTCAACTTTGGTCACTAATGCCTACAATTGTGTCAGAGCAAATCATTTTTTTCCTAGTCAGTGAACACAGATATGTGACAGTTTCCACAACAGCTCAGATAATGAACAGTTAGACAAACCGCATCAGTGTACCTTGCTTTGCCTTCACTTTCTGAGAAAATCCACAGCATTATAACCAATATTATCTGCCCTTCCCCAGGTAACAATGACTGTTAAGCCATAGTCGCAAAAACAATCTAAAATTCTGGACCATTGACACACACATACAGCACACACGGGCCAGTCTTAGGAATAGGGCAATTGTGTTACTTATACCTAAAATGAACTAGGTGTTTCTTTTCCAGAAACAGATAGAGTAAGTCTTCTCATAGCCTTATCCTAACTATGCTACTGGCCTTGAGGGTAGAAGAAAATACACAAAGGATTCCTCAGGAAGAGAATACAATAATTCCTGGTCAGTCATCATTTCAAGTAACAAAGCAGACAAATCCCCTACATCAACAGTCCAAAGGACAGAGCAAAGAAAACAGCTTGCCTATGAGCTAGTCCCTTGGCAGAAACTTACTTACCACAAAACTCCACCAACTCCACCACTATGTACAAAAGCTTCCAAAGCTGCTAATTACAAGACAGCATATGTACAGTAACTAAATATACATATATTTTTTCCCTGTGGGTAACAGGAAAAGGAAAGATTCTGGCATAGTCTCAAGACCTGCTGCCAAGAAACAGTCAGCTCTCACCCATACCATTCTGCTCCTCTGGCCTTCTCTATTTTCCTTCTGAAGATTTAAGTACATAATTAATAACCTCAAAAATCTAAGTTGAGCCCAGGCCATAACAAAATGGTTGAGGCTAGAGATGGCCAATTTTAGAAACATGCTTTCTGCTTGGCACCACCTGTGTTATTCCCAGACTGGTAGGTTTGTCTTGGCCTAGATACCTCCTCAGAGAGTATCTGAGACAGGGCTGGACTCACTGTGGACCTAGATTATGCTTAGAAAAATACTACTTTTCAGAAAGTTAAAAGAAACCATTTAATCCAGAGAAAGAGTCTAAAACTTCAGGCCCGTACGCAGCAATGTATTATCACCATGGGACACGTACTTCCGACGATCAGTGAAGAAGTTGGGCTTGTCAGCTTGCACAATGACCATGTCGAATAAGTCCCGCCAGTTCTTGCCAACCATGTGTTTCATTCCTTTGTCCCTACAGGCAAAGAAAGCAGAAAAGTTAACAGATCCACAGCAATCTTTCAATGTACTTGATAAACCACTGCACCTCCACAACAGTCAGCCTAAAAAAATTCTTATCTCAATAAGAGAGCACAGAGATTTCTGAATCTTGCAAAGGTGACTGATCACACAGAGTATTGATGTGGCACTCTGACCATTTCAAGCTTTCCCTCCCTTTCTCCTGCTGCCATGGGAAGTCCAGAGCAGTCTGTACTCCTGTCACACAGGACAGGCTACTGGGGGCAATCCAAAGTGGTGGCTGAGCAATGCTGCGGCCAGCCACAGCCTCGTAGCTTTCTCAACAGCTGGAGATGCTGAGGTAACAAGAGCTGTAGGGCTCACTCTAGACCACAGTCAGTTCCCAGAAAGCAGTTCCTGCCACAGGAACTTCTAGCACACAACTTTCAAACACTCACGTGAGAGACTGCACTGCAATGTGCTTGTTGTGCCATGGAGACCCATCGGTGCATGTTAACAATACTCACACAAAGCTAAAAGGACTGTTTGTAATGAGGAAGAGTTTCTTGTTGTGGTTCACCAGTCGGTTTAGGACAGCATAAATTTCATCCCCATGCAGAATATACTTTTCTGTATTGGAACAAAGCAGACATCACTGATCAAGAAATTTTGGCATAGGTCATAGGTTACATTAAAACTAAACCTAAGCACCTATACTATAGGAGTGCAAAAGCCCTGAGGGATCAGCTACATGCCATTCCCATCAGTCCATCTTACACACACTGGTAGTGAACCACCATGGTGACAAAATGCCCTTCCTCATCCCATTCATCTAGAAGAAAGAGAAAGACTAAGGAACAGACAAGGCTGGCAAGAAAGAGGGTCGATACCCAAATGTCAGCACAGACAGGCACAGTCACTTGAGGTTATATTGCTACTAGGAGGTCTCTCTCCTCAGAATGACCAAGAAACCTTCCCAAATGATGTCTCTGCATCTTCATATTATGCCGCGGATACCACCTCTGACAAGCAACAAGGTAATCGAGTCCTCCATTAAAAAAGATCTTCCACCAGAACCTAAATTTAATTTGGTTGTAAATGCCAGTCTACCCCTTGGCTATCTTTAGGAATGACACAGCCAAGTATTTCATTAATTTCTTTGTCCACCTGACTCCAGTGTGGGAGTGCAAAGCTTATATAGCCATCTTATGTAGATTCAACACAGTACAGCAAGACATACAAATAGATTTGGCACCAGAGCTCCATTTAACTCACCTAGATCTTTTTCAATCCATTTGTACATCACTCCTTTCACATGTACATCTCTAATGGCATCCTAAAAAAAAAAAGAAAAAAAGGTAGGAAAAAAGTTTCAGTTTTACATATAGCATTCCTGCTTCCCAGCATGTACAACCACTTCAGTTACAGAGGAGCATACAGTAATGGCATCACCTCTTCTTAGTGAAGAAAGAAAAGCCACATTAACACCAAGCAGTGAACCTTGCACAGCAAGGCTCATCACCACACCCAAAAGAACACCACAGTGGCCATATCAGTTTAGGTAGGGCAGTAAAAGGAGGGGTAAAACCTCAAAACTTCGCCAAGCAAGAACAGTTTCTCTCCTGCTCCTGGAAACCAGGATATGGCAACACATTGCTGTTACAGCAATCAAGAACAACTCCAACACTGGTTATTGCCACAAAACCTTAGTGGCCCAGCCACAGACTGATTTTTCTTCCTCTCTAGGCTCAGGAGAGCCCTACCAAAGGTGACCCAAGGAACTGGACTACAGCTGAGATGAGAGGCAGTAGAAGAGCGTGCGCCCGTGACCCCCGTGCAGCTCCATGAGCCAAGAGGTTCTGCTGGGAGTGCTGGGGGCTTGGCCGCAAAAGCAGTGCCCACTTCTCCAGCAGGAAGCAAGATAAAACAGATTATTGTCAGTGGCAACCAAACAGCCTCTACCTTTCAACAAGAGGTAAAGATCCAAAACATTTTTGGAGATACTCAAGGAACATTCTTCACAAGTTTCCATCTAAAGAGATATGCCAGATACAGAAACCCATTCCCAGAGCAGAAACCCACTTTGCAGTGTTTACACATACTTTAGCGCATACATCCATGGTAGGTTAGACAGAAGTACAAAGGCTGCCTTTCCCCATAATAATTAAATCACTTTTACCTTAGGTGTGCTCCACGAAAAGCCACCTTTTTCAGGCAGATCCACACCTTCACTGCTGACATTACGACAGACACTGCACACAGTGCAGCAGTGACATGTGCACACTGTGCAGCACAGTAACCCAGATTTACTGCAGTGGTGATAGTTGTGGTGAAAAATCGTGGAATGATCTCCTTCCAAGTTGAGAGAAAAGCATTAGATGGGGGACAGTGAAGGAGAAGCAGTGATTTAGGAGTCTACTCCCTCCATTGGGATTTGAATAAGGAAAAGTCAGAGGTCACAGCTCATTCACCGAGAGAACTGTATTGGACTAAGTGACCAAACAAAACAAAAGCACTATCACAAAAACAACTTCATTTTGACCACCACTGGCACTAAAAACAACAAATGCTTTTGATTTGTGACAAAGTTACCTTTGCAGAGCAGAAAGAGATTCCAGTTTGCTCCTCCCCTTAAAAAAAGGAGAAAAAAAAAAGAAAAAAAGAAACGGAAAGAACTGTAACTTGCCTGTAGGTACAGTCTTGGTAGCCTGGGGACATACTAAACAGGGCACAAAAACTTCCCCAAAGAAAGGCAGGGTAAGCTGCATGTGCTTCTCAAAAGCAAAGCTGCCAAACTGGAGCAGCAGGATGACACAGTCTGCATGTCTGCTTCCATCCTGCCCCGCCGCCTCGGGGCTGCACTCTTGGCTCAGGGCAGCGTCACCAGCACCCAGGCTGCTCTCAAACACACAGGACTGCAATCAGGATTACTACTGATAACAACAGCATCAAGTACAGCCATGACTCACCCACTGGGAGCCTGTGCTGTAACAGCAGCATGGCATACGTGAGTCCTCCTGGGAGCCCTGACTGTGTAGGCACAGAGTGTAGGCACTCTGTGCTCACGTCCACAAACCATTTCTCTGTGCTTGCTTTGCTATTCGGAGAAGGCATAGCTCTACCAAGCACTGCAAAGGGGTGAGGTTGCAAAAATTATCATTACTCTCATCGCACAGAAAAAGGAAGATAAAAGTGCAGGACGCTTTCCCATCACTCCTCCAATACGTATTTCAAGCACTGGCATGGGTTTCCAGTCATCCCTCATGTCTCTGCTTACCTCACTCCTCCAGAATAACCACATTCCTCAGCAAAGGAGACAAAGACAAATGCCAGGATTAGCACTCAGGAGACTGAGGGCTTGAGGTTACTGTTCATGCTGTACCGAGTACACATCTGGCAAGGGTCACCACCTGCTTGCTCTCAAGATTGCAACTAGGCACAAGACCACTTTGATCTCAAAAGAAAGGTCAGAAAACACACTTGACACAAGACCTCTGAAGTTAACTGTATCTCCTCATCACATTTGCCTCTAACCTAAAAGAAAACAAACTACAACCACCAAAATCCTAGAAACATGTTAGGGCCTTGGGGGAAACCAGCTCTTATCGGGCACTCACAGAAGGCCAAAACCTAAGCTCTGACCCTTGGCTGCAGCAAAGCTGACAGGGTGAATCTTTATCACCAGAAAGGCAGCCTTCACGTAACAACTTTTCTGTCACAGGATAACTGGACTGTGTCCGTACATGCCACTATTGGAGGATGACCACTGAATTCCCATGTTGTACAGACCAAAACCACCTGCTCGTGGAAAAAGGGCTGGCATATCCCTTGGCTGCCAGGAAAGATGTATCAACCGTCAACAAACCCATGGCAATCTTGAGTACTTCCTTCTTGCCTATAACAACAAATGAGAAGTAAAACAGCTCCCCCAACAGTGCTGATAATCCAATATTTCAAATGCCTGAAGCGTAGCTGGAGGGCCCAATTAGCCTTGTGGTCGCGAGAGCCACAGTCATGCATGGGAAAACATCCCAAAAGGAATGGACTGCTTTCCAAACACAAAGGGAAGGAGTGAATTCCCAGAGCCGACAAGGGGAAGTACTTGACTACAGTCACTGCAGAAAGCAAACTGCTTGGTTCCTGATCAGGGCATGGCCATGCAGGAAAGCAGGGAGCTTGGAAGTCTGCAGAACCGGAAAGCATTAACACAAGTTTTGTGGCACACTTCCTGGGGAAGGATCTTTGAGATAACTGCCCAGACCCTCCTGCAAAAACTATGTGCAGCAAACACCAACTTTACAGTATAGACAGGGACCCAACACACACTCAAAATGCAGCTTTGAATATTCCCTGGTGATGATCTAATCAAATGAGACACAATGTTATTATATTAGACTATTCACAATCAGCACCTTGCATTGAGATACTACAGACCTCACCTGCGCTAACAAGCTGAAGAACTCACAAATTTAACACGAGCTACGAGGTGGCTGACATTTTACTCACAGATATATCCTTGTAAAGATGGACCTGGTCAAACTCAATGCTGTGAGTTATGAAGTAATCGATGACTGAAGACAGCAGTGTCATTTCAGGAAGAGAAAAAATGTCCATAAATTGCTTAAGTGAAGGACCCTGGAAAGCAAAATATGAAGACGCATTAAATCAAAAATACTGTAAAACAAGTCCACATCACCCAAGACCAACACATTCCAGGCTAATAAAAAGAACAAAGCCAATGTGGAAAGCCCCAGCCACTCAGGAGCTGCCCCTTTCCTCTCTGCCAAGTACTATCCCAATGCATTAACGCTTCTTGATAAGACAGAGGCGTCTCCTTCACTGAAATCACTAAACAAATCCAGCATTACTAACACCATGGAGCAGGGAGTCAGGCCCGGAACACTAACTCCTACTCCAAGTCCACACGCTTTGATTCCCACCTGGCCTCCTGCCGTAACTGTAGGGTGCCAAAAGACAAGGCTCCACTACAGAAGCGGCTATGCCCCTTGCTGGAGATGCCCACCGTTCATCCAAGCAAGTCTGTGATTTTGGAGGCACTGGCATCAAAGCTGCTCTATCCATGTTCCAGGGAGGTTTCATAGAGCAAGGCAAGAATTACTCCAACAAGCAGTTTACCAACAGCAGCCTGCCTGACACTGGACTACTATTAGAAGAGTGGCCACATGCCAAAGAAGCAGAGCATGGGTGAGTGTGTGTGCGCACATGTGGGTGAGGGAGGGTTCAACCCACTTTAGAACTAGCTAGCAATGGAGTGGAAATGCACAATTTAAACTGTGACCAAGTAATAACTCAGGTTGCATCAGGCAAGGCTGCAGCTCTCCATTCATATTCTAGTTTTACTGCCTATCAATCAGAAACCTTTCAGCAGATTGGCAGCAAAGTTTGGCTCCAGAGCGCCTACCCGATTTATATATATATATATGTATGTACATATTTATAAAAAAATATATATATGTATGTATGTATATATTTATAAAAAAATCTAGTTTATTCAGTAGGTACTACCTGTCTACAGGACTATGGTGTATCTTGCTGGAGAACTGAAGTTGAAATCAATCATTTTATCTTTCATGGTTGAAGTGCCGGATCAGCCCAGGGAACAGTTATTAAAACCTGGTACATGAAAAGCAATTTGGGAAATACTCAGACCTCTTGAAGAACCTGGAGCACCCCAACAACCCAGTCATGTCAGGGCTGTGCCCGTGAGCTTTGAGCTACGGCCTTGGCAATCCATGACTGACTGTTAAAAAAATGCAGCTCTCCAGGATAACGTTAATCTCTAGGATAATACTGGAATATCAGAGGTGTTTAATATAGCTATATGAAAAAATGGACATGAATGCAACATCGAGGAAGTCACAGAAAGTACATATGGTTGAGCTGACACAGGGTCTGTGCTGCCTGATGTTGAGTATTTGCCACTGCAGCATCAGGGTGTAATAATGGAAACATCCTGTGTTCAGTTTGGTCTTGTGAGGACAGAAGAGAGACAATCACTCTCTTTGTAGCACTATTTAAACATAATATTGGGGCAGCACAAGGTAAGAAAGAAAATGTAAAAGGGCAAAGGAATAACAAACAATATTTTGCCTGCAGTCTTTTCCCCCAAAATGCTTCTATCAGAAGTGATGTTGGTGTCTGGAGAATTATACAGCAGCAAAGGACATCCTGACTCACAGAAGAAAGGAATACAAGGAATACACACCCCCTGTTTTGGGCCATGTATAGTGGGCTGCTTAGTGATAGTTGTTGAATCCTTTCACTAGTCTTGTCTATTGTGATGCACAATTGCTAGGGGAAACCCTTCTTTCACTAGAAAATGCAAAATTTCCAGAAAAGAGCTAACTATTTTTCCACCATCCCTGTTCAGGGATTCTGAGAACACAGCAAGAGGCACAGAAGGCAGCTTCCACTGAAATCACACAAATCAGAACAAAAAACAGTCTTGTAGACTTCAAAAGAACACCACATACAGTTTTTCCACAACACCCACAATTATCCACCTCCTACGGGTCAACACTAGTCACACAGCACTAGCTGCACAGTCTAACCCTAGGCAAGATCTGCGCTTACGTTCTGCAGGTGTTTCGATGCCAGTAGCAGTCCACACATTCCTGCCAAGAAAGGATCAAGAAAAGCCTTAGGGGAGAATATTTACACTCCACTACATCAGTCCTACGTGTTTTATGCCATGTTGCCTGGAACAACTTGCTTAGCAGACCCTCCTGTTACCCATAAAGTGGCAGCAAGATCAGTACTCCAGCTAACAAGGGCCAAAATCCTTATAGGAGACTCACCACACAGCAACTGCTCACACTAACCACCAGCCTAAATTCAGTGCTTTCCTACCATGCGTCTGTGGCACAGACTGAGCAGGCACTGCTGGATTCTAGTGTCCAGGCATGTCTACGGGCCCTTTCTCTCTGGGAATCATCTGTTTGCTCACGGGATTCAAAAAATGTCCTCCTTCTCAAAGAATAAACTGCTATCCCTACTTTCCTGGCCAAATGTTCTATGGAATTTTTCAATATCCAAGGTTATTTTGAAATTATTAAGGACAGACAACTGATCCAGGAAGGATGTGGATGGGTAGGTACTGTTTTGCTCTGCATAATGGTCTATTCATAATACCATTCTCTAGAGAGCAGACAACTTGCACACAAAAGGCTGTGGAAATACAATACTCTTCCACTTTCCTTTTACAACTACTTTTATCTTGGGAGCTGCAGTGTCAAATCGGCCCCTTGAGGCATGGACAAAACTCCCTCCCGTTCTCAGAAAGGGAGAGTCAACAAATGAGATCCTGAAATAAGGATTCGGAGAGACGCTCCAATCAGCAGGATGCGGAGCAAGAGTTAGGGCAGGGTATTTTCCTGATGTTAATCCGACTCAACTGCAAGTGCCTATTGGCTCCTTCACAGTCTCCTCCAATAAATAATAGGCAACTCCATTTGGAATTACCACTTGTAATAGTGTAGTCTTGTATAACTGTGTCGGGTACTTACTACAAGCCAGAAGAAAACACCTGAGGTACCTGCTATAGCACCTATAAAGAAGCACAGAAAGGCACCTTGGCACAAGGTCCTACAAAAAGCCACAAATCAGAGCAGATTTCTTGCTTTCATTTATGAAAAGAAATGTAAAGTTATCCCATGCTTGCTAGGAGTAAGAAGAGCAGCACAGCAGGGGCCAATCAAGTGCTGTTTACATACAGATAACAAATTCTAAACAGAAATATCCCAAGTTGCAAGCAAGACATTGCTGTATCCAGAAGGCAGCTGCTCAGATTAAATGTTTCCCAAGAAATTTTGGGAGAAAAATTGTTCCCAAGGTTCAAAAGCAATCTTGTTGGGGACTTTACCCCGTCAACTCAAAGGGTATCAGCAGAGGAAACTTGCCCTCCTCCTTCCAGCTACTATTAAGGCAACTAAACTTACAAAGGACAAGAAAGAAGGGGAGAGGGATGCAGTACCCTGCTTGCCCACACATCACGCTAAACATGTGAGGAAGAAAAATCTCTAACTTCTTCCAGTCCAGGCAACCAAATGACTTCTACTTTTCCTGCCCTTTACCATGACAGTAATATTTCTGCCTCAGAAAAGGTACTCATGGATCCCAATCCTACAGAGTGAGGACTTTGGGGAAGATTATTTTCATAAAGAAAAAAAAACTATCAAGAAAAAAAAAAGCACAAGGAGAGAAAGGTGATGCAAGCACCCTGCAAACACATATCCTCCTCCACAACACCCTGCAGGCACCAGAGTTGCCATCTTAGCAGCTAGATTTGACCAAGAAGCAAGCAGGGGACATCTCCCTGTCAGGCTGCAGAGCCACTCAGCTCTAGGCCAATGGCCCTGTTGTTCAAGAGTGCTTCAGCGACAGCCTTCACATGCTAAACTTCTAAATAACCTCTGGGGCAAATTCCCATTAGAACAAAACACAGTGGCAGTTCACTAGGAAAGTCATTTACATGCTCACACAGTTCACTGTTCTCCTAGTTGGTAACGGAGATGCTGCATAATAGCATTAAAGGTGTTACACTACCTTGCCATAGAAGTCACTCATCTGGTACAGGGGAATGTGCTGAGTACCACCATACAATTCGATTACCTCTTCATCAGGCACTGGTTTGAGTCCCCTAGACACAAAAATAGGATATTAATAATCATCAGACCACACAGCTACAAATTGCAGAGAAACAGCAGATCGGATGAACAGAGCCCTTTTTAAAAAGGGGAGCAGGAGAGCCTGATTCAGTGCTATCACTCTAAAGGTTCACATCAAATCTTCTCCAAGACAATTTTCAGATACTTTCTTTGCTCCTTGAAGTTAATTGAGGGGCTTTATCTACATTCCTGCACAGAGAGCCCAGCACAGAGGTTTTCCTCTGCAGCTATCAGTCTCTCAACAGGACTGTCCCCCAAACAGGCCCCATGACGAGATTCTGGTGGTACGGGTAGCTACAGTTTTGGAAAAGCTGCTTCCACAAGTTACATTAATATTAAATGCAAAGGTGCAAGAAAAGAGCTGCCTAACTTTTCTCAAGGCTGTTCATATATGAACAAACTATTTTTCTTCCTATTCAGTATTCCCAAGCAAGAGAAATCTTTTGCTAAGAGACAGTCAATACGGATCACTGTTTTTGTCTAAAAAAAGTAATCAGGGTATGGCTGCAAGCTATAGTATTCATGAAACTAGATCTTTTAACAGCTGCCTGTTCTCCCTCTTGCACAATATTTTGATGTAGCAAGCTGTTTGCTCAACCAGTCAGCACCTTTCCCTTTCTCCCTAGTTATTCTATCTAGGTATAGACTCTGAGAAGTTAAAAGTTGCTTAGGTTTTGCTTGAAAGCAAAGGGCACTTAAGGAAAAGGATCCTTCAGGAAAATCACTTAAAAGGAAACTTTTAGAAAAAAAGTTTAAATGAGGTTTCCCTAAAAATCTCTTCATGAAGCTGCACTGAAATATGTGGCAGTACCAGAGAAACATAAAAAAACAGCACTCAAATAAGCCAATTCCCTCTGATTATGAAACTCCCTTTTTAATATTCTTAGGGTGTTTACTGTAGCTGAAGCTTAACAGCAAAGAATTCAAGGAAAATAAACTGGCTTTCATACTCAGAAAATACAAGACAGTATATTTTGGGAGCTTTGCTACAGATCTGTATGAATCACTAGTTTTTGTGCACCGAGTCCACGCCACACAGGCAGGGTGCTCTCCCACTGCCCAGTCTCTCTGCATTTTGGACACAGTCTGTGGAAACATTCCCTTTGCTCTGCGCTGTTTCAGCCAGTAATTCCAATCCACACCCAGTTCTGCTTGGAGTATAACAAAAGAGAAGAAAAATAGGGCAAGCTAGGCCTTAAACTAAGCCCGGACTCTGGCATGTCATCACTTTATTGACACATCTGCACTGCTTTAAGCTTCTGCTTGCATATGGAGATCACTCTCCTCTTAGCTTCGTGACACAGCAGAGAGGACTACGGCTGGGACACACCGTTGCCTTGGGAAGACATGCCCACATGCAGTGCATGTATGGAGCTCTCTCCCAGCTGCATACTTTACAATCAGACACATTAAGCCAGCTATGCCACAGCTGCAGGTCTGACACCAAGCAGAGTACGTGACTGGATGTGTCCTCAACCATTACAAAGAGCTCCAGGTCTTTCCACCCACGGTTGGCTCAAAATGCTTGAGAAAAGTAAGTCTGCAATTATGGACAAGGTAAGTACTTGAAGCAAGTGGAAACAGGATAAGCCAGACAAGATTGCACTCCGCTTTTTGCCTTTTTTAATTATTATTATACTTTTAATCATGCACCTATATTCAAATTGAGTAGTCCACCTTTGTGTACATGGGTATTTACAAAATGACTTTCAAAACTAACAGACCTATATGCTGTCCCCAGCTGGACATAATGGAAAGCATCGATCTTCATCAGAAGACTCTGCGAGGAGGGATAGATATTTACTGTTAGTGTTGGGTGGGTTTACACTTAAACCTTATTTAGGATTCAAGTTCCAAACAAATGACATTTAGGAAATAAAACGCAACATAAATGTTACCCTTAAACTCCCAACTGCCTTTACACACATCTATCCACACTGAGTTTTTTATGAGGCCCTCTGGGAGGAGAAAAAAAATTCTCCTTGCCATGAGTTGAAAGATGCCCCCTGCCTGCTACACTCCAAAGCCTGTGGGCAGGAATGTAATTGAAAAAGAAACAGACAGGACAATGTTTTTGTGACACAGAATCTTTTGTTATCTCCCTTTGAAATGCACACACATTCCCAAGGAGTTTCTGTGTGCGCAAGAGATCTATAGGTTGTCACATTTATCTTAAGCACAACTAAAGAGGCAAGTTCTGGCTCCGAGCGCAGCTGTGCCTAGTCATTCTGCTTATGCAACACACATCTCTCCCCAACACACATTTAAGCATAGAACAAGTTCTCCAGTGCACAGAGTGCAGCCTCACACTGCTGCACTGCTAATAATTGCTGCACTAGTATTGCTCTGCTCAAATGGGGACACAGCATCAAAACCATTTGTCCCTTTCCTGCCACCTACGACAACGCAAGGGAACAGATTCTACATTTTTGCATCCCTCTACCATTTAAGTGCAGCCTGCTACACTGTGGGCAGGCTTCTCACCACTTTGTGAGGGGTGCAAGTAAATAACACCAGAAGATTTACTTGACAGGCAGTACCCAGTTTTTCACGTGCTTTGCAAAATCTGATCCTGAGAACAGCCAGTTCTCACCCTCTCCTCCCTCAAAGGGCACTTTGCTTGGCTACGCTAGTCACCTTTGTATTCCTCTGATATATTAGCCAGAGATTTACACACAGATAGGAGCTTCAGTATCTCACAGATTAAATGATTTTGCAAAGCCAGAGCTCTACTCTCACAAATGGTGCATTGCCTTGCTGCCACCTCGGCAAGGACAGATGACAGGCGAAATCTCTACATTTTCTCTGTTTTTCTACAGAGACTGCAGACTAGAACTCTCCAGTCTGTACTGCCTGCTTCCCTGGATTTGCTCAAAGCTCCCCAGAACCAAGCTCCCAGCTCCTGCCTGGCTGCAGCAGATGCCACAACATTCCCAGGCATTGATCTTTCACGGAGTTGTTTCAGGGAAATGGAAAAGGGTTAAAGCAAACGCTTGCACTTTGCGGGCCTGCGCTCCTAACTATGCATCTCAAGTAGCCTGGATCCTTTTCCAGGAGCTCCTATTCTTTGGAGGGGAGCATGGGGGAGGGAAGGAGAGCAGGAAAAAAAACAAACACACACACACTTCCCAAAGTGTTCTCCTGACAAGTCATTTCTATCATTAGTTACACATAATGCCTCTAGCAGCAAGTACAGGGTGTAAAATAGGACTGAGGTTTTTTTTTTTCTCTCTAATATCCCAAAAGATAAAAATTATCGCACAAAGTTTGGCTTTCTTAGCTTGTGCAAGCTTCTTGGGTTTCTCAGTTTGTACAAATAACTGTTTGACTTTAAAATTGGCACAGATGTTTAGCAGGGATCCTTGCTAAAGAGTCCCATTTTGCTCGAGGCTGTGAGAACACAAAAGACGCTGTAACCTTGGGAAGCTCATAAGCAAAACAGACCCATGCAATGAAAGATATGGGCACTAGGACCATGTATTTCACTGGCTGCTTTGTGATCAATATTTCCATAAGTAATACTACCACATTTCTACTAAAATACTTTCATATAAAGGAAAAGAAAGCCCAGGAGGCTGAACTTAGCACGCTTACCTTTTGTACATCATAGTGAAGTCCCCGTATGGCAAAGCCTGGAATGTAGTCATACTTGGCAAGTCCTTCTGGATACTGGGAAGATACATAACAACATCAGACACGTAAGTGCTGTGTATCGATACAAATATTGTGCTCAGTGAACCTGCTTAGCCCTGCAAGCTTTCTCACAACAAACATGAACTGACCATGGAGAAACACACAAAGGATCAGCTAAAAGCACTACAGCAAAAAGGGAAATGCTTCCCCAGAAATGCTTCCTCTCATCTAAAGGACGATACAGAAAACAGACTCCATCAGGCAGCGAGGAGACTTCTGGTAAGCTCCATTCAATGCAGATATGTGGCAAAGCAGTGGCACTGCAGAGACTCTCAAAAACACAGGGCCATAAGAAAACACACAGAGGAGCCACCTTTTGCAAATAGGTATTCGTAATAGGATATGATATATAGCATTATCCGCATTAACCTCTGCATGTCTAGTCCCAAAGGAGATTAATTTTGCATAGACAAAACTTCCACAGTCAAAGATTGTGAAACCTGGAGCTTATCTCAATACAACAAGTACCTAACACGTGCACAATGCTGCCTTTCACAAGCAAGGCACTAAGACAGCTGCAAGACCAAGCGCAAATTCCTGATTACCTTGAACTGCTCTATCAGGATGTCTCTGGCAGTGTTGAAAATCATGGAGTGCAGCACATTGGAATACTGTGCCAGTGTGTAGTCGTAGTCAAAGCCATATATCTCAACATCTCCCAGGCTGATCTCGTTGTTAGCGTAGATAGCGGCTGGATTGAGGAGGTTGCAGACTCCCGGGGGAAGGAGATCTGAAGGGGGAAGATGAGAGGTTAGAGGAGCTGAAAGGATCACCAAAGCAACAACTTTACACCCTGCATCTGGCAGCAGCTGGAAGCACCATGCGGCAGCAGCAAAGGAGTGCGGTACTGATGGTGAAGCTGCTGCATTTACGCAGCTCTAATACTCCTGCCTGGGAGAAAATGGACTGCGAAACCTCCAGCTGTGCCTGGTGACCGTGCTGACCATTTTAATTAAGCAAGACTGACGTTTTGCAGAAGATAGAAAACAACATCCGCAGATCCCTGGCCTACATAAAACAGACCAGACCAGGGATTTTAAATGGTCAAATTTCTAGCCTGCAGCAGCTCTGGCTGTAGTTGTGTTTAACAGGCTCACCTACGTGAAAGGCAGCTCTAACATCTCAGCAGGAAAACATAACTGTCAAACATCAGGAAAACAATCTCTCTTCAAATTTGAACAATACAACCAAGCTAATTCTCCTTAGAGAAACCCAGACTCCAAACCAGAAATTTAGTCTGGTTAAATTTAGCCTCTAACCAGAGGTTAGACGTAGAATTGGCCAGACTTCACTGAGAAATCCTTTAGCTACAGTTTGGGTATTTGTTTTGCTTTTTGTTTGTTTGTTTTTTTCCCAGGCAGGATAAAGCAAGGATAAAGTTGTGTACAAAACTCCACAGTTTTGAAAAACACCAAGTCAGGCTTTTAGAGCACATCATGCTGATAACAACAAGTTATCTGCTTTGCTCTGATAAACAGCTGTGAAACAGCTTGGTCCTCGCGTGCAGTTTGTCACTTCACGGAGGGCTCAGTGCTCAGGATGCCTGGGAATAGCACTTCACTCGCTGGACTGCAGGAAGAATGAGGGTTAAATCCCCCCAGCACCTGAAGTACCTACATATCCATTCTCAGAGCCCAGAGCTTTTGTTACAGGGTGATAGGAAAAGCAGGAACGGACACCCCTCAGGCCTTTAGCTCTTCCTTGCTATGAAATGAAGTTTCACATGAACTCAGGACAAAACAAGTATCACTAGAAAGCAAGAGCAGCTGTTCCCAATTTAGACGTGGGCTGGAGCTCTTGCAGAACTTAATGTACAGAACTTGAGTACATGTGTTAGGTAAAAAAAAGTTCATCTGGAAAAACTAATCCAAAGAGCTGACCAACAGAGGGTTCAGATATGTTATTATTTTTCGGGGGAGAGCAGCATTAAAAAAAAAAAAAAAAAAAAAAAAAAAAAACATATCCAAGCCTCTCTCCTAGCTTGCTTTCCTTTGGCCTCCAGACCAAGCAGAGGGAAACTGCAAGACCAGAAAGCAGTATTTTTAGGCAGGAGAACAGACTTGTTGCTACCCAGCAAAAACAAGAGCCCTCTTTCAGTCACTCATCTGGTGGCAAATCTCCTGGAAGGAGCCGTGAAGAGCGAACACAGAGGTCAGAGAGACCACCTTCCCCCAGGATTTTAAAAGATAGGAAGTGTAAAAGGATTCAGATGATTGTAACTCTCATCATCTCATCAAAAACGATTTCTGTGTCACAAACAAACAGCCCTCTGCTTCCTGCGCTCGCCCCCAACAGCACCTTGGGAGGAGGTTCCTCTCTGAGCACACATGGTGCTTGGGATGGAGTGACTGCAGGGCACTAACTTGCTTCTTCATAAGGAAAATGACACAGTCCTAATCACATCACAGTGCAAGTCTGCACTGTTTGCTTATCCCCACGGAAGTACAGGTTTTACCATGACAGCTTCAATACACAGAGAGGTGAAGCTTTGCCATTCTTCACCTTTTGCCAGGAGGTTTGCAATAACACATTTGGATAGCCCAACAGCAGGGCAAAACACCTGCATCACCTGCAACCTGCCTCTCCCACTTCAGGAGACACCAAACTCATCCAGACACCACAATATGCCAGGTTGCAATTTCCTGCAAAAACACTATCTGTAAAAGCTGACAGAACTGGTATGATTCAGCGAGGAGGAAAGAGCTGCCTCAGCTGCAATCAAAGGCACGGGCAGCACCACTGTAACACACACTGACCTAGGGAGTATATTTAGACCCACTGGGTGAAATCACACTCCTTCAGCAGGCTCCCGTCCAGCTAATTTTATCCCTCTGGGACATTCTGCCACAGACTTACGTGGTGTGTGCCCTCCTACCTCACTAAAAGCTGCACAAAGATGCACACTCTAGATGCACACACTTTCACCACTGGCTCAACAGAACATGGTCCCAGTAGACCCTTCTGAGGTAGGTAGCTTCTGCTTTGCCAAGACAGTAAGAAAAAAAAAAACTAAACTAACCTAAAAGCTCACTTGTATTTTACAAAATAATGTGACTCTCAACTACTCTTTCCACCAGAATCCCAACTGGAAAGAGAGGCAGCATCACGCAGTTAGTGACTGCCTAAGCAGCACTTCACCAAGAGAGAGCTGGAGTGGTTACGTCTGAGGAAGGTTGGGGCAAGAGCTATTGCAGAAATACAATCCCTGGAATCTGCATGCCTGCAATTTGCTCCAATCTGCAATTCTGCTGTTTTTTTAGGGAAGTGTCTGCATATCCATACAGATATACAGCACTCAGCAATGTCCACCCGCCTCGTAATTATAATGCATGACGAAAGTCAACAACGGAGCCAGACCACAAGTGAGCACCGCTTTTATGCTTAGACATCAGCACTGGGTAACCACACATCTTCTGCTTCGTTTTGCAAGCGTGAATCACCAAACAGCTGCTTAGGTTGGCATCTCCTCCTGACAGCAAAAGCACCTCTTCCAGGCGACAAGCTGCAGTCGCTGCAGAGCGCGCTCAGTCCCCGCACGGCAGCAGAGATGGAAACAAACACAGGCAATTAAGGGTGAAGGAGCGTTGGAGACTTCATGCTGTGGTATGGCCCTTTCCCAGTCGCAAAACAAGGCAGGCAGGGAGGTGCCACCCGCTTCCTCTGCTCTGCTGAGCTCCCCAGGGTCCTGTGAGCTCGCACAGGAAACGCTCCTTTGCCCTAGTCTCAGATCCAGCATGCTGGTTAGGAACGATACATAAAAAAGAGAATTTATACACACACATCTCTGTTCTGGTCTCACATAGTAGATATCCACACTAACTTTTGTGTAAGACTAGCCTTTCTTTACCAGAGAGGAAAAGAGCAATATAAAAAGCACGCAGCCACAATTCTCCATGTTCTTCATAAACCAGTAAGTTCTTTTGTACGCTTACTTTCAAAAGACAAACAGTTTTCTCTTTGCTTTAGGCTTTGTTTTAGTGTCACAGTAATGTCTACAGATCATTTCAAGGAGCTAGAACAGACACCTCTACTAGGAGGGCAGGCTTTGCCTGGGCAGACTGGAGTATAACATAAAAATCATTAAACAACAGAGGAACAGTATGAAGAGAACACTGCAAATACCTTTGGAGCCCCATCCTCAATTCAAACAGTTATGCCTAAATATTTTGGGGTGCTCGCAAATACTTGCTTAGGATGAGGAACACATTCAGGATCAAAGTAAGCTGAACTACAGATGCCACCTTTCCACTGTGCTGGAATTGCCAGCAACGGCCACACGGATGTGTCTTCTCCCTGAGCTGTACCCGATGTGATGGACATGCGCTGCTGGCTAGGGCCTGCAATGTGATTTAGGTGCAAAGACATCTCTTGATCCACAGAAACGAAGAAAAGCAAGAACAAACTCTAACCTACAGCCTCAGCATTAGCAAAGTCTAACCAAATTCACACAATCTGCTCTAAGTCTTGAGCTACACCAGCCCCTGCCTCTTTTGGTAGAGGAAGAGAAGTCACATTAAGTGTAAGCCTTAAAGCATCATAGTGAATGAAACAGTCTTAAAAGTCAGTCTTGCAAAAGGTAGAAGGGAAATAAATAATGCCGAGAATGACTTTTCTTGGCCCAGCCCTAAGGGGAGATTTTTACCTTCTATCACACACTGCTCGTTTTCCCTGAAGTGCTTTTCTCAGACTGTTCTGCATTCTCTTTGCTACACAGATACCGCAATCTTCTTATTTGAATGGCAAGTGTGAAGGCAATGTGGTTTTTTTCAGTATATACAGTATTTTGACTGCAATGCACTACAAGAAACTGTATTCAGCAAGTGAAAACAACACATAAAAACGTAAAAAAACCACATAATAAATTCTACTGACAGGGACATCTTTCCCCAGACTGACAGCAATAACTGACAAAACAGAAAAGCAGTTTCTGAGACCGTGGGAGTTGGTGGTACCACAGAGCTTTTTTTAAAGGACCTTCTTAAACTTGCAGTTGATGGATCAAAGGGCAACAATGTTTTCAAACACAACCAACCTTCCAAATCCCTAATCCAACCAGAGACTCAGTTTTACATCCAAGTTAGAAAGGAGGGCGAACAAAGGAATGAACAGACACCAGATGCGGCACAGCTCGGCTTAGCTATCAAAGCAGCAGTTAAAACCAACCAGGACCAACCTGGTTTATGCTTTTCCTTGCTTTTCCTGAATAACAGCACAGTCTTGAAATTTCAGTTTGGGGAACTCTTTCTTAAACAAACAGAGGCCTCCTTAAGTAACATCACATAATGGCAAATAATCACCTGGAGATTTGTGAAGAGTCTTCTCTGCCTACAAACAGGCTATTTCACCTATTTCATCCTGCATCTCTAGTCCTGCTGATCAAACTCCATCTCCAGAAATAACCCCGCCACACGAGCATCAACAAACGGAAACTATGTGAATACGGACACCGTAATCTGTCATGTATCTAAGTGAGCGTTTTGCCAAGAGATCGTGATATTGACCTATCCGCGTTTATATCGCTATGGAAAAGAAAAATGACTTGGAGGGTATTCAGGTCCAGACACCACCACAACTCTTCCGAGCTGAAATTCTTTCCAGTCATGGGGCTGAAGGCACAAGCAGGGTTAGGGCAGGAGCTGGCGCTGAGCTGCAGTACTTGGTCACTGCACTGTATCAAGCAAAGGAGGGCGCATCCTGCAAAGCTGGAGGAGACGGGATCCCAATGGATCAGGCAACAATTTCTTTATACTAGCATGTCACCAAGGGCTGCAGGTTTCATGTCAAACCCCCAGTGCTGGGAGGTGGGAAAGGGTTGAAGATGGAACATGCCGGTCTCCAAAGGGAAGGACGGCTCCTCCATAGGCCGAGCGCTGCAGGGGCTGCCACAGACCAAAGCTAACAGAGCTGCGTAAGGGCAGGGACAGAGTCACCGCAGCTACCGCTCATCCGTGCTTACCTGCAGCGTGGTGAGAGCTGACAAATCACGAGGAACAAGTCCCCGTGTCACCCCGTGCCGTTAAAGCGCCCCCCTCCTCGCTCAGAGAGGCGCCAAAGCCCCCACGCCATGGGTACGAGCAGCGCCTCAGCGAGGGGACAGCAACGCGGTCCGCGGCGGAGCAGGGCACACGAAATGACCTCGGGCCGTCCGGGACCAGACACCGGCCAGGGCTGCAACACCGTCCCCTGTGCGCGTAGCGGCGGCTCGGGACGCCGGGGCCGCGGCGAGCGCCGGCGGCGGCCACGTGTGCAGCGACGGGAGAGGGCCACAAAGACGGGTCGCGACGCGAGCGGCGGCGCTTACCGTACACGAGCTTCTTCATCTCGTGGTAGCGGGCCCACAGGTAGGTCTTGGTGTCGGCGCCCTCGGGTGGCGCGGGGGCGCTGCCAGCGGCGGGGCCGGGCTCCGCGGCGCGCCGGGCTCTGCCAGGGAGCTGCCCGTGGCCACCGTCGCA
>VWPW01002721.1:228100-243265 GCA_013389825.1 Crypturellus undulatus | reverse complement strand
CCGCGCGGGGGACGCGGCCCCGCGGCGTCGCCCCTGGCCTGGGGGGACGGAGGGGAGGGGGGCGGTGCTGGCTGCCTTGGGTAGGGGGACGCAGCGGGAAATTTGAGGTCTTCATGGCAACGCTCCCACCTGCCCCAGCTCTTACGCAGCCTTCCTTGAAGGAGGGGTGTGAACTTCGTTAGGGCTCCCGAGGCGCGGTGGGAGCGTGGTGGTTGTGACTGGTAGGGCACGCTGTTTCGAGTGCTCTAAGCCTTGCTGGAGCCTGGTGCTAGTGAAATGCTTATAAAGACTCACTTTAACAGTAGAAGTGATTAAAATGGTTTTAGTATGAGTTTTACAGTCCCCCTCCACCCCCAGCACTTTAAATATTTTTTACAGCTTGAGGTGTGGGAAGGCTTAATGCATTATCAATCTGTAAAGCATCCTATTTCTAGTGGCAAATCCAAGTCTCGGTTACGTCATGGCCAAAAGAAATACTCATTAATTCTGCAGTAACATAGAGAGCCTTCCAAAGAAGGGTTCAGTGTTTGAACACATCTTCTGTGTTTTGCTGCCCACTAGAAATGTGCTATTCCCTGTGGCCTGTAGTGCTTTCCCCAGTTAAGCTGAGTACTTTGCCTGTATTTCATTAATAAAAGGATTCCCTGGCCTTTCCAAAGAAACCCGACATTTTCTAAAATCCAAGGTACCTGAAAGGTAATCTCCTTCTGTTAGCTTCATTTTCTGTATAGTATACAAGTTCTTACAGGTTGTCCTCATGAGGAGGGGATTTTTATGGTAAAGAGGCATTTCTTTGATGTAGCTAAATATCTTCATGAAGAATTATTTCCCTGACAGCAACATACATCAAAGGGAACATAGTTTGTTTGTTTAGTACTACACGCCTATTCCAAACAGCCCTAGTTCAAAAGCCTGTCTTTGCTGGTGTTTTCTATATTTTTATGATATACCCTTCCTCTTTTTCATTGTGTTACATTTTGGTTTTCACTCACCCACGTACTGCTCATCTGCCCCTTAGCCCCTACTCAGATTTTGGTTACATTGCAAACAAGCATGTGTGTCAAGACTTGAGTAAAAGTTGGGTATTTTTTTGTGCTGACATTATTTCAGCTGCTTGGTTAGATACAGGGTTTTGTTCGTGTGATAGTGTGATAGTCCTAAGTGGCTGTTAAATCCATCAGCAAAGTCACAACCGCTAACAATTTCTATTTCTTCCCAGTGGCTAAACATTTAGGATACTGCTACATCAAGCAAAAAAAGAGTTTTCTCCAGAACCTGTGAGGCTAGGGAAAAAGGCTTTCAGAAGAATGCCTCTTGACCATGGAGGAACTCGATTCTTAGCCTGTCATGAGACCTGGCTCAAGTTTATTGAGATCTGAACTCTTTTTATCTTAGATGCATCTATTTCATTGGTAAGCAGTACCCTCCAAAATAGTCAGTTTAGAGCATTTCTGTATATATAACTGTATGTGTAGGACGACTTAATCATAATAAACAGACTAGGCCTCAAAATAAGTTCTATGCATAAAATAAGGGTTAGAAATGTAATTATTTAAGTACAAAACAGACGTTTAAAATGTCTGGTTGAAGGCATTTTTTAAGCTCAATTATGTGTATGTGAAGGATGCCTGAGCTGGGCTAAGAGTGGGGGTGTAGTAGTGTGGGGCTAGTAGAAACTATGCGGTAAGAAGGAGTTGGCAATGTGCTTTAACTTTCAGATATGTTACTGTGAATTACATCAAGATGATGCCACTTTTCAGCAGTGACTTAAGAAACTGTTTTTGAGGGGCCGCACTGTAACTGCTTTTCCAAACCTACTGCACGCTCTTGTGTAATTTCCCCCAGCCCCTTTGGCATAAGGCATAATTGTCACTATAAGTAATCATTATTTCAATTACAATTTTACAGAATCCATTTTAAGTATTGTTTATTGTGCACTAAAACATCTGGTACAGAATAAAGAGAAACATTTTTGTACTGAGTTTCTGCCATATTTCTACACTAATACTCTATCATGACAACAAGCGGAAACTAGTGATATAAATACCCCCCTTACATTTAGCAAATATTTCCACTATTGATTTTCTTGAGTAGTAGCATGTATTAAAAGTGTGCTGGGTTTTATATGCATTAAATATCATAATATATTAGATTTTTATTTATGTTATATCTAATCAAAAAGAGTGGGAAGTCAGTGGAGTCACTGTAAAAGGATAAGATAGATTTCTTAATAAATTCCATTACTTTTTTTTCCTAGGGTTCCTGATTAAAATTCAAACATAGACTTATGCATAATTAAGAACTTATTGTAAGGTTTATCATCTGCCCTACAAAGATGCTAAAGAAATTTTTTTCTTTTGATTTTTTTTTTCCTTCTATTTTCTTTTTCCCTAAAGTAATTGGTGTCAAATATTTTGGATTGATTTTTGAAAATGAATTTGAAAATACATTTTTGTTTTTTGTAATTGTCTGCAGAAACACTTGTGCTTACAGACATTTTCTCTACTTATGAATGAGGAACGCTCACTCTCAGATCTTGGCTGTTCACTTTAAGGTCCACTGTGATGGTCTGCTGGTACTTTTAAAGTAGATTTGCAAGATGGAGGACCTGCCCATCCATTAGGACAAGGTCTGCGATAGATATAATGTAGCAGGATAGGAGAATTTCAGGTCAGCTGATAACACTTTTTCTCCATAAAGGAGAAACCTCATACATCCTTGAAGAACGTCACTTGATTTTGTATGCAGACCAGTGTCTGATGACTGTAGCTTTAGCACTGGGACTCCAAAAGAGTCATTAAAATCATTAGTCTTGGTTCAGTTAGTATACTGAATTCCATAAATTCTTTATAATGAGGGTCATCACTTTGCAATATTTGTACAGCATCTACTGCAGTGAAGATTCTTATTCATTGTGGGAGGTTTGTTTTTTAAAAAACAACAACAAAAAACAACAAAAAAGCAGTATAAATGTTCAAGATCTAGGCAATTATTAAAATGTTTCATTGCCTACAAACCTTGCTCCAGTCAGACCATTGTGGCAATGAAACCAGTAGATGTACATAATCTCATTGGTCATTATCATCTTGGTGGCTTGAAATGTATTTTGAACTAACCCAATGAACTAAGTGTGCACTTAGTCTCCCCTGTTTGCAGTTTATGCCAGTTTGGGCTTAGAGATGGAGCTTCCTGCTGACCTTTGTGGGCCTGGAGTGTTAAAAGTGTGTATGATGTGGCTGCAGGTTTAAGTTTATCACATCCTCACCAGAAAGCCTATTTCATTTATATTATTTACATATATGTGTGTGCATTTATACAGGCATATACTATATGTGTAAATGCATTTACATAACCCATATGTATATAGCATATATAAATGCATACATATATAAAAGGTATGTATGTATTCACATGTATATACAAGTACGCTTGCGTATGCTTTTTATATTTATTTTGTGTAATTATTATATTTACCCACAATTGTTATATTTATGTACTTGATATAGCTCCATTTTTTTTTTAATAAAAGCAATGACTTTCAGGCCTTTTTTTTTCCCCCTGTACAATGGGGAATGACATGTGGGTTGTCAGCAACTTTCCTCTGTTTATCTTGGTGAACTTTTCTTTTTTTTTTCAACTTGCCTGCCATCCCCTGTCTTACGCAACCTTCAGGCCTTTAAATCATGGATGGAAGCTAAAGCTGCTGTTGTACTTATTGATCTTAAGTTCTCTGTGTTAAGATAGGCATTTCAAACCTTGCTTCAGCAGATTTCACAAAAGGCATGTTAGTCCGTATGAGAAGTAGCACACATGTCTTGCTGTCCCCATTACCACAAACAGCTTTATTTAAATATAGACAGATCCAAGTTTCCCTCCATGTCCATTTGTTTATCAGAAACTGTAAGTCTTGATTCATTTTAGCTTCAATATAAACAGTTTTGCACATCTGGCAGTGTCTTCTCATTAACTTTTCTCAAGTTTTGTGTAAGTGAAGTTTTGTTGAGCCTGGCTAGCAAGAATATTATGGATGAGTCTGGAAGGGGCGAGAGAACCTGAGAGTGAACCTGAGAAAACAGAGCATAATGTAAAATTTGGAAGAAGGGCAGGGACTCTGCAAGGGCTAGGAGTGGCTACTATAGACTATGTATAAGCAAGAAGGGATTTAAAGTCATTGTGAGAAAGATATTGCTGGAAATGGAGTTGTGGAGTAGTAATAGGGAGTATTGGAGTAGAAGGATTCAGGTGGCTCAAATTTTGGTGGTCTTGTGTTGCTCCAGCTGTTTTCTAAAATAGAATAGAACTGGATATATAGATTGTCAAGGCATCAGTTTTCTTAATGTGCTACAGAGGAATGTAATAACATAGTGGACATATTTCCTTTATTCAGCAAATGCAGCTGCCAGTTCTTGTGATCAGAATTTCCTAGCGTGCCTCTTCAGAGATAAGTAGGGAATTATGGGTTTTTTTTTCTGTTTTATATAAATGGGATCTGACCTGGACAACATTTTCTTGGTATTGCTGTAATTGCTGTTTTTAAAAATTACTTTCAACTCGCTAGCCCAAGACTACTCCTTAAAAGAACTGTGAATACACCATTACTTTTGTATCTAGATGGTTCCTGCTGTTGTCAGTTTGGATTATATCAAGCCTAAAATTTTACTCTGTTTTGATTATATTTTACAGAAGCTGGGAAGGAGTTTAGCTCTCCATTTCCTTACTTTCCATTAAGCTTGAGGGACTTCCTCATAGTAATACATAAACGCAAAATAAGTGACCGGGAGAGATGCAGCTCGGTCTGAAGTGGGTAGTTCTGAGGACTGTGGTGCCTTATAACTGTGTGTCCTGGACAACACTAATGCGGAGTGCCGTAGCCTTTGTGGTATGCCTGTTATTCCCATTAAATCTCCATGAAGTGTTTATGAGCAAAGCAGTTAAATGAACTACCCACAGAGTCCTGTCAAATACAAAAGTAAATAGTTTCTGTGTTTCAAAAAGTAGTATGTACTTACGCCTCTTCCTATATGAGAAAGAAGACAGTATTTTGAAAACTTTTGAAACTTTTGAACTTTTTGAAAAATTTTTAAATTGTCTTATATAGAAATATTGTAATAATAATAGTAATTTAACTCCTAACTTGTATTTCATATATCCACAGTCACTCAATGCTTGGAAATTCTTAGTAGCTTATCCTCTCGTTTATGAGGTTGGAAAATACTGTCATCACAGTTTTAGTAACTAAGAAATGAATTTAAGAAGTGAAATGCAAACTCAGCAGGTTATCCAGGATTGCCCAGTATATCTGTGCAGAACAAGGAATTGAGCTAAGGATTCTCTTTTTTTGTGTCTAGGTGTGAATTTTAACGACGAGATAATCCTTTGGGCTCTCTTTCTACACTGCTAACATCAATGGCTCTTTTCCATTTTTCAAGAAAAAAAAAAACAAAACAGCTGAGGATGATAGTAACTCTTAAACTGATAGACTATTTTAATTTGTAATATTTGTAAAGCTCTGAGTATTTTCTACTTGAGAGCCTCACAGCAAGGATATTGGATGGTAGTATCTTATGGTCAGGTCAATATCTTAATGCCATAATCAGATTTGTGTAAATGTGTTTTAGGTCTCCTATGTGATTAGAGATGAGGTGGAGAAGTATAACCGAAATGGGGTAAATGCACTTCAGCTGGATCCAGCACTAAATAGGCTCTTCACAGCAGGCCGAGACTCCATTATAAGGATATGGAGTGTCAATCAGCACAAGGTAAGCTAAGAGAGGGTTCCTCAGTCTAATTTGTTTTTCAGGTTATACTAGTAAGCTGCTTACAGTATATATACTTGATAATAAGTCATTTAACACCTGCCAGTAATTAGCAATAGGGAAATCATTTTTATATTACTCATTGTGACAAAAATATGTGGGATTACAAATTTACGTGTGGCTGTATGTTTCCAAAGAAGTAGTCTCAGCAGAGAGAAAACAAGGTTAAGTATAAAATGTTGTGGTCTCCAGTGAGACCTAAATACCAATTATTAGAGCCATGTTGTGCTAGTTATATATGTACATATTGATTAATTTTTAATTTTGGTCATATTTTTGAATATTTTGTGTTCTGGTATCTTGGAAGGGCCTTCAGTCTCACCTATATTACCGTCTTTATTTTAAAGGAAAAATTGATCAGATTCTCTGCTGCTCCCACTTATTTTTAGTATTGCAGGAAATTTTAGTATATGCACAAATGTCTGCAATCTCTCTGTATAGTTATCTCATAAAAATGTTGGAAGTGTGAATTCAGGCAACTCTACACTAAACAACTTTTGAACCATCTGAAAGTTTAAGAAAGTGTCACAACTGGATAATCACATTAATATTTTCCATTTATGAAGAGACCTTTTAAGCTTTTTCCTTCATTTACAGCAAGACCCTTATATAGCATCTATGGAACATCACACAGATTGGGTAAATGATATTGTGCTCTGCTGCAATGGTAAAACGTGTAAGTACTTAAATGTTTGAAAATTAAAACTTTCAGAAACTGTATATAAAAGTATATTTTCTTCTGTTTTAACCATTTGAATATTTTTTCATCTCTTCTTCGAGTGTAAAATTTGTTTCTGTGATGCATATTTTATATATGGCAAATAATGTAATGTGTTTTAATGATAATTAAAATATATCTTTTCAAATAAATAATATTAAGGAATAAGAGCATACGCCAAAGTAATGAATGATCCATTAATATTTTCTCTTTTTTATTTCAAATTCAGTGATATCTGCTTCTTCAGATACTACTGTTAAAGTCTGGAATGCACATAAGGGATTTTGCATGTCAACACTAAGGACACATAAGGTGAGAAACATTTTCTGTAAATATGCTATTTTATCATTGACAATCTTTTAAAAATCAAGGTTTTAGACTATAAATTGATAATATTGTTGGTTCATGATGTTACACTTTATTGTGTTACAGGATTATGTGAAAGCTTTAGCGTACGCAAAAGATAAAGAACTGGTAGCATCTGCTGGGCTGGACAGACAGATTTTCCTCTGGGATGTAAATACTCTAACAGCACTGACTGCCTCGAATAACACCGTCACAAGTAGGTACCTAGGGGGGGGGGGAAGCAATGCAGTGTATTTTATTGAGCAGCATTAATGAGATCCATGAGATCTGGTAAAAGCTATAAATACTGGTTTCTGTGTACTAGAGACATCTAATATACTATTTAAATATTAAAGAGCAAGGGGAAAAGGAGAAACCGCCAGTAGACCATTTGTATCAGGTTTACTACTTTATTTCATCATCATACTCTCCTAAGTGGTATGTCCTGCTTCCCTATCCCAATAAAGGCATTAGAGATACTTAGGAGGTCTTTTCTTAGATAGCAGTTCCAACATGCACTTCTTGCACTGTTTGGGAGAGTATTGGTTAGACTCTTCATCTGAGAAGTATGATCCCAGCCTTCAAGTTCAGTTACATTTAATTGCTTGAGTGAATAACTCAAATCTGGGTCTTCTGCATCCTTATTATTACAGAACATGTTTTGTTGAAAGCAATCTGATGACCATGGTTTCGGTGTCTTGGAAAATATAACATTGAAAATGACTGGTCTTTCTATTTTATAAGTGTTCATATGAAATTTTATGAAACTTTTGCTGATAACTAAGTTGTGCTTCCTTGTGTTACTGGCTGATTTATAGAAAAAACAAGACTGTGGATAAAATTGATTTCTTAGACATTGCAGCCTTGCTCTAGTAACAGAATGAATCATATTTGTGAGGCTGGGAAGAGTGGGAAGCTGATGTTTGCTTTGAGATAACATCAAAGAAGAGACATTACTTCTAAGATGGCAGAAATAAATTTGCATTTCTGGAGTTAAAACAGTAATGTATAAGAGTGTGTGTTTGTGTGTGTTTTCTTTTCAAGCCCAGATGCTCATAAGGAGCAGTGTTCCTGGTAGGAAGTGTGTGCTGTATGTCGTAAACGGTGTCTGAAAGGAATAGCTCCTTTATTTCCTCAGAGTGATCCTCTGGTGCCAAAATGGCACAGTGATTGTAATGACTCTAAGTATTACTTTGCCTTTTTAGAGCTGTAGAGGAAAAATCGAGATGGGGATCTTCCTATCTCCTAAAACAAAACAAAAAAACCTCTTTGTACTGGGTAAAGGATTGTCATGTACAATTATCATATGGTATTAAACCCTGCATTTTGGTCTAAAAAGATAACCTTTTTGAGTGAAAGTATTAATGTTATCAAATGGTAGCACTAAAAATGAAAATGTTATTTTTATTTTAATATAGCTTCTTCCCTTAGTGGGAACAAAGACTCTATCTACAGCCTTGCAATGAATCAAATGGGAACAGTAATTGTGTCAGGGTCCACTGAAAAGGTAAGCAACCGTGTGGTAAGGCTCGTTCTGCTTCAATTCGAAGTTGAATGTAAATAAAATAATTCTATTCAATTTTAATTTCAGGTCTGCAGCAGCTGTTTTGTTTTAAATAATGCGGATGTACACTATGGTTTTGACTTTTTATTATTTTTTCAAGGAGAGATAGAAAAGCTGTTACATATTTTTATAGAGGCAGATATTTGTAAGTTATCTATATAGCTTTAATATCGTATCTATGATGGAGAGAGGGTTACATTTCTCTGTAAGATCTCTGCTTTGGGAGCACACATTATAAAAACTGAAGTATGTGCCATAGTCATAACAGGAAAGATGTCATCAATTCACTGCCTAAATAAATTTAAATATTTCCAAGAGACAGTTTGTGCTTTTTCTTGTAGAGGAAGGTCAAAGACTCCTAAATGATATTTTTTTTCTCTTAATTTCATTCACCTTGAAAGTGTTTTATTTCCAAGTCAATATAGAAATGAAAACAGGATATTCCAATTAAACAATTGAGAGGATTTTCATAATCTTTTTTTTTTTCCCCACATCATTTTATCATGTGTTCAGTCACTTCCATTCTTGAATTTTTAATAATAAGGTAAAAATGAAATAATAAGGGGAAAAAAATCTCATTTTGAGATGCATAAGATCTTGTCGTGTTTATCTTGCTGAAATGAAATATGTTCTTGATAAGGGATATGTATATTGGGAATAAGGGTTACTCTTCTTGGAAAAGCTTATTTTTATATATATCCATCTGTGGAAAGAGCAATGTTGATGCAGTCTTCCAATGTTTGCTTGCTTCACAGGTTCTAAGAGTGTGGGATCCAAGAACTTGTGCAAAACTAATGAAACTCAAAGGACACACAGACAATGTAAAAGCTTTGTTGTTGAACAGAGATGGCACACAGGTATGTGTTTGTTATTTGAGACACGGATTTTACAGAACTCAAATGTCATTAGTCTCCTTCAGTATAATATTTAGCCTTACAGATAGCTTAACAGGAGTGTTGCAGCATTTAATGATGAATGGAGGGAGGCTGGTGGATGAAAACTGATTTAACACAGTACCTCTGGGTATTCTGAGAGGGTTAGCTTTAATTAATGAAGGAAATTTGGAGGCTGGACATAAATTGTCTGGAAATAGTGACTAGAGTTGTTAACTCTTACTCTCAGTTTAACGTTAATGGAAAAAAGTTGCCATAACAGTCGCAGAAGCTCTATTGCAAAGGCTGGTTTAAAAATACTTAATTGCTCGCTTAATTTAAAAACAAGGGTGGTTTCTCAGTGTCTTTCAGGCAGTTCTGATGGGACTATCCGCCTATGGTCCCTTGGGCAGCAGAGATGCATAGCCACATATCGAGTCCATGATGAAGGAGTTTGGGCTCTACAGGTTAATGAAGCCTTCACTCATGTTTATTCCGGAGGAAGAGACAGGAAGATTTATTGTACAGATTTGCGAAATCCAGATATCCGTGTGCTTATCTGTGAAGAAAAGGCCCCAGTTCTTAAGGTAATTAATTTTTTTTTTCTTAAATGATTATTGAAAGTTTGATAACACTTAGTAGTAATTCTTAAAATGTAAGACTGTAATTAAAAGGACTTTTATAAGACCAGATGTCTGAACTGGAAATCTCTTGTAGCATTACAGGTTTTCCAGAACTTGAAGCAGTTTGGTTTTCGGTAGAATCAGAAAATCATGTTGGAATTCCAGATTTTATTTTCCAGAAAATATTCTGATGACAAACTGCGGCCAAAAAAAAGAATTGAATTAAATCATTAACTATAAGGTTGGATATATAACCTTAGTTATGTCTTCTTAGTATACCCTTAGCACCTGCTGGGTTTGATTTTTATTTATTTATTATTCTATTTAATGGTTTTTTTTTTTTTTCCCCCCCACAACAATTTGAAGTCTCATTGATAAATTTCAGGCTATATTTGAAATAAATATACATATGAGTAATATCTTGTAATTTTCTGTGCCAAAAGTCTTCAGAACATTAGTTCGGACATTGAATTTAGTATAATGGTTATATTGCATATTATCCCGTGAAATACAACTTCATTAAAAGATGATGCAAGAATTTATATATAAAAGGTTTACTAAGACACTTACCCAATATACTGGCTTTATCTCCTAAGTCATAGGTGAAACTTGGTCTGTAGCACATAAATGCCTAGTTGCAATCTAAAATAGTAAAATTTAAGAATTGCAGAAGTTTGATATACTGCAAACATGAAAGGTTGTCTTCTCAGACTCTTGTTCACTTTCAAGAAGCTAAGCTATCATTGCCAAAGCTTTAAAAAAGAATGCACCTTATAAGCAGTATGCAGACTGTTAAAATATTTTTGCATAGTCATGGAAACAGCAGCAAGTTAATTGTGGACTTTTTTTGAACATTTACTCAGAAAAATTCAGACGGGTGCACGGAGCTCTTGGTTAAGAAAATATTATGATTAAGCTACTGAATTTTGTTTATTTGTGCTTTTCTTCTTATTTTCTTCTCTTTCCGTAGCTCTAAGTGGCATGACATTGGAATGTGTAGGTATACTAAGAGTCTGCAATTCAAACAGATGCCACTGTAGAAGCAATCTGTCTTTTTTTTTTTTTTTTTTTTTTTAATGAGTCAGTTCTGTTAGCTTATGTCCAAAATAAATCCTGGATATATTAACTTAGGCTATGATCAGCTGTACGTAGATCAGGAACAGGCTCCAAGGTCTAGTTACAGTGGTTTGTTACTGTCCAAAAAACTTAATAGCAGAGCTGAATGTTTTAAGTTCCACTTTTTAATTAAAGCTGAATTTTCTACATTCTCTTTTTGAATATTTGAACTATTTAAATACAAGGTGATTTGTAAAGTATTGTGCTGTTTACTTTGTGTATTATACTTGATTGCAGCATGATGGGAACAACTTGAGTAAATACTTGATTTTAATGCAAACTTCACCTACCTTTTTGTCCAAGTGGAGAATTCTTGTTTAATAAATGCATCTTGGGTAATGCAACTCATTTAAATTTTATATTTCTTCAGTAAACTGAGTGGTACGTCTAGAGTACATCAAGTATGGCAGCAGGCTTACGCAGAGCAAATATTAATTGAACAGAGCAAAATAAAACTAAGCAAGTCTTAAAGTATGTGTGTCTTAATTGTTTAGATGGAACTTGATAGATCTGCTGACCCTCCTCCAGCACTTTGGGTTGCAACAACTAAATCCTCTGTGAATAAATGGGTAAGTGAGATAATTTACACTTTGTAAATTTAGTTAAGTATTCAGGGAACGTTTGCTGTCTTGGTTTGGGAACTCCTTGGCTGTTGCTTGCAGCTCCTATGATTTATATAAGCTTTATGTAAAAATCTAGCCGAACACATTAAGCTTTGCATTAATTCCTTTGTCTGCTTATGCTGCTTTTAGAAATAAATGGTCTTGTCTAGTACTGGACTTGTAAACATCCAAATAGCAGCATGAACTGTCAGTTTTTACTCATAGGTAAAATGAAAATTTATGGTTTATTATGAATGTGTCAAAAATTATGTTTCCTTCTTTAGACTCTGAAGGGAATTCATAATTTTAGATCGTCTGGGGACTACGATAACGATTGTACCAATCCTATACCACCCCTATGTACACAGCCTGACCAAGTTATTAAAGGTAAAGAACTGCTTTTTCTGAACATCTTATAAGCTGTGTTATCATCAGCAGAAATGGTAGATGTGAGACACTGACTCAGGCCTGCTGATATTCTGAGTTCAACAGACAGCATCATTATCATTTATCTAGTGTTACTTATAATAAAAATATTTAAATCCTTTGATATCCAAGAGATAAAATAATGAAAAAAGAGTAATCACACAGGCTTAGTGTGCTTTTTTAAAATAAAATATATAATAAATAAACACTCTGATTTTGATTTTTTTGTTTGTTTGTTTACTAGGGGGTGCTAGTATTATTCAGTGCCACATTCTTAATGACAAGAGACACATATTAACCAAAGACACAAATAATAATGTGGCATACTGGGATGTCTTGAAGGTAAGCATATATTTTGAATTAAATGTCCACTCTTGGACAGTTAATTATTTTGTACTTATATTTTTCTTAGTGTTTAAGATTCCTACAGTAAAAAAATGGCATGTTGCTCTCCTAAAGCATAATTCACAGATTATCTTCTTAAAGGGAAAGGGTATTTCTGAGCTTTTCTGCATCTTAACATCTTCATTCATCTGAAATTCAGATGCTTGTTAAATTCAGATCTTCTCCTATAAATAGACACTTAATTTGGTAATGTGTGTTATAATGTGACTTTATTTTGAAGAGGGCCAGTAGAGGGCATTGGTCACCTCTGCCTAGTGCTAAATACAATAGCGTAAAAAAGGAAACCTGTGTTCCAGGTCCAAAGTCTGCTGAAGAACCCACATATCAAAAGCTTGCAATGACTGCTGTTGTGTGGAATACACTTGGAGTTGAATTTGCTACTTCTCCTGTTAGTTGACTAGGTAGCAGAAGAAAATGAAAGACCAGACTAGGTTTGAAACCTAGCAAAATCACCTGTGAAAAGGAAAGACTTGCAGTTTTGCAAGTTCTTGCAGTTTTTCTTCATCTTGCTTAACTAGAACTGAAAGACTTCTGTGTTTCTTTTGATATACAGGCATGTAAAGTTGAAGACCTTGGGAAAGTAGATTTTGAAGAAGAAATAAAGAAGAGATTTAAAATGGTGTATGTGCCAAACTGGTTCTCAGTAGACTTAAAAACTGGGGTGAGACACAACTCCTAAAACTGTTGTACTAATTTCATTTGCCTTCTGTTCACAAAGGTCTTAATATGCTACAAGTTTAGAAGAATGGTCATAGTTTAGCTGATGTGTCTGATTTGTTTTGATCAACAAGTCTTCATTCTTAATAATCTGAATCATCATTATAGATCTGTTTGTTGTTTTAGTACTGTTGGTTTACATCTCCCCGTGCCAATTATGAATTAATGTAACTGAAGCAAATTGTCATTTGTTTAGAAATTTTGAACTGTATTCCTAGCTTGTTGTTTCTTCTCTGTACATCGAGTAAAATTATAGACTTGCTGAATTAAACAATTGTTTGTATTAATCTTGCTGTTGGTCTTTCAAACAGATGCTGACAATTACTTTGGATGAAAGTGACTGCTTTGCAGCTTGGGTGTCAGCAAAGGATGCTGGATTTAGCAGTCCAGATGGTTCTGATCCAAAATGTACGCTTTAACTAATACTAATGTTTCATTGAGGAAATAAGTAATAATGACAAACACATACACAGACCAAATTTCAGTATTTATGGTGTAAAATATTCCATTGTTAGATATGTCAGTAGTTGCTTGGGCTTTTGAGGATTATTTTCTTGAGATTAAATTCAGCTAAAAATTCTGCAATCAAAATGTTTCATTTAACATTTCTATTGTGTTTAAGTTTTAACTTAAAGTTTAACTTGACTTTTGTCCTTGAAGAAGCAAAAAGGAAAAAGTAATTATTTCCAGACTTGGATCTGTTACTTAACCTAAAAGAAGTTATAGCTCTTGATTCAAGAGCTGATTTTTGGAAATTTAGCCTAATCTTTTGAAAAACTTTCTTTTACTGAAAGATGGTATTATGTAGTTTTGAGTTTTTGATACTCAAATGTCTCTGCCTGTAAAGTTTATTCTGGGGATGGAACTACTCAATGTTTATGGAAAGCTATTAGCTGTATATTGAAGTGCAGAATGTTAAGATGCTGGTGATTTTTATGTAACTGTACTTTTGTGAACCAATGTCTCCACAGTAAACCTTGGAGGGCTTCTGCTGCAAGCGCTTCTAGAGTATTGGCCTAGAACACATATCAATCCAATGGATGAAGAAGAAAATGAAATAAATCATGGTTAGTATTTTAGTATTTTCCTGATTTAGATCTATTCATATATTTTTATTTATCGATTTCTTCTCAGAGCTAGCTGGCTTGCTTTCTTAAAAATGTCTCTATGTGTAGGGAATTACTCATGTTACCTGAGTTCAAGGTAATATTCAAATTCAGTAATTAGGTGATACAAGGTAACTGAGGCGGTATTTACTGAGTGCAAAGAAGATGCCTAATTAACTGTATCTGTCTTATATTTCAAAATGTCTAACTGACCACAAGTCCTGTGCTCTTCAACAGGTGCATTTTTTTTTTTTTCTGTTAGGATAGAAGGATAAAGCTATTGCTTTGTGCAGTGTGTTGCATAGGTCAGAACTCTGAGTGTAGGGAAGAAAGAAAAATGCAGACTCTTCTTACCTGATTTCCAGTACATGCATTGTTCTGTTTCACAGATTTTCATAATTCTAGTAAGAAACTGGAGAAAATTAATAATCAGTTTTTGACTTATGAGCTCTTTTTCTTAAAGACTTCAAAATAGACCTCCCACAAAGCTGTATTAAACTTATTATTCCCTATTGCTTTTGCTGTATGTTGAAAATATATGTTTTCTTTCTTATACTAAGTTTATAAGTTGTTTTCTATATTTAATTCACTTGCTGTAAACAGAAATGACACTTTTTACTCTATATATGCACTGAATTTTATGGTCTAGTCTTACTGTTGTGTATGTTTATTTCCAACAGTGAATGGTGAGCAGGAGAACAGAGTACAGAAGGGAAATGGATACTTTCAAGTGCCACCACATACACCAGTTATTTTTGGTGAGGCTGGAGGACGCACTTTGTTCAGGTATAGAAACATAAGAGTGTAAATTAAGTGGCCAATCAAGCACTTAGTATTTTTCTGTTTACATACACA